>JAEOAD010000022.1:17497500-17857500 GCA_036365145.1 Orientallactaga sibirica
AATTTGAAGTAAGCAAAAACAGGTTTGGATCCTAAAATAATTAAAAGTATTTTAGTACATTAAATCTGGTATGACTAGTGTTCTTGTATTCTTAATTATTAAAAAAAAATTTGTAAAGTTTCTTTCTATATTTTCCTTTGATGGTATTTCTTTTTATTGGTGTAAAATGTAAAATACTTGATCATCTTTGAAGCCTATTAACAAGGGGTTAATTTTGTAAATCACACCATGTTATATACATTTAATTCATGTAGGTTTCATTCATGATTTTAAGGCAAGGCAATAGTCATTCTTCCATTTGTAAATTTTAGAGGCATACTACCCTTGTATACTGTAATGAGAAACTCAACATGTGTAACTTTAATTTTCGACTTTATAAGTTCAGGAGATAGAACGTACATGTTTCTATTCAAGTGGAAACAAACCAAATAGTCTATGCTAAAATATAAATTGCACTCTTATTTCTAACCTTAAAATTGCTATCCCAGTGGAAACAAAATATGCCAGAATGGATTTATTTGAGGCATTTATATCCTCTTATTTGATTCAAACCTACTGACTGTGCAAACTCTGCTATGTCCATGATGAAATGGATACATAGCATCATACTGAGAATAGTAAGGTGGAAATCATTGTGTAACTAGATGCCACAAAAGACAAATTCATGAAGAAGAAAAACTATTGAAAACAGAGAATGTCACAAGTGGAAGAGTTAACGCTGAGGAGGACTCTCATTGGAATGGGGCAGGGAACAGGTGATATGGGAGGGTACTGTGATACAAGAGGGATGGAACTCAAGCATAATTTGTTTAGACAGTAAAGGACATAAGTAATAAAAAAAATAAAAGCAACAAACTTTTAGATTCCATATTAAGCTATATCCAGATATTCTGTGACTAAATCTATCCAGCCATGGATTCATTTACCAACAGTTGAGTTCCTTCTGAATTTCAAGTACCATGTTAGATATGTTATATAGAAAACATGCCATTTGTAGGCAAGAATATGGCAGAGTGGGAAAAGAGATGACAATGTGGATTGCCTTAATAATTTTTAACCTTCTGTCTGAATTAGGACATTCTAATCCAGCCTATTCTCACTCAGATAGCCTCATTGGTTGGTCCGTTCTGATTGGCTAAAGCATCTAGTCAAATCATTCCCCAACTTTACCATTTATAAATATTTTTAATAACGTGTTTATTTACATGCAACAAGAATGTTGCTTATTCAGTATTTCATAAAATAAACATTTTTTTTTAAGTTTTGTTTGCCTTATAGAAATCCAATGGTTTAGGGCTGGAGAAGAGATGGCTTAGCGGCTAAGGTGCTTGCCTACAAAGCCAAAGGATCCAGGTTTGATTCCCTAGGACTCACATCAGCCAGATGCAAAAGGGGGTGCACACACCTGGAGTTTGTTTGCAGTGTCCGGAGGCCTTGGTACCCCCATTCTCTCTTTCTCTGTCTCTCCCCCTCCCTACTTCTCTCTCAAGTAAATAAATAAAAATAAAATATTAAAAAAATAAATTCAATGGTTTGGATAGAAACAAGCATAAATAAAATAAGACAGCAAAAATGTAGGCAGAGTTTCATGGAGAAGTTTTTGACAGAAAGTTTTTCTTTGAGGAAAAGAGAGAAATGCAAGAAGAAAGCCTCAGCTACTTGTTGTGAATCCTTTGGCGAGAGAAAGAAATGCTGCAAAACTCCTGCAGTCATGAGGGGAACAAATAGTACTGCACTTGGCCCAGGGTCGCGCACACTTCAGATTGGACTGGATTTCCACCATAAGCATAATACATAGTTTTCTTTGTTGAATACACTTTGACTTGGAAATTTGTTAGTTTCAGTCAAAAGTAACTTAACTGAAATAGCAAATTCAGAGGAAGTAGGATAAATTTTACTTGCTAGGAATAGAAGTAGAATGCCTTTACTTAGAATCCAAATAATGGATTTTATAATATGTGTTTAGTTCATGTAAGTTTCCAAATCATAAAAATTTCTGGGAGGCATATTGAACTTCATAAAATTTTGATTCTGGAATTGAATATTATTTTTGAAATAAATAGCTTTCTAGGGCTTTGTCTGGCTTTGATAGCTAAGTTCAGGTGACTCTTAGCCTGCTGGTTGCAGAGTCAGTTGTGTGGCCTGTGGTAATACCTTACAATTTGATCAACCACATCATAAAACACTCAATAGAAATACTGGCCAACACATTCAAGAATGAGCCCAGGCTAGAAGCCAACGTGTCCATCTCTGTATTTTTAACTGTTATTGACTCTAAATATGCATTTGAGGAAAGGAAGGCTACCGGATACAGTGGAGCCTGCCAGCATCATCTTACTAGCCATAGTTCATAGTTTAGTGATTTGACTTTCCTATCATGCAGACTAAAACTCAGCCAAATAGAAGAGTCTGGAAGCAGGAGGAACTATGTATGCATGGTGTCTTTTGTCGCCCATGTAACTGTCTCCTTCTGATATAAAATGATTGGTTTTGGTTCACATGAAGACAGTGATATTTAAGAATATATATGTATTTTGAGGAATCTGAACACTGATGTCATAGCTTATTGTTAAATTATAAGGGCTCAGGGGTTTCAAATGGGTGCATTGGTTTCTTCAGAAAAGGAGAAAATTCCATAGGCACTTTAACAAAAAAAAAAAAAAAAAAGAGCAGTGCATGTGAATGTGTGTGTGTGTGTGTGTGCGCGCACACACACACCCGCATGAACATGAACAAGGGCATTGTTTCTACGTGTGAATGAGCTCATCAATCACCATTACTGGACAGCTGGATAGGAGGAATCACCATAAAGATACATGAAAGTGGAAAAGGAAACTATGTTACTTAAACATAACAGATAAAACATGAAGTATGCTTCAGGGAAAAAAAAACTCAAGTCACACTGGGAATGCCTTGAAAGTGTACATGTGCAATGATTCAGTGAGGCCCAGGGCACTAATGACAGCCTTAGCTGCATGCCGAAATGCTGCAAAGCAAAGCCATTCCTTTACATCGCCCCTATCCAAGTCCATTAAGAAATAATGGTTCTAAGATGAAAGTCTTGTTAGGGTTTCAATGAAAATGTTTGGCACACCATGATGAAAAGCCAACAATCTGCTTTTAACAAGAGACACTGGAAAAACGGTGGTTAACATACCACCGAAAATATTAATTCTCCCTAATGGCAGGATGCAACGTAGCTTTTTATAGTTTTTGATCCATGTCATAAATTTGGCTACGACAAAGGGGATACTCCGGCTGTAACGCGCTGGCAAGAACATTAGCTATTTTCCAGTCTTAAAAATGGTTTGGCCCTTAGTGATACACCAAAGGCCAGATCTCTCTTCTCAAAGGGACAGGCTCAATATGTGTGCGCTCATGGGTACACACGCATGTGCATACACATGTGCATGTGCATGTATGGGTACATAGTCAGTGTGCATGCAAACAAAGTGAGTAGTTTTCTAAGGGAAAAAAGTGTAAAAAACCCTAGGTCTTATTGCAGGCTTCACCAATGCGCAGTGTTGTGTCCCTGAGGAAAATCACCACTTCATGAACCTCAGCCACTTGACCCCTGTCCTCCTGACCACACGCTGTCCTCTTCCCATGAATGTTGTTCATTGAGGTGTGGGTCCTCCTTAACATGGATGCAAATTTGGGA
The DNA here is from genome assembly GCA_036365145.1 of Orientallactaga sibirica. NCBI lineage: Eukaryota > Metazoa > Chordata > Mammalia > Rodentia > Dipodidae > Orientallactaga > Orientallactaga sibirica. The sequence continues at coordinate 17,501,162 of JAEOAD010000022.1, forward strand.
ATTTAAACATAAAAGAGAATACCAAGAGGAGGGAAATTGTTCTCCCATTGTCCCAGAGTAATGGATGAGGCTTAACTTACAGTTCAGAAGTATTGCCCTTACTCAAAATTTTCACATAGACTGGGCATGGTGGCACATGCCTTTAATCCCAGCACTCAGGAGGCATAGGTAGGAGGATCACCGTGAGTTCAAGGCCACCCTGAGTCTACATAGTGAATTCCAGGTCAGCCTGGGTTAGAGTAAAATCTTACCTTGAAAAACCAAAAACATTTTTTTTTAACACGGAATTTTCTCCTAAAGTAAAACAGATATGCATATGTGTGTGACCTATACAACTTCAGAGCCAGGTTTTAATATTTTCTCCATAACTTTCAACTCTGTAGGTAAATTTCTTTCTTGAATAGTTGAAGAAAAGAGTTTTTGAATTTGTTGTTGTTGCTGCCTGCTGTAATGAGGGATAAAACAGTAACTATAATGTCTTGGGTTTATATCCAATGGTGCTGTGTGTGTGTGTGTGTGTGTGTGTGTGTGTGTGTGTGTGTATGCGCACATGCGTCCTGCAAGATGAACACTAATTAACTGAAAATATGCAATAGATTTCTGTTTCTTCTATTTTAAGTTTTATTATGAACCCAATGTCCTAGAACAGTGTTTGAGAAAATGGCATTTAAACATCATATACAGGAAAGGAGCTTTCTACCTGAGAACTTTAAATGTTTTAGTAAGTAAGAACACCAGCCAAACAAATTACATTTCAGTGCTATTTCCTCTTAGTAATAATTTTTCACAAGCACTCAAAACACTGTGAGAAATGAGGGACATGTTCAGAATTCAAAGTTCTAGACTCAAGTGTGGAGTGCACTGTTCTGAACTGGAGTCCAAGGACCTGATGCCTATTTGCCTTTTATTCTTTCAGGAATGGAGTCCCAGGTTGCCTCTAGTTCATTCTGACCAAAAAAGTGATGGGACAGATATTTCACGTAACTTCGGTCAGAGTGGCACTCATTAAGAAAACAGGTGATGACTTATGTTGGCAAGTAGGTAGGGAGAAAATAAATCTTATTTTGTGCTCGTAGGGATATAAACTGGTATAACCACTATGGAAATCAGTGCAGAGGTTTCTCAAAAAAGCTAAAAAGAGAAGTAACACATGACCCAGCCACATAAAACTCCTGGGCCAATACCCAAAGCACTTTAGCCTACGATAAGACTTGCCCATCCATTTTCATTGTTGCTCTATTCACAAAAGCTAGGAAATAAAACCAGCCTAGATGCTCATCAAGGGAAGAATGGACAATGAAATGTGGGACATATACAAAATGGAATTTTGTCCAGCTGTAAAAGAAAGAGAAATTAGGAAATTTGCAGGAAAATGCTTAGAACTGGAAAATATTACACTGCATGAGGTAATTCTGGCTCAAAAACAAAATGTGTGTGTTCTTACATCTGCGTATGCTAGCTTCAACTCTTCAGATCTGTGAATACATCTTGGAATGTCTGCAGGAACATGGAAGTTATTTAAAAGGGCTAAGGGACAGGGGTGGTCTTAAGGAAGAAGATAGAAGAACACAAATTATATGAAAATAACAGTGGGAGAACTTGGATTAAAAAGGGTTATACAGGGATGAGGGTGGGTTGATGTGCAATAAGAGGGGATGGGGTAGGTTTTGCCAAAATTGAGAAAATAACAAAAAAGCATAAGAAAACCTACTAAACTTAATAAAAGTATATAAATAGAAAAAGGTGATCATAATAAAATTAAGGGAGTTACCCCAAAACAGATGGATAATGCTACATTAGTACCATGGACTACCACACAATAATATCTGTGCCAGGCATGGCATATCTCCAAATGAGTTATTAGGAAAAGAAGCCTCTGAGGTTCCCAAAATAATACAGGGTATTTTTATAACTCTTGGCTGCCCCTCTGAACTGAAAGGCAGACTCTATTGCTAAAGACAGTACACTCATTGGGTGCATGGCAGAGAGAAATCAAGTGGCATCTGAGGCAGAAGCTTCCTTCTATTTGGCTTCTTTTCATAGTGCTAGAAGGTGCTATTCATGGTACTGGCAGAGAAAAGTCATCAAGGCTACCACCCATCAGTGAATCCTGCATTCTACAATCCAGACCCACTTGCCCACTAGGAAAGATGTACTCTTTGGTACAATAGCGGCATGATCGTTACTAGGGTAACCATAAGCTCTCTGATTGGATTTGTGATTTGCTGCACAGGAGGGAATACATGCCTGGTACGGAAAGGAAGGTCAAAAGCTCATGGGGTGGATGAAGGCCCCAGGGAAGTATCTATGATTTTTGTATTTATTGCCAAATGGATATGTTTTCAAGCTCCTTCCTAAACATTTATCTTTGTGTCCACATATCAGTTCTGTCTTCAGCCCCTATTAAATTGAAAAAAAAATTAATTTGTTAATTTGGCAGTGGAAGGTAGTTAATGCAGAGAAGCTTAAATGGTCAAGTGATCAAAATAAGTGACTGAATCATGCTCTATCGAAGTTGGACATAAGCAGTGTCCCCTCTGGTGCTCAGGGAACCTCAAAGCAGATGGAACAGAAAGAACATAAGGACAGGGAGGAGCACTGTGGTCCTCTGGCTCTGGAACCTGAAAAGGCCATTTTGCACTTATGAACATATGCCAGCTGTAGTTACCTGCACAAACTTAACACAAATGCAGTCAGTCACCACCTGTTATACATAGGGAAGGAGCTTGAGAGGCTACAACCCTGGCGATGGGTTAATGACAGCAAAAGATGCTCTTCTTTGTCACAGCCACTGATGAGTGATAAGAAGAAGTAAGTCTGAGGGGAATAAGGGAGGATAATGTAGGGTTATGGAGTACATATTACCTAAATAAATAAAACTTACGTATGTGTGTTGGTTTGAATGTGAAATTCATAAACTCATTGGTTTGAATACTCAATCATCACTTGGTAGTAAAGTTGGAGAAGTTTGTGGAAGCTTTAACAGGTTGTCTTGATAGAGAAAATATGTCACTGGAAACAAACGTTGTCATGTTATAGCCCAGCCCTGCATACTTGCTCCCTTGCTTGACTTCATCCTTCACATGGAACTTGCTGGCTCTCTGCTCCTGCCATGTTCCCCACCATCATGAAACCTCCCCTAGAAACTGTAAGCTGGAATGAACCATCTCCTTCCATGGCTGAATCTGGTGGGGTATTTTGTCCCAGCAATGAGAATGTAACTGCTACCATATAGAAATGTCAAAAGACAAATAAGAAAAATTAAATCTTCAAGGACATACATCCATTTCCATATGCCAAGATGGATCTGCACACACTTTTATGGCAGGCAATGTCAAGTTATATTTCAAAATGATCTTTAGCAAAGGATGCCTATTGATTTTTAGGTGTTCAATCACTCAGTTGATACCCTTAGGAACACAGAAAAAATATTTATAACCTGGTGAAGAGCATTGCTTGCCTCAAGAAATACTTGTGATAATTCACTTATCATCCCCTGTGGTGCTCTCTAGAATCATAAACTCACTTAAACAAAAATAACAGAAAGAATAGAGAGAAAGAAAGATATCCTATTTCTACTACTTATAAAATATAACTAAGATTTTACCTCTGCACTCTAAACATACATAGTTTGAGTTGAATTAAAACAAGATTTTTCTTCTAGTGAGTTTCCTGAAAATCATTCTGGCTGTACAATGGTCTACTTCAAACTTGATGAGTAATCAAATCTTTTAAAAATCTTTGGGAGCATTAGTAGGTTTTAGATTTTTATATTTAAACATCAATGTTGAGTTTCCTATCTTATTAGGCCATATATTTAATAGGTCAGTCCTCTGTATTCATAGTTGTTGAATGAACTCTCACATCCTTGCATTTAATGAAGTGTTTCTGTAATTTGATTTGTTTATGTGGTGCCTCTTTCTTTATATGTGAAGTGATGCTGCCAGCAAACACACAAAAGCTGCTGTGCAGAGATCAGCAAATATCTTTAAAAGCTTAACAGCAATTTGAAGGACCTTTCGAGCACATGTTAGAGATCCTTGCACAGCCACTAAAAGCATCTCCACTTGGATATTTCCATTCTTGATTTATTTCTGAACATTTTAAAGACTTGAATGACCAGAACAATGACTCCTCTTGCTTGTCTAAATAAGGAAAGATTTTACACACACACACACACACACACCAAACTGACAAAAGTATCATTATTATTTATGTTATTATATTCATGTGAAATAACAAAGAAACAAATGCTTTTTGTCTTTTGTTAAATTTATTTATTTGAGACAGACAGATAGAGAGACAGAGAGTGAGTATGAGGGAGCCAGGGCCTCCTGCCACTGCAAATGAATTCCAGATACATATGCTACTTCAAGCATCTGGCTGTTTGTGGGTACTGAGGAATCAAACCTAGGCAGTCAGATTTTGCAACCAAGCACCTTAACCAAAGAGCGATCTCTTGAGCGCAACATTTTTTTTTTTTTTAATGGAAGCAAAAAACTAAAAGCCCAGAGGTGAAATCATTTATTTGTTAGTTAGATTGTTGGTTAAGGGCAGAATACAGGTTCAATTTTGGGAATTCTTCTATGTTTTTTTTTATCATACCCAATTTAACTCTAAAACTCTTCCCTCCATAGAAATATACTCCATAGCATAAGCCTAGGTGCTGTGAAGTCAAATTACTCTGGTGGCACGTGATCCATGCCCCACTCTGTACCTCTGAAAAAGTGCTCAGGTTCCATGAGAGCTGGTGAGTACACCAGGCTGAAGTGTCAAAAGGATATTGTGCACCAAGTAAAAGAAAAATAATACCATTGAATGTGAGAGTGGAGGATGAAGCAGTATCTCTAGAGTTGAGTATAACACATATGGATCCCTGAGTTGATCCAAAGTATATGATCCATTTCCAGTGGACTCCAGTCCCCACCATGATGCCACACACAGTCTGAGCACATGATAGGCTTAATACAAATGCTAGCCATTGACAGGGAAGCATTGACACTATTAAGCACAGTGAATATTTTCTCATCCAAATCCTGATTGTATGCTCAGGAGTGTGCTACATTCTATTTGTATAAGCTGAAGTTTAAAGAGGGGGGAGAGCTTGTAGTCAAATTTCCTATCACAAATGGCTTAAATTTAACAATGCAGAGTATATCTCTTTGAATTTATGCTTTTATTCAGAGGCAAGAAATTCAGTGTTTGCACATCTTGAGACAAGGAGACTTTTCGAGTGGAATTTGTATGAAAAAAAATAGGAATCACCAAGAAAAACAATATTTTATTGGCTTATTCAAGAAACACAATAGTGATTTTCAAAGGGAAATAACAGATAAACTTTGTTTACATAAGGGTAATTCAGCATTACTTGGCCACACTCATGTTTGTTGATAAAACTGAAATGAACTTTCACTTCAATGTACTTTGAAGCCCAGCTCTGGCCAGATTCCAAGGGTGGAGGGAAAGAGAATTCAGCCAGCAGCTGGTCCTGATTGTACTCAGGGTCCTGTGTTGAGCTCAAAGACATACTTCCTTCCTTGCAAGGAGTTCCCAGGCAAAGCTGGGTCTCTTTTTACTATTAGGAACACCTTTTCAGTTTCCCTTTATTTTTTCTGATGGGCTTAAAGGAGGTACAAGAGTTGTAATATCTCTGCTTAAAGACATTACCATCAAAGTGCCACTAGGATTCAATAATTTGATACCCACATCCTTAGGCCATAGAAACTATAACTCATGTTCTTCATGCCACTGCCTATAGAGACCATTTGGTTTTTGATAGAGTTAGTTCTAAACACACTGCACAGAATTCAAATACCTATCTAAATGTTTACCCAAAGTTCACCTTCTATCAGCTTGCTGACAGAGCCCTAGGCTGCTAACATTCATCTCATACACAACAGATATTCAAATAATTTGGATATGTATGTTTACCCTAAAGACTCCACTGTTTACTCCAGAGATACTTGATCAACCATGTTTATTTATTTATCTCTTCAAAATAGGTAAGAATTGGAATAAACCCAGAGGACCAACAATGGACAAATGTACAATGAAGTTGTGGTACATATACACAATGGAAGTCTACTCAGCAGTAAGAAAATTTTGCAGGGAAATGGATGGACTTGGAAAATATTATCCAAAGGGAGTCACACAGTCTAAGAAAGTCAACAACCACATGCTTGCTCTCATATGTGACTCCTAGAATGGACGAATTAAAGTGGAGGACAAAAGACAGTAAGCATTACGACTATAGCATAAAATGAGAATGATACCAGGGAAAAATGAAAATAGGGAGAGAAGAGGCAAAGTAGTAGATAGAAAGAATGTTGGGAGTGAGAGGGCAAGAGCTCATGGGAAGGGAGGGTGGGGTGGAAAATTATACAAAACTACAGACTAAAATAGTACATTGGGAAATTTCCTCAGGGATACCAATATATAAGATATAACCCCTCCACACACATTAAGGGAGATGGACAGACCAGACCTATATGCCTTGTAGAAGGAGCAGAAGGTTAATCCTAAAACCATAGGTTCTGGCTTGAGAATCTCAGGATTGGAATTGGGTTAATCTTCCACAGTGAGCAGTTGGCCAGGGAGATATATGAAGTCCCCCAAACTATATAAGCTATCGCCTAGCACTTGGTTACCCAACAGAGCTATTGCTGAAGACACCACAGATTGCTGTCTCAGGACATTAAGAGGCCACATGGGAACTAAAAGGAAGGCCCGTCTTCTCCTGGCAAACCTTCATGGCAGTGTAAAATGCTATGGGAGCCACTATGTGACAATGGCCACCAACAGCAGGAGGCAGGGGATGCTGCAAGTCCACAACCTACCAGCTGGAAGAAGTACACACTTGTGCAATAATGGCACACAGCCTTTGTGGGTAACCAACTGCCCTCTGATTGAAGATGAGTCTTGTTCATTGGGGGAGAGCTTATAATTGGTGCTGGGAAATAAGTCAATATCCCACAGGCAGGAAACTCACAATTGAGACAGAAGCCCCCAGTGTTCTTTGTATGGCAAGCTTTAAAATGTACATATTTAAAACATTCTGAGGACTGCATATAGACAATTTCATTAAAATCTCTGTAGATACGATGATTATTTTGAAAGAGAGACAGAGAGAGAGAGAGAGAGAGAGAGAGAGAGAGAGAGAGGGCTCGCCAGCGGCCTCTCAGCTGTGGTAAACAAACTCCAGACCCATGCATCCCCTTGTGGGCAAGTGTGGCATAGCGCCCTTGTGTCACTTTTTTGCATCTGTTTAAATGTGGAACCTGGAGAATCAAACGGCGTTCCTAGGCTTCACAGGCAGACACCTTAACTGCTAAGCCATCTCTCCAGCCCTAGATATGATTTTTTTTAAAAGGTTCCCTGGCATGAGCTGTATTGAGATTCTATTGAATTCAGTGTTTTTTTTTTTTTTTTTTTCCTATTATAAAGTTAAAGAGAGCTGGAAATATAAGTTAGCTATTGAAGGAACTTGCTTGCAAAACCTGGTATCCTGGGTTCAGTACCTAAGGGAAGCCTGATGCACAAAGTAACACATATATCTGGAGTTGGTTTGCAGTGGTGAGAGGTCCTGGCACTCTCAATCTCAAATTCTCTCTCTCTTCTTACAAATATATAAATAAAAATATATTTTTTAAAGTTAAAGAAAACCAGATATGGCGGCACACACCTTTAATCCCAGCACTTGGGGGGCAGAGGTAGGAAAATCACCATGAGCCTGAGGTCACATAGTGTAGTCTGAGACTACATAGTGAATTTGAAGACAGCCTGGGCTAGACTGACTGAAACCCTACCTTTGGAAAAACAGTATAGTTAAAAAATTTTTAAATAAGACTCCTCATTCATACTGATATCAAGCCCAGTAGATGACATTCCAGGGTTCCTTTGCAGTCATAATATAGGATCTCTTAACTCATTAAAGTCTTATTCAACAAAGTGTTGTTCAAAGGTCTTAAAACTTATTAGAAAATTAGAATCTCAATCGATATTGACTCTTCAGGGAGATTTGCATGCACACTCATTTTCAGAATAATTATTTTATAATTTCAACTATAAGAAAGCCTAGTGGTTCATTGTTTTGTGAGCCATGATCACATTATAGAATGAAATCAGCTTTATGGTAAGAAGAGGATAGGGAACATGTTCCCTCGGTCTGTAGGAGGCCTTTCGACTGGGGACTTCTGAAGATGACAAATAGATCTTGGTTTCAGTCATTAATTCATTTCATCTTACACCCAGCTTAATTTCCTAATCAATGCGCTATCTTTCCACATATGCTTTCTTTCTTTGGCACTACACTGACTTTTGTATCCTATGTAGGAAAATTGCAACAGAGGGCAATAGAGCCAAATATTAAGGAATGAGAGGATTTGGTGATTGTTGACTGGTGACTGAGAATCCAAGGCAGCAGAATATTGAGTTTCCAACATGCTTCTTGGTACAGATAAAGTGAAGTCAAACTGAATTCCAACAAAATGTCCTTCATACTGTGGTTAATCTGCCTCTTTTCAGGACTAAATTAAATATGTCTTCAAACTCATCTGACCTTTCTTTGTAAGGAGCACACAGATTGGAGAGAGTCAAGCAGGTAACATCTCCTTGGAGGATCTAAGCATTTTTATTGATGTTCAAAAGCAAATTCCCATCAAGACCTCTGCTATACAAACTTGTGATGCTTAGGGAAAGACTCTGTTTAGTCTAACTACAGGTCCTTTGTAAGCCTTGAGTGGTTTCTTCATAAATTAGTTTGGGGCTGGAGAGATTGCTTAGTGGTTAAGGCGCTTGCCTGCAAAGCAAGCCAAAGGACCCAGGTTTGACTCCACAGTACCCATGCAAGCCAGATGCACAAAGGAGCGCACTCATCGGGATTTTGTTTGCAGTTGCTGGAGGCCCTGGAATGCCCATTCTATCTCTTTACCTGCACATTTCTCTCTCTAGCTATGTCTCTCTCTCTCTCTTGCTCAAATAAATATAATTTAAAAAATTTTTGCTTTCCTCTTAGAAGTTTTTAAAAAGCTGAGGCTTATTACATATTCACATTTACCATGAACTAAATCCTATATATTTATTAATTCATAAATTTCCATCAGTAAACTATGAGGACTCTGAAGCATTTAATTTTTTAACAAAGCTATTTGTTTAGGTTTGCCTAAAATTGAAAAGAAAATGAGAAGTTTTCAAACATTCCATATTCTGAGGAATTACTAATAATTTTAATACCTCACATTATTATTGTTACAATTAAGAAGACAATGTTAATACACAATTTTAACTCTACTCTTTATTCATAATTTTTAGTTTTTTTTTGAAATTTAAGTTAAATGAATTGTTTAATTCATAAAAATATAAAAATGTACATATAACCAGGGTACCATTTGATAGTTTGAAACATGTATACATTATGTAATGTTTTAAGCATAGCTACTCAATTATTATTACTGTATGGTAAAAAATCCAAGTTTCTTTCTTCCTTCTTTTATAAGATGTACTAATATATCATTATCTCTTTGTTCGTAACTGGTGTCCTTTTACTTTTCTGAGTAAGATATTTTCAAAATAAATTCAAAATTATACAGTATTAGCTGAAGAATTTAACTCCAGATGCCCAAATACTTAAGTACTACTTATATGTCTTGGGGGGGGGAGAAAAAGAAGAATAAAAATGAAAGAAAAGAAAAGAAAAGAAAAGAAAGGAGAGGAGAGATGTATTAAGCATAGATCTCCATAAGAACCAACACCAACTATAAACAGGAAAAAGAGTCTGTGTTACAGCTCTGGGGGAAGACAGTGCATTCAGGGGAATGAGCTGATGTTGTGGAAAATTCACACTTCCATTACTGATTAGTTTTTTAAATTTTCCTGAATATTAGTTAAGACAAATTCCAGTACCATAAAGTAATAAAATTTAGGGATGGCTTTACATAGGAAAACTGTGGCATTTCCCCTTTCATTAAGAAATCAAGATGTCTCATTTTGCAGGATTTTATTATTGGCCTTATGACAACCATATAAGAATGCATCCAAATGAGCATTTAAGACCACATCACTTGTATTTTTATAATGTGCTATCTCCCAACCTCAGTTTTAAGATATTTAAATGACTTTATATAAAACCCCAGCAGAATGATTTTTATACTCAAGGATTAACTCAATATTTTGAGGCTCCCTTCCAAGAGCCTGTCTGGTTTTCCAAAATTTGGCTCCTGGTGTGTTCCTACTGCTTCCTGGTGCCCATAACAGCCACAGGAACAGAGTTCATCTCTCCTACACACAGTATGGCTTTGGCAAAAAACAAAGAGTGTCTGTTGAGCCAGAAAAACATTCACACACTCATTCATGTTCACACCACCCACGTCCCAAAATCTCATCCTGGGAGCTGCTTTTACAATTGTCATCATCCTCTGATACACACACTGAAGCTAAGACACACAGATAGTTCCCTGTGTTTCAAGCTTTGTAAGTTCTCTCATGTCACCCTCTTTCAACTCTTTGCATTACTCCTCATCACGACTCCTAGATCTCTCAATGTATAAATGTTGTATGCATGTACTAGTATGATCATTGAATTATAGTAAATGAAATTTATATGCTGTGTTAAAGTCACACATCATAATTTTGAAAAGTGGATAACTTAAATGTTGCTCCAACATAGCACCCACCCATTAACTATGCAAAGGCATATACTATCATCTACTATCAGTTAAGTGAACATAAGATAAAATTTTTAATTGTTGGAAAACATAAATATATATTTATATACCTGCTCCAAAAATTCAGGGTTCTTTCCCAGTCACGATACTAGCCGTTTCATTTTCTATATGAATGGAAATTTATTGGTATAATACATCCTGATAGACATCACCTGTTATAATTTTCAAAGGGGACCATGGAATATTAGAAAAAAATCATCCAGAAAATTTAAGCTACTTCCAATAATAATGTTTAAAATTTTAGCAAAGAAGATTTCTATAATTTTCAGTAGTAAAATGATTAGTTCTCTCAGCTTCCTCCTGCCTATTGCTCATAGTACAAGGAAAATACATGATTCTTGTTTCCCATTAGCTCTCCAGTCTAACACCTACATGCTGAACAGAAAAGAATAAATCTCAGTCATGTGATCTGACTTGCAGCGTGAATCAAGAGCAGTAAGAAATAGGTACGAAGACCAGCTATGCTCATATGTGCCTAAAATTCCAGGACCAGGCAGGCTGAGGCTGTCTAGTGTGAGGCCAGCCTGGGATTCATAGTGAGACTCTTTCAAATAAACAAATAAACTCAAGAAAATAATGCCTGCGCATTGTGTGTCAGCTTGGCTTAGTGTTGAAGTATAGGGGCTCTGAACATGCACACATAAGTTAATTTAAAAAAAAAATCCTACATGACCTTTAAAACTACTTACCTGTCTCCATTTCCTCATCTTCATCTGGGACAATAGATGGAGCCATGCATTTTAAGGAACTAGAAACAAACTGAATAAAATCAAGTTATTACTAAACATTGTATCTTGAGATGTTTGAAATACTTACCATCTGCTTAATTTCTTTTTTTTAAGGGAGGAAGGGTTTATTTTATTTTTTTAATTGGAAACTTTGATTCATGAACATACAGCACTTTGATCATGTCCCTCTCCCCTATACCTCATCCCCTGAGGACACTTTTTTTTTTTTTTTTTTTTTAAGACAGTCCTTCCTCTGTTTTGTTGTCTTGTTCCTTTGTCTCCCTCCTCTGTCCTTATGGCATTGTATTAATAGTCTCGGAACCATGCTGGTCTTGTGGAGTTATCATTAATCACTGTGGATCATGAATGCATCAGTCAGTTCATGTTGGGAGGGCAGTGCCCCAATGTGCACCTATGCACTCCATGTCTCTCACATTCTTTCTGCCCCCTCTCCTGCAACAATTCTCTGAGCCTTGGAAATCTCTTCTGCTTCAATGAGTTCTGAGACTCCTCAGTATTTGCCACAATCTTCATAGAGAAGGCTCTTTAGCTAGACGTGAAGTGGCTCTCACATTCCTTCCACCACTTCCTCCATATTCTTGGGGGCATGAATAGAGATAACTTGTCCATTGCCAAGCACCAGGCTTTCTCTTCTTCTTTGCCATTTTGCTCTCAGTATTTGCCTCCTTCTGTAGAAAGCAATGTGGCTCAGGGAAATTCACAGAAGAGGGGGCGGAAAGAATGTTAGAGCCACAAGTTGGGGCATTATGCACAGAGACTTGGCCTATCCCCCATAACTCTTGACTATCCCCACAATGCATAACCCACATTCCCCATTGATGAAGGTCCCTTTGGAAGAGGGAGGACATGGAGGAGAATAATGGAGTCACCAATATGAATGTAAAATTAGAATAATATAAATAAAAATAAATTATAAAAAAACGTTCTCTAATCAAAAGTAAAATCAGCATTAATAAAAGGGTATAAACATACTTTGCGAAGGCTTTCAGATGAGCAAAATGTTTCAGCTTAGCCAAAGAACAATGGAAGCTCCCTCTGGGGTCTGTTTTTCTTCACACATCATTAATGGACCATTATTACTCCCATTACATGAACGACAGTAGAGAGTAAAGTGGTAGTAGACACCTGACCAAGAGGACTTATCAGAGCATTCCGGACACTTCACTTCGCAGTCCATTGTAACTTTCAGACTTCATGACAAGGAAACCATCTTCTCTGTATAGAAATAATACACGGAAGTAGGTTCTAAATTATTTCCACTTATAGTTTTTAACCACTGTAATATAAAATTATTCAAAATCTTATTGTTCAATGAGCAACTGATTTTTTTTCCTAAGACTATATCAAGTGTCTTAATATGAACTAACTTCTAGACCTTTTGATTTGGTTTCTCTGTTCATTCATTTATTCAGTAAGCAAGATGATTTTGTATAACTCAATAGGACTAGTAATTATTGAGCTAAGAATAAAATAATGGACAGAAATGGCCTGCATTGCATCCAGTATTCCATACCAATTGCACAGTGTGAGGGATGTGTGCAGGTACCATGAACAATGGCTTAACAATGAGCAAAACAATATCATTCGAACATAAAACTGAGTTGAGAAAACTTATGAGACTGAACTTGAAAGACCATTTAAATTATACTGATGCAGGATTTGGGGTTCAAGCGGGGGGGTCTCCCAAGTTTATGAGTCCTGTTCTATTTTTCACAAAGAGTTGATTTAAAAAAGACCTCAAGAATGATACATCATGAATTATTAAGTTTATTTAGAGGGAAATCACAAATTTTGGGGTTTTTAAAAGTTTTTTTTTCTTTATTAGTTATGTACATACTCAGTGTGTAAACATGTTGGTACCATCCTTAGCCTCCTCCCTGTCCTTCCCCCTCTGAAGGGACCCTAGTTGTTGGGAATATCAGTTTTCCCCATGTATATTGTGGATGGTTCATAGTGGGGGTATCTAATATCCCTGTCCATAGTGTGCCAACTTGTGGCTCTAGCAATCTTTCCACCCCCCTCTTCTGCAAATTTCCCTGAGCCATGTTGGGTTTGTTTCAGGTCTACTTCAGTGATGAGGTCTTGGGATCCTCTGTGTCTCTGGATCTCTGGTTTTGTACTAGTTGGTGTTCTTTGTGTCTATCTCCTTCACCCTTGTGTTGGTACCAGGTTCACCAAGAAAGCAACACTCATGCTCATTTCACCAGTTATGCTATGGTTTCAGCTGGGGCCTTGGTGGGATGTGATAGGCTGATTCTTTCCTCAGGTTCTGCATCCATCTGAAAAAGAAAAGCAGATTCTCCAATGAGCGAGTGAAGTCAGCACCAGATAAATGGGGTAACCATTATTAGTTTAGAGAGAATTTAATAAGTGTAGGCCCTCTTGCAGTGCCAAGATTGGTAGAAGCTTGATATTGGAAAGTGAACTCATTTTTTTTGGATGTAATTCTGACTTGTTTCCCAGTTCCAGCTATGGGTTCTGTTCCAATAGCCAAATCAAGAGCAGTTGGTAGTCACTATGGCTGTGTGCCACTATTGCACTTGGGTGAGCATCACATCAGGTTGTTTGCTGTTGAGTAACTTAGACCATGAGTAGCTTAGACAGATGTTGCCATTTTCCCCTAGTCGCTTATGTAGCACCTTAAGCTATTGATTCAGAACATGGAGAGACCTGGATGGAATCTGGAAGAAAGTCAATCTCCAGACAGTTAGTTTGTCTAGTGCCAGAAGGTGCTAAATTGTGGGTATTATTTAAAAGAGATTGGGATCCAGGAAGAAGACTAGAGCAGTAAACACACACTCATGTAGAAAACACAGCATAGTTCACCATTTAAGAACAACTGATGTTTTTAGAGAAAGACTAGAGTAGAGCCACAAGCATGTGGATGGTAGTTTATAAAGTTCATTTTAAGAGAAACTGAGGCGTTTAAGGAAAGACTGGAATACAGTCACAAGAACATGGAGGAGAGCGTTTAGGAGTTTGTGTAGGGAGATTTAGAAGGAACTCCATAGCATTCACCCCAAGTTTCCCCATGCCTGAAAGTTAAAATGGCAAATGGTGGTGACTTAAGGAAGAATAGCAAAGAGAAAATATCAAAGCAGAGATCAAGAAATCCACATGAGAAATCTTAAGAGGGAAAGAGAGTTTTACCTATAGATACCCTGAATTTAGAGACACAGCTAACAGGCCTAGAGTTAGAAAACACCCACACGGTGAATGTGGAGGGGAAGAGAAATATGTATCTGATAGACTCAGAGAGGAGAAGAAAATCATACATGTAATTAAAGAAGTGAGAAGTTACCCCAGAGCATGAAACAGGCTAGCAGAGGATTATTCAGATCAGAATTCAATAGTATGCTTTCCCTCCACCACAGAACCAGCTAGGCTGGGTGGGTGGGGGAAGGCCAGATTCATATGTATCCAAACAGCACAGAGTAAGGCCAGGAGAATCACACACAGAGAGAGGAAGAGGCTGAACAAACCATTAAAAAATGTTTTCTATTTATTTATTCATTTGAGAGATTAAGATGCAGAGAGAGGGGGAAAAAAAAGGAGAGAGAGAGAGACAATGGGTGCACCAGCACATCCAGCCACTGCAAATGAATTCCAGACACATACACCACCTTGTGCATCTGACTTAGGTGGGTCCTGGGGAATCTAACTGAGGTCCTTGGGCTTTACAGGCAAGCACCTTAACTGCTAAGCCATCTATCCAGCCCTGAACACAGCATTTATAGAGATTGATAATGTGGTCTTTCATCAGATTATCAGAATTATGTATGCAAGGGGATGACCCAATTGGTTTGTAGATTTGGAGGGTAGACCCCAGGGAATAGCCCACCTAGGTAGTATGCTAGACTGTGGGTAGCAGGGAGCACTGTCACTAGTTGTAAATGAGTCTTGTAGATGAGTCTAGATCACACATGACTTCCATTCCTGCCAAGGAGGGATGACATGTGGGGTGTCATCTCCTCATTCTCTCTGGGCCTCAATTTCTAGCTGAAACTGCCTAGAAGCAGCTAGCGTTTGGCTTTTTTTTTTTTTTTTTTTTTTTTCCTTCACTACTGCAACCAAGCTTGGGTGATAAGTTGAAATATATTGATTTTATTCTTTAAGCATTTTAGCTGCCAGAAAACAATGGAATCATGTGTCCAATGAATAAAATGATTCTATTACCATGCTGATTCCTTGATATGGGAGATGAGGAGGTCGATATTAGACACACTGACTTAGGAAGGATATCATTCAACTCTTCTGGTAAAGATTATTCAAATGCTACATTAGATTGGAAAATGACACAAAATTCAAGAGTGTGAAAACAAATGACATGAATATTATGTTGAACTACAAGTAAATATGAAACTAGGTCTAGATAATTGAGTTCAGAGATTTTATATTAATATATTTAAATATTGTTATATTATTGGATATATAATATAAAATTAATAAGATGAAGATACTAAAATGGAAGCAAAGGAGATAAGAAAACAAAATTGATATTAGATAGAGGAGTTGGGGACATGGCTCAGTGGTTAAAGATGCTTGTTTATAATGTCTGTCTGGCTCTGGTTCAATGCCGCAGCACTCACCATCTATCTGTAACCCTAATGCTAAAATAATGGGAGGTGAGGCAAAGAGAATCCAAAGTTTGCTAGCGAGGTAGTCTGGTCTTCTGTAATTTGCAGTTTGGAAGTTCATTTTCAGTGCAAAAAGCACTTCAGTGAAGTTGTTTTATGGCTTCCCCACGCTTGTCATAGCACACATGCCACCTCCATACTTCACAAATAAATACAAATTAAAATATATGGCATATATTCTTATTTATTATTGACACTTATACCTAGGAAGCATTGTCCAAAGTATACTTAAGTAAAAAGAGTAAATTTCTCAGCTGTGGAAAAAACCTTACTTCAAACTGAATAATGTGTGAATCCTTGAGTTATGATACAATATGGTATACAATTGTCCTATTAACACAAACTGGTCACAGAATCTTCACCAACAGTGTATGCTATGAAATGTAAACCTGGATCAGTAAAATGGGACAAGAGAAGAAATTTAAGTGCCAAATGGTAAGTAAATATTTTTCTTGTGGTTAAAATGCATTTTAGCAGCTAAAAAGTGACATTCTCAGCTTTGAAGAAGGAAAGAACATTTTCGGTATAAAACACAAAGACATTAACTATATTAACTATGTGGCATTCAGCAGATTCACTAGCTACACTTTAGGTGAACCACTGGATAGGTGAGATCAAGGTTTACCGGAGCTGAAGGCAGAAGGCATTTTTAAACCTCTGGTAGAGCCTTGAATTTATGCTAAACCTTTGACCTGCTGATTATTCCACTTGTTGAACTACAGTTAATCTATTGACATTTGGATTAAAAGTCATAAAATGATGGCAATTTGTTTTGCATATTCAGTGGTATATTTTATTAGACCTTCAGTATTATAGTAGATATTCTGAAAATATTTCGGCAGAGATATAAAATAAAGCAAACTAATATTGTCTGGTGTCCTTCAAAAATAAAAGCCATTTCAATGGCTAGAAATACCTTTCTAGTTACATGACCAGATTCTCTAAAGATAAGCCAAATAAATAAATGTCACCCAAACTCTTAAAAGCCATTCCTGGGATACAGTTTTCTAGATACAAGTTTTTTTTTTTTTTTTTCTACAATGCATCACTGTGTTGGGACTTTCCAGCTCATACCTTCTTCTGGAAATTGCTGCCCACATGTTCACTGAGATTTTAAGGAGCTGCTCCAGCGACTGCTCAACCTTGATGTGGCACTGTGACAAGGCCTGAACAAGATGAATTGAAGATTAAAAAAAAAAAAAAAATTCAAAGTGTGTCAAAAAGTTCTTTGCTGTTTCAAGCATTTCTAACTCAATCTAAACTTCACCAATAGTGAAATGATTTCTTTTTGTGATTGTTGGATCCGATAGGAGTTTTATCCAAACTATTTATCCTAATCAGCAGTTGGAGGAGAGGAATGTTAAATAAACGATCTTATTTTGATATTCTTTGGATGTTTACCAGGCTGTTGACAAAATCCAGAGAATGTTTAATGACTTGATGGGGGAACTTGAAATAGAAGTGGTAACTGCTCTCGGGGAGACTCATTTGCTATGGTTTTTAATACAACAAAAGGAAAATGATGACAGGCCACCTCTTGGTACCCAGTTTGAATTAGAAAATTCATCTCGCTCCTTGTCTAGATTTCAATTCTCTCACATTGGATTGAATAAACATTTTCAATGAAAGCCAGAAAGACACAGATAAAATTCAGATGTCTTTAAAAAAAAAAAAACGTAGAAAACAGAAAACTTTACCAAGGGGATCAGGCAGGAAGGCTCTCCAAGGTCTAACACAGACTTCTGCAAGGTTCCTTGTGGTGTGCCAAGAATAAGGCACATCACCTCAGCACTGTGCTCTCTCTGTCGAAGGCCCTATGGGCACAAACTAAAGAGGAATGTCGTGATAAACAACAGTTGTAATATCAACCAAGGAAACAGTCTGGATGTATATCCATTAAAGGAATTACTGGAGTTATTCAATTTTCAATCCTTATTAATCTTTTTATATCTTGGATAATGCCAATTCCCTAAAGCATGCTATTTAAAGCTTAGGGAAATGTATCCTCAAGGACCCATTGCCAGCAAAGAAGCTGTTTTCAACATCTGGGAATAAAAAATCACCACCAAATATAGATCATTGGGTCAACTTGCCTTGGGAAATGGTGAAATTAAACCTTGAGGTCTGACATTTGCATGAGTTGCTGGCTTGAGGGTAGCTTGTTTAGAGTCTCTTCCTAGACTTGAGAAAGGACAGATGCTCTTATCTATCATTCTTCTAAGTGCCAGGAAACATATTAAGTAGGCTAATTATTTTCCTCAGTGTCTCTTTATATCATTTCCCCTATTTTCTATCAAAATCCAACTGTTCACTTAGGCTAATTTTTCTATTAAAGTAACCTCATTCTATTAATATACAGAACATACAATATGTCATTATATGATGTTTTCTCTTTAGAGTATTTAAAGCTGAATTTTCTGGGCCTGTCTGTGGCACATCATTTGGATACAGGTATTATCACACATTATTTAAGAATGATGTCTTCAAACCTTTTACTTCTGAAGCAGCTGGAACTTTATCATCTTTGAGTGTAGGCTGCTGTCATTATTACTAAATGTTTTCTTTCACTCCTCATCTAAGTTTTTCCAAAGAATGTTCAATCTTCCTCACTTACAATTAGCTTCTACTATACTACCATAATTTCTCAACCTCACAACTCTACAGAAGTTGTTCTCACTAATGACTTTCTCCCATTCTAATCAACAGTCTATGTGCTATACTGAGCACATTCCTTTTTTTTTCTTTTTATCCTTTCTTTTCTTTTTCAAATTAAGAGCATACTTTGTATTGGTATATCATGTGTTGGTATCATCTTTTCCCTCCTCCCTTGCCCCATTCTGCTGAGGGCCCTGCTCTGTGTGGTTTCTGGTATTCCTCATGGGGTTGTAGGTTATGAGTTGTGAGAACAGCAGTCAGTTATTGGGGGTGGTGGGATGCTTCTGGGTATGACATCCCAACCTGTGGCTCTTACAGTCTTTCTGCCCTCTCTTCCACAAAAATCCCTGAGCTATGGTGAGTGTGCTGTAAATCTACTTTACTGATAAGCTCTCAGGAGCCTCTGGATCTCTGCTCTGGTATGTGTTGAATGTCCTCAGCGGCTGTCTCATTCACCCTGGTGCTAATAATTGGCTCACCATGGAAGCAGCACCTTAGTCGTCTCCCCAATTCCCCTGTGGTTTCACTTGGTTAAAGTGCCTGGGGTGGGGTGGCATCATTCCTTTTTTTTTTTTTCTTGGAGAGAGAAAGAGAGAGACAGAGAGAGAGGGAGAGGAAGACAGAGAAGGGCCCCTCGGCATTGGGCCCTTGCATCACTGCATCTGGCTAAACATGGAGATTGGAACCGGCTTTCTTAGGGTTAGCAGGCAGGCACCTTAACTGCTGAGCCATCTCTCCAGCCCTCACTCCTTTTGTAAATAGCAAGTTGGGGTAATCCTTGGGCATTTGTCTTCACTAGGTTTTTCTTATTATTTGTCTTATTTATGGACACTTGGCTTTCGCCACTAAACACTCTAGAGATTTCTTGAGATTTTCTTATATATTCATACATTTTGTGATGCTCCACCTTTCTGTGATGAATCATTTTATTCAGCACACACACACACACACACACACACACACACACACACACACACACACACACACACACAGTCACATGTACTGAGTAACAGATAAGCAACACTATTCTTAGCCATAGCTTGCATCCATACATTTGGCTCTCCTATAAATAGCTAGTTAAACCAGTGCAAAGTGGCACTTTTCCAGTGACTTCTGCTCTTGTTCACTAACTCTGTTGGTTGCACCACACTTTTAGAAACTCCAGTCTCCCTTATCTGTCCACTTCCTCTCTCTCATCCTACTAATCATCTCAAATTCCTAACAGTTTAGATCTAAAATATTTGTTTATTCTGTGCTCCCTAATGCATGCCAGCAAAAAATTTTCTAAATTGCGCTTTCATCAACATTTTCTTGGGATGACTGGAATGTTCTACTAAATGATATTCTGCTTACAGTAGTGTATTTTTAAATGTACCACCTAGACTGTAGTTATCAATGTCTTAAATTCTCATCATAGTCTACTCTGCTTAATATCTGGTAATGCCTTGGCAGAGATTAAAGTAAAATAAAACACAAGCATCTAAATATATTTGTACATGAAAGGACTTATAGTTAGTAGCTTTGAGTTGAACTCGCTTTTACTTCAAACCCTAAATCAATCCTAGAATTGCGTCTAAAAGAAAATCATGTTTCTATCTCTTATTTAAAACAAACTGTACAGCTAGGCAGATCAAATTTGATATGTTTCTCAAAGCCAATAAGGACCCAACCTCCTTTTTTATTCTTGATTTGCCATTTTGAGAACAATATTTCCATTTTCGGTGTTGTTTTTGATCTAGCCAGGAGGAAAATCAATAAATCAAATAAACAAACAAACATTAAAATAAAAAACAACATGTAGGTAAGGGTGGGAAAAAAAGGAACTCCTAAGAATATTTTTCCCTCAAAGTGACACATATGATATGAAGGAAAGAATGGGAACTTTAAATTATGGGCTTCACATAGTGATATATTCTTATTTATCATATTTCATTATTTGCATGCTAGCATCTCATTATATTATAGTGACATAAAATATATTTCTATATTCTACTCATGTAATTTTTCAATCATTCTCTTCCCTCAGTTAATAATTATGTTTTTTCTACCACAGAATTTATTTATTTATTTATTTATTTATTTATTTATTTATTTATTTATTTTTTTTTCAAAATAGGGTTTTACTCTAGCCCAGGATGACCTGGAATTCACTATATATTTAGTATCAGGGTGGCCTCAAATTCATGGTGACCCTCCTACCTCTGCCTCCTGAGTGTAGTGCTGGGATTAAAGGCGTGTGCCATCACACCCAGCTTCCACAGAATTATTTTAAAGATTAATTTATATTATTTGTAAAGGGAAAGAACCACACTGGGTTCCAGAATATGGTAGGTCAGCTACCTTTTCATGTCAATTAGTTATAGCCATAGGTGAGAAAAGAACCCGAACGTTTTCATGTGGAAATTATGCTTAGAATGATGTCTGTTGATATTTCTTCTTTTATAGAGGCTAGGTCCAAAGGTAACCCACAATATATTTATGTAGAGAAACAGAATAGGAGAAAGAATGATAAGAAGTATTGTATATCATAGATAATAAGCAAATAAGTAGTCAAATGTGAAGGTCAGTGATAAAGCATGACTGGATTACCCAATGGAGAAGTGTAGACCAGAGTAAGGGCCAAATAAAATCCATCATCCATCTTGAATGCCCGACTTCCACAAGAGCTGAAAGAGTTTGGGACACAATTTTGTGGAATCTGTGTTTTTTTTTTTAACAACCAACTAGTCATGTTTTCTGTTAATAGGTTTTAAAGTCCTGCCTCCTAATGTGTAGCCTAATGAAAAATAGATTTTTTAAAAGTTATTATTTATTTATTATTGAGAGAGAGAAAATTAGGGAGAGAGAGACAGAGCATGCACCAGGGCCTCCAGCCACTGCAAATATACTCCAGATGAATGCACTGCTTTGTGCAACTGGGTTACGTGGGTCCTGGGGAATCAATCTGGGTCCTTTGGCTTTGCAGGCAAGCACCTTAACTGCTAAACCATCTCTCTAGCCCAATAATTCAAATATTAATGGATAAAATTCCTGATCATTCCTTATTTAGTGATAATTCACTCATTCAGTTTTACCACCTCCTTGTTGTTGGAGGACTTCCATCCTAAAGGTATTTTGAAGAACAACATGATAAGAAAAAAAATGAGCAAACAAGAAATTGTACATAATGCTAGTAATATAATGTGTGGTGCATTTTCAAGTCTTAATGTGTGGTTGCTATATAATGGTGAACGTAAAGTACATAGCTGTTTATTAATTTTGTTTCTAGGTAATTTGGTTCCATAGTGTTTCATAAAAGCATGCCGAGTGGAACATTATTAATTGCCCCAGATTTCTTCATTTCAATCAAAACAACATTAAAAAAAGTGAATTCACCTGCTACATTTTGGAATCACTAAATGAGAAGGAAAACTCAGGATACATTCCTTAAGGTTAAGGGATGTATGATCCTCAGATGACAGATGATAATGATCAGATAGATTATAGGATGGTAAAGTGAAATGCAAAGAGATTGGAGAAACCAATGAGAGATGTATAGTTATTTATCTTCTTTATATAAGCTACAAAATATAATTTTTTATAAAGTTGAAATTTTGTATGGATACATCATGTGTTGATTCCATCATTTCCCTTCTCCCTGCATCCACCCTCAGTGGGATTGCTGGTATTCACCATTTTACCATGAAGCTGGGTGTTATGAGTTGTGAGAGCTGCATAAAAATTAACATCTAGCTTTTAGCTTCCCCCTTAATCATCTTCTTAGGCAAATATTAAATAAACTCGACTTCACTCAAATTTCTCCTCCTCACACCTTCCCTCATCAGCCTCTGTAGGTTGGCTAGAAGCACAGTCCATCAGTGAAGTCATGCATTGGATCGGGGTAGGTTTCTTCCCTAAGCAAATCTTTCCTTTTCGTGGGGCATAGGAATTCTATAAAATGCCCGTCAGAGCCACAACCAAAGAGTGTAAGCAAAATGGAGACTCCTGCAGTTACACCCACTTAGATCTGTAGAGGATCATCCATCTGTTTCCCTGTCTTTTCCTTGAGGAAGATGGCAATGGGACGCTGTAAGTGGGAGGGAGACAGAGCACAGACCATGGTTCAGCACGCATTTTCCAAGTCACATGGACTCTATAGAAGGAATTCTGTCCTACATGATCTTGCCAGGACCACCCTCCCTTCAAATTCTGATTTTCTCATGGGATGTATAGATACTTTCTTTCCAAACCCAGCTGAAAGTCTCTGCACTTTTTCTGACCCATGGAGTCAATCCCAAGTATCTTCTTATAACACTCCCCTCAGCTCTTGCACTTGGTAGTAAGGCTCGCCACCCAATAGCTAGCCCTCCTGGAAGTGGATTTTGCAGGGAGAGTACCAAGCAGCCATCATCAGCTAAACAAGCTTTCCTATCTGGAAATGGTGTCTGAATCCAAATTGTTTATGTCCTCTTTGTTTTCTGAAGGAAGCCAATTGCAGGGCAGTCCAAAAACCTCACGGAACATCAACTAACACTCTCTATCCAAGACAAAATAGCAGAAACAAGCCAATCTGGCTGTGATCTAACATGACAAATAAACCCTGCACATGACTATTTAGAGAGTACAGTTCATAATTTATGGGGTTAAGACTTTAGATTCCTGAGTTCCTATAATCATATCCTAATTTTACTGCTGTAGCATAAGATAAAATTACTTATTTCACTATTAATAATTTTAAAACCCTCATAGTCTCAGGCTCACAATGTGTTTTTGGATCTCCACAAGTCATTCTACCCAGAGCACCGAGCTTGTGAGGCTCCATGTAACCCAAGGCAGCCTCCCTTGCCTAATATTTCACGATCCCTAACATGAATTATTTACCCCAGCCTGTGATTTCTTTCTTCATACTGTCTCTGGTATTTGTCTTCTTCTTTATATTCCCACAGCTAACATTCTAGACTATTCCTTATAACCTCACATCTGGATTATTACAACAGCCTACTTAGGTAGTCAAAGCTGCTTTCAAACTATAATGCAGGCTGCTACCAGATAATTCTTTCTAAAACACGAATACTACCATGTCTCCTGTTCAAAACCTACCAAGGACTCCAAATTCTAAAGTCCAACATCATTGTTTAAGACTTTTTTCATGCCTGTATCTGCAGCAACTTTCCAGCTTTCTCTTCCTTGTAAACAAACTCCCTCTCTTGTTATTTTTGTTTTCCTTTCTCCTACAAATTGCCTCACATATGCCTTCCTTATTATGCTATATCCTAGCCTGTCTGTTTCTCTGTATTTACCTATAGAAAATATTTGCATTCAGGAGGTCAATGTTGATTTATTTTCCATCTCCCCTTCTCCTCTTGATATAGACTAACAAATAAAACAGTTATATAGCCAGACATTTCAGATATTTTTGTGATCATTCCATGGGCGAGGTACTTTAGGAAAAGATGGCGGATATTATGGAGCAGGTTTCTTCCATCCTAAAGGTATTTTGAAGAACAACATGATAAGAAAAAAAATGAGCAAACAAGAAATTGTACATAATGTGAGTAATATAATGTGTGGTGCATTTTCAAGTCTTAATGTGTGGTTGCTATATATAATGGTGAACGTAAAGTACGTAACTGTTTATTAATTTTGTTTCTAGGTAATTTGGTTCCATAGTGTTTCATAAAAGCATGTCGAGTGGAACATTATTAATTGCCCCAGATTTCTTCATTTCAATCAAAACAACATTAAAAAAAGTGAATTCACCTGCTACATTTTGGAATCACTAAATGAGAAGGAAAACTCAGGATACATTCCTTAAGGTTAAGGGATGTATGATCCTCAGATGACAGATGATAATGATCAGATAGATTATAGGATGGTAAAGTGAAATGCAAAGAGATTGGAGAAACCAATGAGAGATGTATAGTTATTTATCTTCTTTATATAAGCTACAAAATATAATTTTTTATGAAGTTGAAATTTTGTATGGATACATCATGTGTTGATTCCATCATTTCCCTTCTCCTGCATCCACCCTCAGTGGGATTGCTGGTATTCACCATTTTACCATGAAGCTGTGTGTTATGAGTTGTGAGAGCTGCATAAAAATTAACATCTAGCTTTTAGCTTCCCCCTTAATCATCTTCTTAGGCAAATATTAAATAAACTCGACTTC
The DNA here is from genome assembly GCA_036365145.1 of Orientallactaga sibirica. NCBI lineage: Eukaryota > Metazoa > Chordata > Mammalia > Rodentia > Dipodidae > Orientallactaga > Orientallactaga sibirica. Next base: position 17,526,075 of record JAEOAD010000022.1, read on the forward strand.
ACTCAAATTTCTCCTCCTCACACCTTCCCTCATCAGCCTCTGTAGGTTGGCTAGAAGCACAGTCCATCAGTGAAGTCATGCATTGGATCAGGGTAGGTTTCTTCCCTAAGCAAATCTTTCCTTTTCGTGGGGTATAGGAATTCTATAAAATGCCCGTCAGAGCCACAACCAAAGAGTGTAAGCAAAATGGAGACTCCTGCAGTTACACCCACTTAGATCTGTAGAGGATCATCCATCTGTTGCCCTGTCTTTTCCTTGAGGAAGATGGCAATGGGACGCTGTAAGTGGGAGGGAGACAGAGCACAGACCATGGTTCAGCACGCATTTTCCAAGTCACATGGACTCTATAGAAGGAATTCTGTCCTACATGATCTTGCCAGGACCACCCTCCCTTCAAATTCTGATTTTCTCATGGGATGTATAGATTCTTTCTTTCCAAACCCAGCTGAAAGTCTCTGCACTTTTTCTGACCCATGGAGTCAATCCCAAGTATCTTCTTATAACACTCCCCTCAGCTCTTGCACTTGGTAGTAAGGCTCGCCACCCAATAGCTAGCCCTCCTGGAAGTGGATTTTGCAGGGAGAGTACCAAGCAGCCATCATCAGCTAAACAAGCTTTCCTATCTAGAAATGGTGTCTGAATCCAAATTGTTTATGTCCTCTTTGTTTTCTGAAGGAAGCCAATTGCAGGGCAGTCCAAAAACCTCACGGAACATCAACTAACACTCTCTATCCAAGACAAAATAGCAGAAACAAGCCAATCTGGCTGTGATCTAACATGACAAATAAACCCTGCACATTACTATTTAGAGAGTACAGTTCATAATTTATGGGGTTAAGACTTTAGATTCCTGAGTTCCTATAATCATATCCTAATTTTACTGCTGTAGCATAAGATAAAATTACTTATTTCACTATTAATAATTTTAAAACCCTCATAGTCTCAGGCTCACAATGTGTTTTTGGATCTCCACAAGTCATTCTACCCAGAGCACCGAGCTTGTGAGGCTCCATGTAACCCAAGGCAGCCTCCCTTGCCTAATATTTCACGATCCCTAACATGAATTATTTACCCCAGCCTGTGATTTCTTTCTTCATACTGTCTCTGGTATTTGTCTTCTTCTTTATATTCCCACAGCTAACATTCTAGACTATTCCCTTATAACCTCACATCTGGATTATTACAACAGCCTACTTAGGTAGTCAAAGCTGCTTTCAAACTATAATGCAGGCTGCTACCAGATAATTCTTTCTAAAACACGAATACTACCATGTCTCCTGTTCAAAACCTACCAAGGACTCCAAATTCTAAAGTCCAACATCATTGTTTAAGACTTTTTTTCATGCCTGTATCTGCAGCAACTTTCCAGCTTTCTCTTCCTTGTAAACAAACTCCCTCTCTTGTTATTTTTGTTTTTCCTTTCTCCTACAAATTGCCTCACATATGCCTTCCTTATTATGCTATATCCTAGCCTGTCTGTTTCTCTGTATTTACCTATAGAAAATATTTGCATTCAGGAGGTCAATGTTGATTTATTTTCCATCTCCCCTTCTCCTCTTGATATAGACTAACAAATAAAACAGTTATATAGCCAGACATTTCAGATATTTTTGTGATCATTCCATGGGCGAGGTACTTTAGGAAAAGATGGCGGATATTATGGAGCAGGTTTCAGCTCCTCATGAACACTATTTTTTGTGTGTGTGTGTGTGTGTGTGTGTAAGAGACAGAGTGGGGCGCCAGGACCTTTTCAGCCTGTGAAAGAACTCCAGATGGGTGTGACCTCATGTGCACATGTGTGACATTGCACGCTCACGTACGTCACTTTTGCATCTGGCTGGGACCTTGAGATTCGAACAAGCGCTCTCAGTCTTAGCCGGCAGGGGCCTTAACCACTAAGCCATCTCTCCAGCACCCACTTTAAAAAATATTTTTATTTAGTTTTTGAAAGAGAAAGCAGAGAAAGAGAGACAGAGAGACATATAATGGGTGCACCAGAGCCTCCAGCCACTGCAAATGAACCCCAGACACATGTGCCACCTTGTGCATCTGGCTTATGTGGGTCCTGGGGAATCAAAACTATGTCCTTTGGCTTTGCAGGCAAAAGCCTTAACTGCTAAGCCATGTCCTCATCCCCCGTGGCCACTATTTTAATACCCATGAAAGCATACAGGCTACCTCCTCTTTTTAGGTATTGTTTGCCTCACCCTCAAAAACATGGAACCATACTTATATACAGGCTGTTTTTTTACTATAGGATTTCCAAGCAGTATCTAAGAGAAAGGAGAAATCATGTGTGGAAGTTTATTTGTAAAAAGCTTAGAACAGTTCAGAGGGAATGTATGCCTGTATACACATGTGTATGAGGAAATATATGCAAACTGGGATCTGTGACCCCAAGGGGTACATAAAGATTTTCCAAGTATTACATGAATGGGAATATATTAAAAGATAGGGCAGATTTCTAGATACCCATCTGTCATCTATGTGCTTTAAGTTAACAAGCATCAACTGTCTACAGTCAAGGAATTACTTTTTCTGTTTTATAATAGAAATCTTGAATCCCATTCCTATTCAGGATTCATAATATTAAAATCTATAAGGATCTGATGAAACGGATAATTCAAAATGTTTAAATACTAATGTCAACATATTTCCATTTTCTTTTTTCACATAAAATTACATTAAATATTTTTTAATCATGAAGAAAAAAGTAGGGTATAAGCTGATTATAGGTTATCAAATATAAATTGGATGACATCATCTTGATTTTGGCATGGAACTGAAGATACTTAGTGACTTCAATATCTAAAACAATACTTTAATCAATTTTTCCTCTATACACATTTATTTATTTAATTATTTTTTTGTGTGTGTGTGCACGTGTGTGCACGCATGTACACACAGCAGATTCTCTTGCCACTGCAAATGAATGTTCATGTAGCTTTATGTGGGGGGCAAGGGAATTTAGTCTAGGCTGGAAGATTTTGTAAGTGTCTTTAACTGCTGAACCATCCCCCAGCTCACCATTTTTCCTTATGGTGTTTCATGACTTAAATCTATAAAAATCAAGAATAGGCAGAGAATAGATGTTGATCCTGTCCCAATCTAATAATAATGGACATTCATCTAAGGATATAAAAACCAAGAATAACAACAATAAAATACCCTACCCATCTCAATAAAAGAAAAACCTCACTTTAAATGTGTAATAATTGCATAACAAAATATTTAATGTGTTACTCCATCAATTTTTGGATGCTAGCAATGGGTCTATTATTACATAAAAAAAAATTTTAAAGAAAAAAAAGAGCATTTTGACCCCAGGAAAAAAAAAAAAAAACTTTTTCAATTTAAATGAATGTTACTATACCAGCAAATTATAAAACATAGCTCATTTCAAGCTTAAAGCATTTTACAATATGACTAAATCATCCTTTAGAGAAATAAGGTTAAAAAGAATTAATATGATATCAATTACTTTGAAATTGTATCTTCTGAAAAAAGTATTTAGACATTGACTAATATTTAGATATTAACTTGAAAATTTTCAGAGATATCAAAATCATGTAGAGAAAAATGATGCAAAATATTGAAGGTACATCATTTACTTAAGTTCATTTTTTTTCTCATGACTTAGATTTTTATAATTAATAGTGATCTAGTGTATACAAAATATTACACATGAAAGAATACAGCTTTGGCTTATTATCCTGGCTGGTATTCACACAAGACAGTTTATCAGCAAAAAACAGAGAAAATAATTCTGGTATGGAAAAAAAGACTGGAACTACAGATGTTATTATGAACATTCAAAATAGTAAATACATGGGTAGTTATAAAATACTGAGTTTTTAAATACAGGATTATCAATTTAAAATAAAATTGATAGCAAGATGTGAAAAAAGTGAGAAAGTAATTAAACAAAAAGGGAGATCATAAAGTATCTTAAACAATTTCTTATATATATCAAGTAGTTTGTCCCCAGCAACTTGATGGTAACTACTAGCATTCAGGAGATTCTTGCAATTTAAAAAGAAAGAAAAGAAAAAGTGTAGGTTAGATAGTAGATGTAAAACTGCCATATTTCATAGATGGACTAATATATACACACAAACACATACAGTTATTAAACACTTAACAAATATGACCAAGCAAAAATATGGGTAAAATATTTCATTTTCAAATAATAATGCAGATATACTTAGACCTTGGCTTGAGAACATTTGTATTTCAAATCTCTCTTATACATGCAAAATTAATTTCAAATAATTCATATATATATACATATATATGTATGTGTCTGTATATATAATCAATAAAGTTAAATCTATCAAATTTCTAGGGAATAATATGACGGAATAAAATTTTTGTGGCGTTTGGACTAGCAAAGGTTTCATAGGACCTCATCAGTTACCAAAGGAAAAAAAATATATCAGTAATTGAGATTAAGTTGAAAATGTAGATGTTTCAAAAGACACAATTAGGGCCTAGAGAGAATGCTCAGTGGTTAAAGCACTTGCCTGCCAAGCTGAACAACCCAGGATGATTCCCATGTATCAATGTAAAGCCAGATGCATAAAATGACACATGCATCTGGAGTTCAATTACAGCAGCTAGAGGGCCTCTTGCACGCATACCCAACCCCATATCTCTCTGATTGAAAGTAAATAAATAAAAATATTTTAAAAGACACAATTAAAAGGATAAGGCAAGACTGATTGGTAGAAGATTTTCTTTTTCTTTATTTCTGACAACAGAGTGGTTTATATAATGTATAAGATGTCTTACAACTCAAGAAAAAGGCAATTGCATTTTATAGAGAAAAAGAAGTGATAAACCTTTCAACAAAGATGGTATTTGAAAGAACAATAAGCACACTCAGAAAAGACAAATTCAAATAAAAATAAGATATACTACATTTTCTGAAGTGTTGTAATTACTACTTTGGTAAATAACTCTGATTCATGCTCAAGAAAGAAACCTAATTCAATTCAGTGGGCTCCAAAAATTAGGTACAATGGGAGTGAGAGGGAGAGTGGGGCCAGAATAGGTAATGGGAAGGGAGAAATGCATTACATGCACAAATCATACATTGTATGCACATATAAAAATTGTCAACAAGTAATATTAAAAAAAAAGATGTACTGGACATCTCTTTATGTCTTGGGAAGGCTAATATTGAAATGCTTTCCAGAAAGTCAGCTTGCACCATGAAGGAATAATTACTAAAAAGATCAGGTTCACAAAAGAGGACTACTTGGTGGGAGGGGACCTGACAGGAAGAACAGAGGATTCGGGGGGTGAATATGATGAACCTATATCCCATTCGTGTACGAAAAGTATTATCTTGCATGAATAATGTACACTCATAATAAAAAGAAATAGAAGATTGCTTCTCAATGTAAATAGAAGATTGGCAAACTATCTTGACCAAGCTTCCAGATACTGAGTAAGAGGTAGAAGGGGACTTGTGATCCTGGGAGAAGACAAGCAAGCAAGCTCAGACATAAAAATTCTTCAGTGTGGCTAAGAAAGCAATATCCAGGAAGGGTGAGCCCAAAGCGAGTGTGCTGGCCTTGTAGTTTAAAGTGATAAACTTCTGTGTGGGTACTGTGCTGCTTTTGTTAATGTGGCTCTTGATTTCATTGCTATTGTTCAGAATAACAATGGAGTCTTTTATGATTCCATATGAATGTTAGCATTGTCTTTTTTTCCAGTTCTTTGAAGAATGCTATTGGAATTTATTGCTGTTGCACTGAATCTATAGATTTCACCATTTTTATTGTGTTTATTCATGATTATGGAAGTTCTTTCCATCTTTTAGAACCTTTGATTTCTTTCTTCAGTATTTTAAACTTTTCATTTACGGTCTTTTACTTCCTTGGTTGGGTTATTTCTAGATATTTTATTTTACTTTATTGGAGGTTATTGTGTATGGAATTATTCACCCGATTTCTCAGCAGTATGTTAGTTATTGGTGTATATATCACTCATTTCTGTATGTTACTTTAAGGTCCTGCTACTTTTTAGGTCTAAAAATATATTGGTGGCATCTTTAGGGTCTTTTAAGAAATATAGGAAGATATCATCTGCAATTAGAAATAATTTGACTTCTTTCTTAGAATAAAAGAGATATTGGTATCCCTTTTATTTCCTCCTCTTGTTTGATTGCTGTACTGTAGAATTCAAGCAACACAATGCATACAATAGGTAAATTGAGGACTGGACATGGCTAAGCTGTTTCAGGCACTTACCCACAAAGACTGATGGTCTGGGTTCAATTCTCCAGCTACCCATGTAGAACCAAATTGGCATTCATCAAGAGACCCTACTCCAACCTTACAACTAACCCACATAAATAAATGAATGAATAAATAAATCAATAAATAAATAAATAAATAAATAAAATAAGAATTGAGAGAGTAAGGGCTGGAGAGCTGGCTTAGTGGTTATGATGCTTGCCTGTGAAGTCTAAGGACCCAAGTTGGATTCCCCAATGCCTGCATAAGCCAGATGTACAAGGTGGCCCATGCATCTAAAGTTTGCTTTCAGTGACTAGAGTCCCTGGCATGCCCATTCTCTCTTTCTCTTTCCACTTCTTTCTCTCATAATAAGTAAATGAATCATAAATAAAATATTTTTAAAGGGCAGAGAAAGTAGATATCATTGTCTTATTCCTGCTGTTAGAAGACATTTTTTAAAAAATTACCTTACTTTCTATGATTTTAGCTATAAATTCATCGTATATAGCCTTTATTTTTGTGATAAAAATCTCACCATCAATGTCTAAATAGTTTTGTTTCAAAGGTTTAAAATAGATGTGAGTTAATGATATACTTCTATAATATATTATCATATATCAGTATGATAACTGAATATTTGTAAAGAAAGAAATTAACACGAATTCTTTTCACACATTAAGAAGCTTAGAGGCCTAAAGATAAGAGCTAAAACCATACAGCTTAAAGAAAATATAGGAGAAATTCACAAAAGCCTTGGCCAAAAGCAAGACTATGCAAATCAATAGGACAAAAATTTTAAAATGGGTTTACAATTTGAACAACAAAATAATTTAATTCATGAAATGATATAAAAATGATGAACATAACAATGGTGTTCAAAGTCATGTGTGATGGTATATATATATATATATATATATATATGAAAGAGATAGCTGGGTTATAGATAGATGATATAGACAGATATAGATATAGATGATATAGATATACCTCCTAATGACTCAACACTATCTCTTTGGTATATATTTATACCCTAAGGACTCAACACTACTACAGAGGCACTTGCACAATCATGTTGATTACTGCTCTATTTACAATTGGACTTGGAACCAACCTAGATGACCTTTGAGAGATGAGTGGACAATAAAAATGTAGTATATATACACAATGGAATTCTATTCAACAGAACAGACAAATGGAATTAGAAAATTTGCAGGCAAATGGATGGACCTAGACTTCACTCTTTAATCTTCACCTCTTGCATCTTAGAATTTGCAATAACACATCTCTCTTCCTTAGATTTGGTCCAGAAAATTCCATCCTGCAATTCCTACATTTTAAATTTTGTTATATCTTCTAATTCTCTTTGAGCTTAACTTGTTAAAGATCCATTTATTTTTTGTTTCTGCAAAAAACAACTTTATTGCTCTAGCTCAATTTGTTGTGATTAATTTCTAAAAAGATTGCAGATGGAATGGGACAAGTTTGTGTCACCATACATTTGTTTATCTGTGACTATTTCACTCATCTAATGAGGCATCAACATCTCAAGAAAACAAGTATGGATTTATTTCATACCGTCAATTTGACACAGTCTCTCGATACAAACTAATCTCGATGCACAAAGGATTGTCCACCTGAACACCTTGTTAGACTGCGGTGGCTATGCTTTTAGTTGTATTATTTCACTTCCTCAAAACCTGAGCCCCAATTCCTTGTCCAAAGAAAATTACCATTATCTTCTCATAGATTGCCTTTTCCTGATTCTTTCAAAGAAATGTTTTAAATATTGGAAACTAACACCATTAATTTCCTTTACCCTAATCATGTAATAACACCACCCTGAGTGAAATCCTAACTCACCAGTATTCTATAGGACATAGCTCATGCTTAACTCTGTCATTCTATCCTTCACTACTTCCCCTTCACCTTCTATACTTGATAGTCTCTGGAACAAACTTCTCCCAGGTCTATGCAGTGTTTAATTCTTCAAATACTTGAAATCTATCCTCAAATGTTACTCCTTTGGGAGATCATTGTCCAATTTATGACACCCAATCTCATTAACCCTACTCCAAAAGTAACCTAACCAAAGGTGGGGACATGGGAGTGTGTGTGTGTGTTTATTTTTCTTTCTGGTATATCTCCAGAACTTGCACATATAAAATACTCAAGGAATATGAATTCAATTAGTAGATCAGTAAAAACCAACTACAATCAATACATGCCATATTGGTTAAAGAAAAACTTGTGATTGGAAGCATTGTTCAGAGTACACTAGAGCTGAAAGTTGTATAACTACACACAAATCAGACACAGCCTCAAGGAGTACGATGGCACACACCTGCTATTTCAGAATGTAAGAGGCTGAGGCAGGAGGATCAGCCTGGCCTACTTAGCAAGTTCTAGAAGAGCCTGGGTCTAAAGCGAGAACATGTTTTGTTTTGTTTTTGAAGGCATTACCTCTGTACCTATAGGTATAATTAAATTTATAGGATGGATCAGTGCAGGCAAATTACTTTTTAAAATAGTAGGATATGTACTGTAAGGCATCTGAATGTAGCTTAAGTTGAAGGCTGAGCTGTGCAATAAACAATGAATGATTTTCTTTATTTATCTATGTCTACTCTCATTATAAAAAGCAGTGCATCTGGGAGCCAGATGACTTTCGAATGCCATTTTAGACTCTTACCCCTTAATCCTTTAATATAGGTGGAGACAGCCATCATTATCCCATTTAGCAGACTTTAAATGTTGAGGCAGTAAAACCAAGTGGTTTGTCTCATGTTTCAACATTAATTTAAGAGTGTCATGTTGAATTTCAGTTTGTAGCCACATGTTTGTTACTGCATTTGTTACATAATCTATTACATAATTTCTATCATGAACACAAATTCGAACATAGGAAAGTATCAGTGTCAGATTCTTCCCTCTACATTTCTTTTCTGTAATCATTCTATTACAGGTAACCAGGAAGGCAGGATGAGGTTTTAAATGTGGTCACTTCTTCCATTAACTCATTCAAATTGTGTGAAGGAGTGGGTTCACGTTCAGGAGAAGGCTGACTTGGGAGGAGATACAAATTCCGGCACAGAGTAGAGTCCTTAAGGAAGCATAGCTTCCAATAAAGTAGAGAAAATGGGCTGTGATGGCAAATTTGCAATGTATTCCAAATTGATACTTCCTTACAAATTATACAGAGGCCAATTCTAAACAGATCAGTAAATGATAGAGATAATATTTGTCATCATTTTTTCTTATTGCATTCCATAGCTCATGGATTTACCCCTTCATTTTTATCAGTTTATTACTATGGATATTCTAATTCTTCCTATTCATAGGTACTGAGAAGCGACCTCCTGAAAATAGTGACAGTCTTTCAGTTGTTCAAGTAAAAATCAATTGTTGTGTTAAAATGGAAAATAGAAGCAATTTTTATCATTGGCCCACCACAGTTTGGCTCCATTCTTCAGTCTCTGTTCTGGCAAGAATGAAGCCAGACCACACACTGAGGCTGAATTACAACACTTCAAAAAGAAGAAAACCCCTAATGGAAAAAGTCAAGTGGGTTTCCAAACAGGAGATTGTAGACACTGCAGAAACCTCTAGGCACAACTCTTACAAGACTAGACGCTGAGCCCAGGGCCCCAACAGGCATCATTAGCTGGCTCACTCTTCGTGGTTATGGGACAGGAAACATCCCTTCAGCTGCACATTGTTCTAGAGCCCATCAGTCCAAGTGTGAATGCAGTTTTAGAGCCTTCTAGCCCAATTCCCATTATTTCTGTAAATTGAAACTGTCATTTAGGAAAATGAAAGGGAGAGCTGTATAGGACATTCTCTCTCTCTCTCTCTCTCTCTCTCTCTCTCTCTCTCTCTTTTAACAATTATTTCAGGAAGTGAATGAAAAACTTGAGTGAATTAACTGAAAGGAAGGCTTTCACATAGTTATATGATAGAGAAACCCGATTCTGCTCTCAGGCAAAAGGCAGCTTCCCAACCCCTTGATTTCCAGCAGGTATTGATAAATCACATGGAAGAAAGAGAAGAGGATGCAGATAACTGTCAAGAAAAAACTTAGAGAAAGTTTTTGATTCTTTCTGGCACCTTCTCCATTTCTTTGTTAGTCACAGGATACAGTCTACAGCAGAAGGAGCACTGTCCTTTGAAAGACACATTCAAATTTAATAATTGAACTCACTCTGAGTACTACAAAAGAGAGAAGATGTTGATATTGGAATGTTTGAGATTGACCATAAGCTCCTTGAAAGATTTCTTGAAGAAATAGCATGGAGCAGGCACAAAAGGGCCTCCTGATACTATAGCTCCATCAGACCTGAGAAGGTTAAGGTCATTTGGCTAGACACATATGTTTCCATGGCTCTTTGACAAATATTATGCAAGCTTCTGAAAATGTGAACCTAGCTTGACATTTCAGGAGTCCTTTGGGGAAGAGCACAAATAGGAATATAGGGGAAGCTTTAAATCTCCTCGGCAGAAATTTAAAAACATACAGGAAAGAAAATAGACATTTTTCAGTGGAAAGTAGAAAATAAGAGCTATATTCAAATTATTTCATTAACTTCCACCAATACTTTAAATATGAATGGGTGTGATTATGCCCTATTTTATTGATGTAGAGACAGAGATTCCCAAAAGTTAAGAGATTTATTATGATCAGGCCATGTAATAAATACAGTAAGAATTTAGCATAGGACCCAGACATTATATCATGAGCCTTATTTCTCCATACAGTGTGTGTCTTTTGTGGAGATATAATATTCAACCATATTCTATATATGATCCATTTTAAATGAAAGGATTCCTTTTAAAAATTTTTTATAATATATTTTATTTATTTATTATTTTGAGAGAGAGAGAGAGAGAAAGAGGCAGAGAGAGAGAAAGACAATGGGCATGTCAGGGCATCTAGCCACTGCAAACAAACTCCAGATGTATGCACCCCCTTGTCTGTATCTGGCTTACATGGGTCCTGGAGAATTGAACCGGGGGTCCTTTGGCTTTGCGGCAAATGCCTTAACTGCTAAGCTGTCTCTCCAGCCTGAAAGGATTTTTAATTTCCAGAGATCTGGCTTAATTCCTTGTGTCCTTGATATGTTTTCTGCCAACTTTATTATTTTGTGTGACATTTTTTTGTGAAATTCAAGTTTTCTGGTCACAGACATAGCTCATATCCTAGGCAGAAAGCTACACCTTGCTCTTCTCCAGTCAGTATGTATGGGCCAACAAGGTTGATACTGTGTCTGGGCCCAAGTAATCCTTAAACATAACCACCTTTTCCTCTTTCTGTCTATCACATAGACTGAAAAAAAGTTTAAATAATCAATTTCCCAGACTCCTATAAATAACAGTGGCTATTTGACCCTTTTCTAGTTAATAAGTAGATATTTACTAGATAGAAATTCCAATAAAGATTCTATTCCCTAGTAAGAAAAAGCAGACACAGCTGGCCTGTCCTTCTGGTCATTTGTTCTTTTTCCATCGTGAAATGCTGATATAATGCCTGGAGGTATAGACTCCATTCTATAGGGATGAAGTATTATCAATGAGGACCTATGCTACAACTAAGGAAGGTGCAGTGAGGTGGCAAGTCTAGTCCCTCAGTCATTTCCCTGGCCATTCACTGTCCACTTCTGATTGTGTTATATAAGTTAATCAAATTATTTAAGTCATTGTTATGGATTATCTTTCGTTTTATTACTGTCAGAGTTGGGTCTATAAAACAAGCCAGATCAACTGACTTGCTTTCTTAAGGTTTTTCTGCCAGAGCTCGTTTCTGATTGAGTGACAATCATTTCAATGTTTTGCCTTAAGGAAGTTAGTCATATTTCCTGAAACTGTGTCCACTCCACAGGAACAGAAAGAACCTCCAACAAAACTTGGTTTGAATATCTACATTAATATGGCACACATGCTAAGAAGTTATGAATTAGAAATGAACCTGACAAAAGACATTCTAGAACTCTACAAAAAAATAAAAAAATTACATGTCAATAAATTAAAGTATATCTTCATATGGGGATGGATAGACCTTTTAAGGAGGCATATTTTAATGTATAATTTCTCTGAGATTGATTTATATTTCCGTATCTGTTACAATATAAATCTCTGTATCTGCTTTATGGAAAGTAATTGATTTTAAAAATTTTTTAGACATTACCTACAATAGTCAAAACAGTTTTTTATAATTTTTTGAGAACCCACATTCATATACAGAGGGTACCCTGATCATTATCGCCTTTCTGCACCCTTTTGTGTCCTTCTCTTCTATCCCCCTCTGCTGAAGTACATGTTCTTTCCAACGCATCCTTCCTCTATTTTGATGTCATTATTTCTTTGTCATCATATTATGAAGGTTTCATGTAGATAGTGTCAACCACTGTGAATTCATGAATACAATGGTAGAATAGTGTCTGGAAGACAGTATTACAAAGCTTTCCTGCCCTTCCTCTGACTCACAGAAATGGCATTGCTAAAGGATGAGTGCTTTATTTAAGGACTTAAAATGTTAAAGTAGTCAAAACGACACCAAAAACTGACATAGTAATAACCAATGAAATACAACTCAGTCCACAAATAGAACTATATGTATTTCCACACAGATACTAGGTCTTTTATATTTTTAGTTTTAGTTTTTTGCTTTTTCGAGGTAGGGTCCCACTCTAGCCCAGCTGACTTGGAATCCACTATGGAGACTCAGGCTGGCCTGGAATGCTAGTGATCCTCTTACCACTACCAGTGTTGGGATTAAAGGCATGTGCCACTATACCCAGCTGATCCTATATGTTAATGGAACTCTACCAATATAAAATTTTGAGGGGAGAAGTTAGAAATAGACCTCCCATATGACCCAGTTATACCACTTCTAGACATGTACCCTAAAACGTATACATTACACAACATTGATACTTGCATCTATATGTTTATTGCATCTCTATTTATAGTAGCTAAGACTTGGAGACTGCCTACATGCCCTGTGATAGTTAAATGAATAATAAAAATGCTGTTCATATATGCAATGGAATTCTGTTCAACAGTATATATGGAAAACTGAAATTATGAATTTGGAGGAAAATGAATGGCTCTGAGAATCACATCAGTGAAGTGACTCAAACACAGAAAGCCCAAAATCACACATGCTCTCTGACATGTGGTCTTAGCTTATAATATCTGTAAGAATGAATATGTAAAAGGGAAAATATGGGTAAGACCAATAGTGATAGAACCATAACCAAAAGTGAATATAAAAAGATAAGTTGGGCAAGGAGAGAAGAATGGACAAAATGATTTATGCAGCATGTAAATAAGAGGGAAATACTGGGGAAGAAAAGAATTGGGGGAAAAAGAGGCATGGGAATTGTAGCAGTCAGTTCCATGTTTCTTGGATAAATATCCAAACCAAACACAGTTATAGGAGGAAAGTGTTTATTTCAAGCTCCCAGATCCAGGGGGAAGTTCCTGTAGTCCAGGCTGACCTGGAAATCACGCTGTAGCACCAGGCTGGTTTTTCACTCATGGCATAGGTTAGCCTCCCAAGTGCAAGGATTTAAGACAAGGGCCATCAGAAACACACACACACACACACACACACACACACACACACACACACACACCAAGGAAAGAGATAGCTGGGTCACATGGGAGATATAATCTTAATTTTTTGAGATACCTGCATCCTTACTTCCATGATAATTACTCTGGTTTGTACTCCCATCAGCACTGAATAAGAGTTCTCTTTTCCCACACCTTCACCAGGGTTTGTTGTCAGGTTTTTTTTTTTTTTTTTTTTTTTTTTTTTTTTTTTTTATGATAGCCATTTGACTGGAGGCAGAGAGTATCTCAAAATGGTTTCAATTATCTTTCCCTGGTGGCTAAGGATGTTGAACACGCAAAATAATTATATTAAATGAAGTGACCCAAACTCAGTAAAACCTGAACCACATGTTCTCTCTCATATGTGGATCCTAGCTTGTCATGTCTATAAGTACGGATATAAAAGGGGTGGGGCAAAGGTGGCTAAAACCTACGAAGGTAGAATGGGAACATGAGTTGCAAACAGAAGGGGAAAGATGCTAGGGAGAAGGAAGGTGTGAGCAGAGGAGTGGGAATGAAAATCAGCTGAAACTGAAACAAATTGTATTTGAAAATGCCAGAATGCATGATACTTAAATCTCTGTATTCTAAGCCAAAAGTAAATTAATTAGGAAATAGTAGTAGAAGTTGAAATGTGGACTTAATTTTAAGGTGCCATCAGAATTTGTCCAGCAGAGTTATGAGAAGTATAGAAAGAAATTTCAATGAAATGAAAGAAAAGTTTATGTAATTTAACCCAATCTTTATATTTACATAGGTAAAGGCAAAAGCCTGGAAAGTAAACTCATTTCCTTCAGGTTTTTATGGCCTATTAGGATCAAGGCGTAGGAGCGAGAGAGATGTGCGTAGGGGGTTGAAATTGAAAATGAGCTGAGCATATACACCTCGGTTTGGGAAATTGCTAAGAATCCAACTCCAGTAATAAAAATGTATGACCTCTACATGTAGTGTGCTCACATTTTTACTTTTTAATGGCAACATAAGTTGCATTCCATATTTGATATGAGCAGCCCAATGCATGCTTTCAAAGGGAATATACTCATGTAACTAGAAACTAGATTTAAAGAATAGAACACAGAAGATGAGTGACATCTAACATGCTCAGATCTTAAAATATTCACAGAAAAAAATACCTACAATGAACACCAACACCCTCACACTTATCACCATTTTTGCTCTTAAATGGGAATTACAAGACTCAAGTATTCACTTATGTGTGACTTTGTTAATTCATCAGGGGGCTCAGTTACCTTTTCCATAAGGTTTTTCCCATTTAATTCCTGTACCTCTTCCTGTCATACAAACATGTAGAAACATAAAGGTTATTGTTGTAGACTGGTACCCATGTCCAGTGGAGGATAATCTTGTTTAGGGTATGCTCATACCTGGCTGTTGATATGGCTGGCTGCTTGAGTAGAGCAAGGAAAGGAATTGTGATAGGGTGGGGAAGAGTGTCTAAACGAAGCCAGTTTTTAAAGCACTTCAATAAATTTATATTCTCTTTGGCATTCTCCCATATGTTCACTAATATGTGTTGTCACATCGTGATTTGATTTTTATTTACTGAATCAGTCTGAACTTTTTAAGGTCTCAGAAATACTTTATGCATGAATTCAAGAATACATTATTGCATATTGTTTAATATACACAGAACTAACCTTCTCACATTATAAACCCTGAATATTTTTATGCAGCCAATAGACTAAAGCTGTGAGAAGATCTGAATTCTCAGAGCCAGTCATGGACAGACTCAAGGAAGTTGCCTCAGCTGAGACTTATTTCTCCATTTCCCACAGTGTGCCATAAAATATTATTATATGCACCACAATATGAACTAATTTGGAAGTAGTGGCCAAAAATATTTCAGTCCAGTAATTCCACATCCCCATATTCAATACATTTTGTTTCTGTGACAGATTGTGTTCATTATTTAAGATATGCCCCAGTCAAATCTCCTTTCAAATCACTTTATTTATTTCTACAACAACATGATTCTGTAATTTTGTGGCTTTTGATGTTGTACCAAAGGTATGGGGTTTTGAAGTTAGAAAAACTAAATTTGAATCCTATATGAGGTCCTGTGGTATATGGTAAATTTTCTCTGACTGTCTGTTGTTACATCTGTAAAATGAGAGAAATACTAAGTACCTCATTATTTAAAAACACTTATTGAATAAATATTTTATGCTAACCACTCAATTGAACACTAGATTAAAAGGACCAGCCTGGCCTGGAAAAGATGGTAAGAGCCTATTGCTGAAGACTCCACATACTTGGGCTGCAAGGTCACTGAGAAATCCTGCTGGAGCTGAGCTGAAAGCCTCCTCCATGTGGACCTGCTAACAGAAAGCTGGAAAAAGCTATGCTGCATGCAGTTCAATGAGAGAGAGAGAAAATGCCAGTAAAGATACTCAACAATGAAAACTGCAAGCTTTAAATTTGGCCAGCCAGGCATGTCTGTTATGGGGAAACCAACCATTCTCTAATTGGACTGGAGGCCTACTCCATGGGAGGGAATACATCCCTGATACTGAAAACCTATGGCAGGGGTAGTCATGAGCCCTAGGAGTGTAATGTCTGCTGGTGTCTAACTAAATGTATATACTATGCTCACCAAACTGCCCAGTAAGCATGTCTCTTAAAGTCCATACCCATATATTAATGCTACTCTCACTTTTGGTTAGATAACTTCTCTTTTCAGATGGTGGTGACCTTGGGATGACTCAGAAAACACCATGATGCTGAGAAGAAGAGACAGAGGACTGCTCAGCACTGAAACATCTCTAACACACCTTCCAAGGCTTAGGGTCCATTTTAGAAGAGGGGCAGGAAGAATGTAAGAGCCAAAGGAAGAGTAGGACTCCTTACAACGTGCTCCTCTAGACACAAAATGGCCTGGATATCTATGACTTTACAGTGCCTGACACCATCTACACAAGACCATCTTAATAGGAGGAAAAGATCATGACATAAAGATGAAAAGAGAGACTGATTGAGAGGGGGAGGGGATATGATAAAGAGTTGAGTTTCAAAGGGGAATATGGGGGGAGGGAGGGAATTACCATGGGATATTGTCTACAATTAAGAAAGTTGTCAAAAAAAAAAAATAAAAAAATTAAAAAAAAGAACAAGACTGGACTAGAGTGAGACCCTATCTCAAAAAAAAAAAAATAATAATAATAAAATAAAATAAGAACCAATATCTATGTATTCATACAGTCACAACAAAACAACAAATAACATATTGCAGCCAATTCAATTTTAAATTTTATTCTTATCACTTTTAGATAAATGATATTTGACAAATAAATAAGAACAATTTATAGAATTTCTAAGTTTTGGAGTCTAATCAGTGCACAAATTATGCTTTGCAACATTCAAGGCTTTAAAGTCCCTGTGCTATAGCTGAGTCATCCTCTTTTCCGATGCCCTTTACTCATGAGATTCATGGAAATAGAGAACTGTTCAAATCATATGCATAATCGGTGTGCTTCTTGATTTGTAATTATCTGTATGCAGTGGCTTGCTCATCCAATGCTATAGGTTGTCAAGAATCTAGACCCTAAGAAGGGATGATGTGGGGGTTCCATTTGATCGCTACCATTTGCTAGCTATTTGCTATATATTTATAGCACAATAATGGTTTAGTTAATCAACCTAGCACCAGGCTATGTTACCTATAAAAACTAATGGCTTATACCTAAGAGGAAGTTTATGAAGACAAAAGGCAACACTACATGTAAAATTACATTGAATGGATAACACTAAGTGCTCAATAGCTGTTGGCCATTGTACTTTTTCCACCCTTAGGCCCATTTCCAGAAGTTCTAATGTATTAGCCAAGGAGTAATTTAATCTATTTGGTTCTTCCACTCCCATTTTCCAAGATCCTCAATCCCAGGTGAGAGGGTTGGAAGATGTTTTCTTTCTTAAATGCATTTGGGCTGGCCAGTTGTTCCACATAAATCAAGTACCCCCTTGAGGTTCCTTGTCTTTAAAAGCCTGGGAATGTGGGTAGTCTTGGCTTCTCTGCCTTTGTCCGGTGTGTAGGATGTCCTGGCAGTTCATCCACTGGAGTCTGAAATTTGGCCTTGGGTTGGGTTCTGCTCACTTCCTCCTGACTGCTTGCAGGCCAGGAAAATGCGGTAATCGAGTTTCTGCTCTCCAGAAAGCCCCTGGAGATTCCCCCTCTTGGACTAGAGGGTAGACATTCAAACGCGGCCTTCTTTGGATGTTTTTTAGTTTAGTTGAGGTTCGATTTTTTTTTAATCATCTGCCTTAATAAATTTGCCCAACCCTTCTCTTCATTCCTTATTTTGAACTCAAGGTCAGGGGAATGCTCATATTTAAGCTTCTTCTAGAAACCCATATTACTTTCTTTTGTAACTTCTTATCCCTCTTTCTTTCTTTCTTTCTTTCTTTCTTTCTTTCTTTCTTTTTTTGTATTGAGCTCATTAGTTGCTTGCCTATTTTTTGTTTACACATTTAATCTTCCTATATTTTATATTTTGATGTATACACTAGGGCGCAGTGAGAGCGTCTTATGGTGAAATGAAAGGATGTGAAAAAGTAGTTTGGATCAAGAATAAAATGGACATGGAAAAGGCTCATTTTTTATGTTCATCTGGTAAGAGAATAAACAGAGAGAGGAAGAATTCCACAAAGGAGAATTCTGTAGCAATGATTCAATCTATTTATTTTAGACTTGTATTTCAAAGTACAGTTTTAAAAAAAAAAAAAAAAAAAAAAAAAAAAGAGTGACATCAGCCTGACAAGTGGAGGTCAGATTCTCAAAACGTAGATAAAAAGCCACCTGCAGTAGCACAGGTGTCTGTCATCTCAGCACACCTTTGCCAAATTGGGAGGTGGCAGTATGAGAATACCAGAAACTCTCCAGGCAACCTACTCTGGTATTCTCTGCAGGGAACAATAAGAACTCCTATCTCAAAGGAGGTGGAAGGCAAGGGCAGATAACCTGAGGTTGTCCTTTGACTTCCACATGTGCTTACACACACACACACACACACACACACACACACACACACACACACACGTGATATCAGCCCATTATACCATTAATATTTATAGCTCATGGAATAGCAAGGTATTGACATAGTAACAGATCTATGTAATGATAGGAATGATTGTACTGTTTTCCCAAGGGTAGCTCATGTAAAACATCCTTCCTTATAATCCCTACAACCCCTCTGCTCTCCAGGTTTTCCTGGAAACAGGAAAGGGTACAGCAGTACACAGAACAGTCTAAAGGTCACAGGAGTGACCGAAGACGACATAGATGTTTTTCCTAAGAGGATTTCAAAAGCAGCATCATCAAAGCTGGTGGCTGCAGAAGAGAATATTTCTCTGGTTATCTAAGAAAGGCATGTGTTTCTCTGATGAAAAGGCAGAATACAATCAATATAATCTACAGATATTTCTTTTCTCCCCTTCAAAGGAAAACATAGCATATCTTTTCAACTTCCTTCAGAGATGTTGTCCCTAATTAAAAATACTAGAGATTTAAGTCCTGAAGATTGGACAGCACGTTCTGGAGTGAGGGTACTAGAAAGTCGCGGGTGGGCACCAACATCATCATGGGCTAGGACACTGGCTGTTTCACTCTCACTTCCTTGGGCTACCCTTTCGTCCACGTTTCCAGTCACTGCCTCCTCTAAGAGCATTCTAGCAGAACACATGAAAAGGATTAGTTCATTCAAGAGATTGGCTTAGGTCCAGGAGCAGTGGAGGATCAAAATGTATGTCCAGGAAATTTTATAGCCAGTGTTTAAAGATATATTAACTACATATATACTATATTTCTGCTATTTACTAGATTCTCCTAAAAGATCCAGTTTTGCCCTCCATTTCCATCCTCATCTTCCAGCTTTTATTCTCCCTGAAAGAGAGGCCTGATTTATCAGTTTGTGTGGTATCTGGGCCATTTAAAAATGTTCTTAGGTAAGATTTTATATTCCCGGAAATTTGTCATTTCCTGAATTTTTTCATCAAATCTGGTGACTGGGAAATTGTCACCTAGTGAAATGAGTAAAATCAAAGTATCCAGGGGTATCTTCTAAGTGCCCGGTTTAAAGTGCTCATGCTCCTTGGCCCAGTAATTGACTTTTCTGTCTGTTCTTCCAGCAGAGGAGCTACAACCTGATACAAGGGCGACTTCCAACAGGATTTCATCGAATAACAAGTGCATCATTCAGAGATCCATAATGACATAAGAACTAACTACTGACACACTTTCTTGGAATAATTGAGAGGGGAGATTCAAAACAGACAAAAATATATTTGTGATTTTTTAATGAAGAAACATGAATATTTTGGTTGGTAGTTAATAGTACTTTTATTAGTTTCAAACTCCAAAATATGTAAACTTTTTGTTTAAACATATTACCAGTTCTATTTGTGTTGAAATATTATTTTAACTGTCTTTCACAAATAACGTTGATCTAATTAAAGAAACCTCAGTTAACTAAGTTCATATATTTTTTATTTAGCTTATTTTTGATTTTAAAGATTTTCATTTTGGTATGTATTGGGTGTTGAACACAATCACCTCCATACTCCTCTATACTTACTTTCATCTCTGCTCTCTTCTATCTGTTTGCCTATTGAACATTTCCAGCCTCTGGTCTATGGGCCACATGCATCACAGAATAGCTATGAATGGAACCCAACATGTTAATAGATATTGCAATATCAAAAAGTTAAACACCTCTTCTAGATAGTTTCATTTCTATCTTCATTTTATACATGCAGACATGATTTGACATAACTATATAAAATGTAGGTGTCACACTTGAGGGAAAACATATGATATTTGTCTTTTTGCTATGACTGGCTTAATGTGCTGAATATGATTTTTCCTGAGAACAACATGACTTCATCTTTCTTTATAGCTGGAAAATATTATGTTGCACATATATATCACATTTCTTTGTCCACTTCTCTGTTGTTTGACACCTAGTTTGTTTCTATAACTAGTATTTTGTGAATAGTGCTATGATAAAGACTGATATGTACAATTTTTTTTTGTTATATGTTCACTTGGGGTCCTGTAGATAAAAACCCAGGAGTGAGATAGTTGGGTCATATGGTGGACCTGCTCTTGGATTTTGAGAAAAACTCTGTACTAATTTCCACAGAGGCTGGGCTCGCTTATATTTGCAGCATTAGGTAAGGGTCCCCATCATGGCCAGCACTTGTCATTTTTTCTTTAAGACTGACATTCTGCCTGGCATCAGAATCTCAAACTAGTTTTGATTTTAAGCTCTTTTTTGTTTTTATTTATTTATTTATTTATTTATTTTTTTATTTTTACTGTAAGGGTTCATATGATTGATTCTTGTTGAATAATTCCAGTAAGAGATATTATTTTTTTCTGTTTGGACCACACTTACTACTAATACTTTAAACATAAAGACATAGATAACCCACATATATCAGCTTATTTAATGTCAAAATATTATCTATGGTGATTTCAACTAAAAGGTAATTCCAATGTGAATGATGTCTATAGCATTCCATTAAAAATATTATTTAGTCATTTAGGTTTAAGCATCTGATCTGAGAGAAGAAAAGTCTTGAATTTGCTGCTACTTAATGCTAAAGCACGACAAGCAATAAATAAATGTTCCCTTGACTAATTATAGTTGGTACATTTTTAGGTATTATTTTTGTCCATTAATTAATAACCCATAAGTAATGTTGAAGCTAGGGTTAACAGCTGGGTGTGTAGACATTTGGTTTCAGAACACTAAGAGGATTTGATCATTGGTCAGTTACATTAATCAAGCAATTAATTACTAGGAGTTTGTGGATAGTGGATCTGAAGTAAATGGAAACTAGCTGAATGATTAAATGTATATCAACCATTTGTTACCATACAAGGAATAGCAGGCATTTCTGAAATAGAGCTGCTTTGGAGAATGAGAAAAATCACCTATTTCTAGAAAGGCTACCTGATTTGCCAGGTATAAAATAGGACGATGATAATCTTCATTGTCAAACTGATTACATTTTTACATTACCTAGGAAACACATTTCTAGGCTTTTCTAGAGAAGACTGACTGAGGAGGGAAGAGCAACATGGAATATGGGTGGCAACAACACAAAGGCTGTAATGTTAGACCAAATATAAAGGAGAAGAGGCTGAGCTTAGTAGGCATGTGCCCTTGTTGCCTGACTGTCATGCTAACCTGATCAGCCACCTCCTGGTTCTGCTGCCATAGACAGAGGTCCACTTTCTCCACCATGGTACCCTCAACAGGTGAACTAACGTATCCCCTTCTTTTCTTCAATTGCTTTAGCCAAGTATTTTGTCACAGTGATGCGAGAAGTAATATAGAAAATTGGTAATGAACAGAGATGTTGTTGTGACAAACCTGATCACGTGGCTCTTAGGCTTATGGAAGCCCCATCCCGTCTGGATGATGACCTCCCCATAGCCATTTAAGTGCACTCCCTATGTAGGGATTATACCCAAAGATGCTCTTCCCTAAGTCTTGGGGGGAGGGCCTACAGAGCAAAGGTGATTTAAAGGTAGCTACATCACCAAAAGGCCTATTCCAACATAAGCAATGGCTCATGGAAGGAAGCTGCATCTGTGGAGCACTCGGCATAACCTGCTGACAGCTTGACTGGTCGTTGACTCTTACGCACACTGTATGACTTGCAAGCAGGTCGATCAGAGAGTTTCATCCCTAAGCGCTTTTTTTCCTCTTCATATAACCTTAGGGTGGGGTCTTGCAACCTTTTCCCAGACTCCTTGACTTTCTGAGTCTCTACAACTGTTTCCTTCCTCTCCCCAATCTCCAGGAAGGAATGTTTTAGTTTCTAATTAACATAAACTTGGGGAGTAGTTGTGTGACCTTTAAGTTTCAGGTCTCCTAGATTTGACTTCCTGAATCACAGACTCCTTCCTCTCTTCAGGAGAGAATATTTCAATGTAGAGGAATTCTCTCTACAACAGAATCACTGTATATTCTGTTCATGTTCTGAGAACTTGAGAGTGGCTGAGACAAAAGCCATGGGCTGATTGATCTTGTATAGGAAGTTTTAAGAAAACCTAACATTCAGGCTGTGGCATGGCTCCTGTTCATTATTGTTAGTCAAATCAACAGTGAAATAGAGAAAAAAAAATTATATATAAAAGTGTACAGTTTGTGTAAAAAAGGAGTGGAGTGAATTTAAAGTTTTAGCAAGGGAATATGAGGAGAAAACAGATATAAATTTAAAGATATTGGTATCGTTAACAATAAACTCTTCATAGGGAAGGTGCTTATGGTGGTTTGAATTACCTATCTCCCATGAACTCATACATTCTGAGTGTTGGTGCCCAGCTGATGGCAATTTGGGAATTGGAATCTAGTTGGAAGTGTGTTGTTGGGTGTGGACTTATGGGTGTTATAATCAGCTTCCCGTTGCCAGTGCTCTCCTACTGCTGTTGTCTACCTGATGTTGGCCAGGAGGTGATGTCCACCCTCTGCTCATGCCATCATATCCCTGCCATCATGGAGCTTTCCCTCCTGTCTGTAAGCCAAATCAAACCCTTTCCTCCCACAAGCTGCTCTTGATTGGGTGTTTTCTGACAGCAATGCAAAGCTGTCTGCAACAGGTGCCATCTACCAGCAACATGAAGATAACTACAGTATTCCGCTTGGGAAAACCATCCCCATTGATAGTTCTAACTTGTGAAGGTGCAAATTCATTTTCAAGTAGAGAGTCTGAACTGAGAACGGCTCTGAGTGTGTACTTTACCCCAAACCTTCCACCTAGGCATGTATTATCCCAGGTTTATTCCTCAAGGCCACAGAGGCCATTATTGCTGTGAAAGGAAGGGGCCACACTATCTTAAGCTAGCAGTAGAATTTGGCAGCATTGTCCACATAGTGTTGGTTTTGTAGGCATGGTAGTTTGCATGTAGAATGTCCCCCAAAGCCTCATGTGTTTTGAGTACTTTATCCCTAGCTGGGGGAAATCTGGAGATGGTTCCTTGCTGAAAAAGGTGTATCATTGGCACAGACCATAAGGTTTACTAGCCAGCAAAGCAGGTATTGCCAGCCAGCTCATTTTGGCTGCTCCCTTTCTGCAGCTGATATGGGAAGATGTGAGTCAGCTTCTTGCTTGTGCCATACTTTCCTTGCTACAATGAAAGTTCCTCTGGAAACTGTAAGCGAAATAAAATCTATCTTCCCTTCAACTGCTTTTGGTCATGTGCTTTGGCCCAGCAATAAGAAGGTGATTGCAATAGAAGATAAGCCAATTTCAAGAGTTAACAGAGGGTTTCATCAAGGTTCCAGAAAGTTATGGAGTTTGAGCAATATGTGACAGGGTCATATTCCCTACAAGGAGAACCTGAGATGTCACTGCATCAACCTGAGAAGGTGAAGCTCAACTTTGCCTAGAACTGTGGAGGGCTTAAAGTAGAACATAGCTCAAGGGAGAAGCTACCTGTGTCCCAGGCAGCCGAGCAAGAGGGACTGGATTGCTCAAGGATATTGGGCCCCTGATTATTTCAAGAGTCCAGCAACCAAAATATAGACCTTTAAGATTTGTCATTTATTCTGCGGGGCTTTGGTATTTCTTTTTCCCATATTTTCCTTGATATGCCTCCATTCCTTATTTTGAGAATAGAAATGTTTATTTTCTGTCGATGTGAACTGGAAACATGTAATTTGCATCCAGGAGATTTCTTTGAGTCTCAGAATAGATGATGGCTTTATTTTTATTTTTTAACAGTGTTAAAGTTTTTATGATTGTGAAGATTTTGAAGTTTAACTGAGTGCATTTTGTGTTATGAGATGGCTCTACACCTGTGGAATTTATAGTTTAAATGTGATATATTTGAGTGTCAAGTTGACAACTTGTGATGGTTAATTTTCTTCGTCAACCTGAATTCATGTTTCAAACACCTATTATATCGTCATACCTGTGAGTGTTTTTCCAGGGAGATTTAACTGAGCAGGGAAGACTTATTCTGAATGTGCATGGCCCCATCCTATGAGCTTGGGCCCAAGATTAAATATAAAGGAACAAGCTAGGTGAACACAGCATTCATCTCTATCTGCTTCCAGACCGTGGATACACATACTTATTGCTCTTTTGCTGTAGGTAGAGCAGCCCTTGCCATCCTACCTTCCCCTGCCATGATGGACTGCACCCTCAAAGTGTGATCCAGTCTGAGTCCTTCTTTACTTAACCTGTCTTTGCCATGTCATTTGTCACAGTAATGGGAAAATTACTATAGGCTGACAGACGAACAACTTCCCTTGAGCTGAACTTATCTGAACACACTTAGCCTCCTCTTCCATGTCTTCATATGACACAAGTGGGAAATACCAAGGGCCTGGGAGTTCTATGCTATGCCTATAATGCTATAGTGTTTCCTTTCATGTATTATTTCTTAAAGCTAAGCCACTGGGTCATTAGGAAAAGTCTGTTTTAATGAGTGTATTTGATAATCAATCCAAATCCAAAGCTGCTCCTTTAAGAATAGTGTATTGTTTAAATCATATATATCTTCCCCTTGGATACACTTAGGGCTATCTCTTTCAATAATATAAATTAATTTTAACTATAATTTGGCTAGAGAGAAAGACGTAGCCCAGAGTTCTGGCTATTCATTATATAATGTGAATTTTTAGAGCTTTGTTTTGGAAAGAACTATATCAATAGAGAAAGACTAAGCAGTAAACTCAACCTTGAGCCCTCTGGAGGTAATCTGCAGCTAAGGGAGACACAATTAAGAGTCGAACCCAGAGAGTCTGAGGTAAGAAAGATGGTTAAATGGTATTTTCCAGAACCAGGTTTAGGGAAAGAACTGAGACAGGAGCTACACAAAGCTCTGTTACAGATGTGTCTCCTGGTTTAACAAGCCAGGCCTTGTCTGAAGAGGGTATAATTGACCAGGGCAGTGCAGAGCCCTTAACAGAAGGCTTTCTCATTTTATGCCTTCCTTGAGCTATCTTTCTTCTCTAAAGGCCTGGAAAACTTAATCATAAAACCAAACTACAAGATCAATTGTTTTCAAGTAACAAAAGACGTTAATGCAATTTTTACAGTGCAACGGGTCTCATTATGTTAGCAGATGCTAATACTTCCTAGTACAAGCCAGAATTGCTCTCTGAAGCTAATAAATATAAAACATAGAAGCATTATATCTTTGAAATACATAGAATGAATGACTTACTTGACTGGAAATTATTTTACAGCTTCTTGTGATGGAAAGAAAGAGAATCCAGGCATTGTCTCGAATGCACAGTTTTAAAACCACAAATTCTTATTTGTCTTCTGAATTCCTAAATTTCAAGCATATTGACGAGTCCATGGTCACAAGAATGAACTCATCAATATGCTTACAGAAATCCTAAATAGAACAGAAATATTCATAGTTTCTGTTTTGGGTATGGATTTGCAGAAAGAGGATAGAATGCACTTAATGGCCACTAGAATAAAACGACATCAAATGGGATAATTCAGATGAAAATTCTGAGAAAGCTTGGAGTGACAGATCATACTAGATTAAAAAAAAAAAAGCCAGACTCTAAAAGGCACAAGTTGTTAAAAATATAATTCAGTAAGCTAGCAGATTATTAAGGATCTTTCACAAAAATAAAGAGAAAGTTTTAATGACTAAAAATTGTCAAGAATTCTTTTAAAATTATAATTGAATAGGTCTACTTTGCTGGGTGATAAATGATAACCTTCAAAATGGAAATGACTAAAGGATCTTGTTTGTAATTTGTATCATGTTTAGCCTACCTGAAGTCATTGTTTGCAAAGACTCTGGAGATTGCAACTCTGTGACATGTATTTCATTGATAAAGAAATGGGGCTTAGGCTGAGTAGTGTCTTGCTTAAACTCAGACATCAGAAAAGCAAAGTTGGTCTAACTCTTGTACTTATAAGCCACCTGTCAATGATAACATAAAACATACTTGACAGATTTCTGCTTCTGGCTAAGGCAAAGTAACTTGATTCTGACATATGCTGTTATTTAGTTCAACTATTAAAAATATAAAACAAAAATCAACCAATTGGAAAAATTTTGATTGGATATCAAGGAGATCTAAGACAAAATAAAAATGTTTCAAAATCAGTGAAATGTTTTCCATTGCCATAATCAGTTGGAACAGTTAGTACTGAAAGACTGCAATGGAGGTTAACAAGAGGTATAAGGCTAATTGTTTAGTTTTTTTCTTTTTTTCTTTTTCTCTCTCTCTTTTTTTTTTTTTCGAGGTAGGGTCTCACTCTGGTCCAGGCTGACCTGGAATTAACTATGTACTCTCAAGGTGGCCTCGAACTCATGACAATCCTCCTACCTCTGCCTCCCAAGTGCTGGGATTAAAGGCGTGCGCCAGCCCTCCTGGCAATAGTTTTTTTTTTTTTTTTTTTTTTTTTTTTTTTTAATCAAGCAGAGTTTAGAATTTGAAAATTGGATTTTATTTTCAAAATCCTAGAAAATAAAAAATAAATGAATAGACCATTCTCTTTACAGATTTTCCCTAAAGCATTTTTCAAATCTTAAACTACTCTTTTATGGGCTAAATTTACAAATTAGAAAATAGTTGATAGTGAATGACAGTGGAAAGACCAATTTTATCTTATGACATTGTAAGAAGAAAATTTAGAGGCCAAAAAAAAAATGCATCATAAATTCAGGATCCTTAAAACATATTTCTTAGATTTAAGAATATACCAAAAATATACTGGCCCTCAAAGATATTGAATTTTAATTAAATCATTCAAATATTAATTAAAACAGTTTATTTACATTCTAATTAATTGATAGCTAAAAATGAATCCCTTTTATGAGAAAAGAAATCTATTAATTTTCATAAACAATTTTAATATGCAAAGTAAGATTGTGTGAAGATAGAATGAAATTATTAAAAATAATGAGAAAACAAATAAATGGAAAATAGAAATAGAGATTAAGTGATTCAGATATTGGACTTAACAGAAATAAATTTTTTGTTATTGAGTTACCAGGCTTATTTTAGGAAAGAAAGTAATGTAAAAGGCTTCCAACTTAGGAGGTCCTAAAATAGTAATCTCACACTGAAATTTCTTAAAATATATTATTTATTTATTATTTCTTTCTATGCGTGAGAGAGAGGGGTGCAGATAGAGAAAGAATGCAGCAAGCACCAGGGCCTCTAGATCTTGCAAACGAACTCCAGCTACATGTGCCCCCTTGTGCAACTGGTTTACATGGGTCTGGGGGAATCAAACCTGCATCCTTAGACTTCACAGGCAAGTGCCTTAACTGCTAAGCCATCTTTCCAAACCCCATGCTAAGAATATTAATATACTTACACCAATATGCTCAAGAGAAATAGGTTCACAATGTTCAATTTCCCTATAGAAGATTGACTTATGATGGTGTCAAAAAACTCAAAAATTTAAAATGTAATAATAAAAATTTAGCATTATATATCTGATTGTGAGCTAGAAAAGCTACTGAAGACTGTAGCAGTTACTTTCTCATTGCTAAGACAAAACACTAGACCAAGAGCAGCTTATGGAAGGAAATGATTTATTTCAGCTTACAGTTGCGAGGGGGAGTTTCCTCATGGTGGTAAAAGCAGACAGCCAGACATCACATCACTGCAAGAGCACGGATGAAGTAGGAGAGGGAGCTGGTTGTGAGTACCCAACTGGGGCTGGGCTAATAAACCTGAATGCCTGCCCCAGCTTTTCTGTAAGGATCCATCTCCAAAGGCTCCACCAGCTTGAGGTAAAGAAGCTTAATCATGAAAATATAAAAAGTTAAAAATATAGCAGAAAGGCTTGGGAGATGGCTCAGAGTTAAGAGTGCATGTGTATAAGCAGAAGGACTTGAGAGAGCCTGAATATCCCCAAACTCCAATCCCAGCTTCCTTGAAAACAGCTGGGTAGAGCCATATGGAACTGTGATGCCAATCCTCTGGACAGTGGAGAATTGTGAATTGCTGAGGTTTGATGGTCAGCCAGTCTGACCCAAAATGGTAGCTCTGGGTCAGCAGGAGACTCTGTCTCAAGAAAGCATGGAGAGGAGAAGACTATAAGGTGTACTCTGACCTCTGCATGCACATTTATCACACACACACACACACACAAACACACAAACACAGCATACCACACATTACACTATTACACGAGAGAGAGAGAGAGAGAGAGAGAGAGAGAGAGAGAGAAAGGGAAAGAGGGAGAGAAAAAAATTAAATTGGTTGAAAATATATATACCAGTAAAACCTTAAATGAAGTCAGGTAAATAGACTTGCTAAAGAACTCAAACTTTTCAGTCGTGATGGAGAAATAAAAACAAATGTTAATTCTATATTTAAAGTGTAATCTTAAATGTTAAAATTAGGAATAATAAATACTTGTCATCTATCCTGAAAAATATGAATATTCTAATATCTGCAAAAGCATGTTGTCAACCAGGGAGCATTACTAGATACATTTCATAGTTGAGCTCATTGTCCAGTGTCGGGACATTCATCTCTAAATTCCTATTCTTAGCAATCCTGCGAGAGTTTTAGCTCTACCTTTCTGAAACTTATAAAAAAAAAAAAAAAAAAAAAAAACCCTGATAATTTGATGACATAACTATGATTTACAGTAGTAGGAAGCAAAAGTGAGCTTTGTTGCGCACATTTCGTAATAGAAACTGAATGCTATCTTCATTAACATCTCCCTGATATAAAAGCTCAAGACTGCAAAACGGTAAGCTGAATAAATGTGTTTCAAAGCCTGTGTTGAGTATTGTGCTGTAGTAACATGAAGCTGTATGAATGAGAGAAAGCCTCAAGAATGTACTTCCGAATAACTCAGCATGATGATGCCACAATACATTTCCATTAATTAATACACAGAAGTTGCTTTTCAGTGTACATTTTGAATGCTGCGCACATGGGCCCACATGTCTGTTTGCTGAAAGAACTGTAGGAATGATCACGATTAAAAAAAAAAAAAATTCTTGCATTTGCGTTGCTATGCTTGGTGCAAAGGCGTTATATTCACAAGTGAAAATAGCATTTTTCAGTTGAAAATAGAGTTATTATGACACTTGACAGGAAAATATAAAAATTCATTTTTACCTTGAACGGCTGGCAGTGGAGCAAGGTTGCCGCAGCGATTTTATCTCAGGGGAGTAGGTGCGTTTGACAGCTGGAAGGAGGAGGGTAGAGCTCTTAACTTCAGAGCAGGAGGAAATTAAAACCCAGAGGTGGGTCAGAACATCTTTACGAGGGAGGAAGATTTTTGTCAAGTGAGTAGACGTCGTCCAGATGGATTAAGTAGTGGGTGAAGTGTGGCAGAAGAATGGGGTACAGAGAAGAGGAAGTTGAGCTTGGGAAATTGTTGTGTGAACACAGTGGCCACAGTCACACTGTCTCCAGCTCACAGACCAGGTCAAACCTTTGCCATCAAACTCCTCAGTGAAATATCGGTGTGACAGGGCTTAGCACTGCACAAAATGCTGCATCCGTGTGAAACACTTTCCATTTGTTTTTTGCCTCTTAAGCCACTGGCTGTCATATATTTTTTTCTAATTTCAAACTTGTAGAGAAAGCAAAAAATAATAATAATAACCATGTGTACAGAACCAACATAATCCATATTCCCTTAGAAACAGTGGAGTGATATGATACATTAAGGAAACAAAACAGAGAAAATCATTTTATAAGTTAGTAATGGGCATTTTTTTTGTTTGTTTGTTTGTTTGTTTGTTTGTTTGTTTGTTTGTGAGACAACGTTCTATATGATGGCTAAGCATGGCCCTGAACTTACTATGTACCAGGTCTTTTTTGAACTTGCCATCCTTCTGTCTTTGTCCCTCCCAAGTGCTGGGATTGGTGACCTGCAGCACCACACCACTTTAGCAATGGTCTTTGTTGGCTCTAGAAATCTTTCTATATCCCTTCTAAAAACTAAAAAGAGCAGTATCAGATCATGGTATATAAATTACAAGGGACAGATCAAAATAGCAAGTTAATAAAATACTTCCCTAAAAGAATATTTATTTATTTATTTATTTATTTATTTATTTATTTATTTACGAGAGAGAGAGAGAGAGAGAGAGAGAGAGAGAGAGAGAGAAGAGACAAAAGGCAGGGAAAAAAAAGAGAGAAATGAGAGAGAGAATGGGCATACCAGGGCCTCTAGCCACTGAAAATGAACACCAGATACATGCACCACCTTGTGCCTCTGGCTTTATGTGGGTGCTGGGAAATTAAACCTGGGTCCTTAGGCTTTGCAGGCAAGTGTCTTAACAGCTGAGCCATATGTTCAGCCAGAGTGTTGTGATTAAAGACATGTGGCACCACACCCAGCATAAAAGAGCATTTTTTAACTGAAAATTCTACTGGACAGCATTAGAAAATGAAAACGCGTGCCTCCACTCCCTGCCAGAAATGACACATAAGGAAAGGCTACTCAGAGCAGAACTCACAGGGCCCATCCATCAGGTAGCGCCTCTGTCCTGGTGGAGTAGAAATTAAAACGCATGTCTGTAAAACCGCACAGAGGATAAGACTGACAGGGGAACTGCCACAGTACATGGCGCAAACACTTAAAGATAATCCTTGTATTGTAGAAGATAGAGCAAAATGAACGATATCCCAGAAATCTGTTGGTATAATTAAACAGAAGCTTTATAGAGACTGCTAGCTGGTTGCGTTCTCCTCTGTCACCTGCTTTGGCTGAGTAAGAAGAAGCAAATGTATTTGGACACTATCCTGGGTAGTCAGACACTCTTTCAAAGAATAAGGAGCCTTAGTATATAAAAAAATGTTAAAATTATATCTAATAACAGTATATCCACCTTTGCAATCACCCATGCATTTTCTGTAATCAGGAGCAGTTCTGAGAAGTGGTGCAATTCTGCATATATTTGTAAAATAGAACTGGTGGAATTTGCTTCTGTGAAATATTGCCAATAAAAATGGATAATTGAAAGCTTTCAAAAAAAAAAAAAACTTCAACAGGGTTTCTTGGCCTAAAACAATGAACAGAGGATGAAATGACTAAGTATAGAAGAAACTCCAATAATAAAGGGAACACAGAACAAACTTCCCCAGTGAAAACTGGTATCTTCAATGTGAACTCACATACAACGGTATCATAAGATGAGTGAAGGAAATACGTGCACACTGAAATCTTGTGATAAACTGTGGAGCTCCGAGTTTAGAGAAAAGCATGAAGTCTCTAGAGAGACAAAAACATTCAACAAAAGAATGAAAACAAGATTTAAATTGAAATTCTTCTTACAGATACTAGGCCAGAAGACACAGGACTTACCAACCTCAACAAATAGGATTGTGCATTTCATTTTGTCGATTCTATATTTTTACTTCATTATCTTTTTGAGACAAGATTTTACCATGCCCCATCCCTTGGCTGGTTTTGAACTCAAGGGACTCCTCCTACCTCAGCATCATGAGCTTTTGGACGTCATATAAGAATGCACCACTATGCACCATTGGGGAATATAACATTTTCTATCCAAACAAACCATCAACAATTTGAAAGAGCAATATTATATATGACAAAACACATCGTGCTTGTGCATTTTCCTGTTAGATATTCCAAAAATAATGACGGGGTGATCATTTCTTCAAAAAAAAAAAAAGTTGCTGGCAGAAAGGGAAACATTTTCTTCAGGGATGTAGCCATCTCGAAGCTGTTCATGCTCTGATAATTAACCCTGCATCCATGCAGATGAAGCCAGTCTTAATTACATTCAATGGGTCACATTAAAAAAAAAAAGACATCAAAGTAGAAATGGAACAACTTGAGACTTCAGTGGGAAGGAGTGGGGGAGCAAAAGTATTTAATAGTAGGTGAATAAAATATACACTGTATACTTGTTCAAATATTGTCAATAAATAAATGTACAAAATAAATTATGTAGCAGACAAATGCCAAAGAAAGTTAAGAGCGGAATAATACTATGTAATTCAAGTAGAGTTTAATGTCAAAAGTATAAATGAGCCAATTAAATTAACTTTCTTTAAAAAGATATCCTGGGCTGGGGAGCTGGTTCAGCAATTAAAGGCACTTTTTTTGCAGTCTGTTGGCCCAGATTTAATTCCTCAGTACCCATGAAAAGCCAGATGCACATAGTGGTGCATGCATCTGGTCTTTGTTTGCAGTGGTAAGCTGCCTTTGCACGCCATGTTCTCTCTTCTCTATCTTCCTCTCTCTGTCTTTCTTTTTCTTCCTTGCAAATAAATAAAAATAATAGTTTTTGAAAAAGATGTCCTTCACTAAAGTGTCTCAGTCATTAATGTTATGGTTTTGGAAAATACAAAGGAACTTAAGTGAAAATATTGAGAGAAATTCTAAGGCAAATGGCAAATATCTTAACACATACAGAGAGAGAGAGAGAGAGAGAGAATCAAAATGTATGTGTACCACTTTATTTTAAAAATCACAAGAACATTATATGTGTGTGTATATATATATATTTGGAGAGAGACAGAGAGAGACAGAGAAAGGAAGAGGAAGACAGATAGAGATGGGCGTGCCAGCAGCCTCTCAGCTGCTGAGAACGACATCCAGATGCGTGTGATCCTTGTGGTCAAGTGCAGCGTTGCACCCTTACATCACTTTGCATCTGGCTAAACATGAGACCTGGAGATTGGAACCGCTGGAGATTGGAACCAGCGTTCTTAGGCTTAGGAGGCAGGTGCCTTAACCGCTAAGCCATCTCTCCAGCCCAAGAACATTATATTTTTTACTAGCTTTAAAATGTTACTTGATCTTTAAATTAAAAAAAATAATCCAGATGAAAATAGGAAGCTCTTTAAAACAGCTTTATTGAGGGGTGAAAAGATGGCTTAGCAGTCAGAGGCATCTCCTTGTAAAGCCTCATGGCCCAGGTTCAATTCCCCAGCACCCATGCAAAGCCAAATGCACAGAGTAGCACATTCATCTGGAGTTCATTCACAGTGGCAAGAAGCAATGTTGCACCCACACTTTCTCTCTCTTCCTCTTTCTCTCATAAATAAATAAATAATAAAACTTTAAAACTGCCTTATAGAGTCCCTTTTGTGTAATAAGTAAGTCCCCTATCCTTTTTTTTTAATTTCAAATTTTTCTTTGTCTATTTTTCAAAATTTGATTATAATGTGGCTCAACAAAAATCTCTTTGTATGTAATTTGTATATTCATTCCCCTGTTCAGCTTGGAAAGTTTTCTGCTTTTATTTATTTAAATAAGTTTTTTGCTGTTAGTCTTTCTCTATTCTTAGAACTCCAGAAATATTTGTTTGCTCTGTAAGTCCCAGTCTTTGCTCTTTTTCATCCTTTTTCTCCTTGTTGTTTTTCTGTAGCAAATGACATAACAACTGATGTATCTTCCACTTGAGATTCTTTCTCACCTTGATTGAGTTGGCTGTAGAAACTTCCTGTGGGAGGGACTTTTCCATTTGTTTACACATTGTGTCCCTTAGCTCCAGAATTTATCCATTCTAGTTCTTTCTAATTTTCCTTTGAACTTCCAGTTTCATGCATGGATTATTTTATTGACTTGATTTATCAAAATGCAATCTCTTGTAGCTCATTCAGGTTTTTTTTTTTAAACATTATATTTCTTTTATTTCTTTTTTTTTTTTTTTTTTACTTCATTTATTTTTGGAGAGAGAGACAGAGAGAAACATACAGAGAGAGAGGGAGAGGGAGACAGAGAATGGGTGCACAAGCAGTCTCTCAGCTGCTGTGAACGAAATCCAGATGCATGCGCCCCCTTGTGGGCAAGTGCAGCATTTTGAGCCCTTGCCTCACATTGCATCTGGCTAAATGTGGGACCTGGAGATTGGAACTGGGTTCTTCGGCTTAGCAGGCAGGCACCTTAACAGGTAAGCCATCTCTCCAGCCCTCACTCAGGTTTTAAACAATGACTTGTTAGAATTCTGTCAGGCATTTTGTAGTTTCCATTTCTTTAGGTTCAAATACTGGTGATTACTTTTGTTCTTTCGGTGTGACGTTTCTCTGGAAGTCATGATCTCTGAACTTGCAGTAGACCTATCTTCATCTTCACATCTTTGACAGTGAGAGCCCTCACACATCAGTTTATCCAGAGATGGTTGCTGCAGTCCACAGATGGGCTATTCTGATGCCTGGACCAGTGAGTGGCTGAGATTGCAGATTGGTTTCATCGAGGAAAACTGGTGACTTGAGTCTGCAGTGGCAAGACGTATCTATCTAATCTCTGTCTATATAGGTGATCCAGTGTGGGGTAAGCCTGGATCCTAGCTCTAGTGAGGATAGTCTGGCACCAGCATACCCTATGCATGGCCTGGTAATTAGGTCCATGATACCCAACCTGTCATTTTAGATCCATGGAGGAAAATAGCAAATGAGAGGCACTGGAGGAGCCTGGTTCAGGGATGGGTTTGATACCTGGGAATGACCCTGATCCTAAATCTTTAGGGACCTATGAGTTAATTAAATTTAATCCATAGGGGAAAATGCTAAGTTCTGTGTCCCTGAGGGTTTTCTAGAGCTGAGATTCTATGGATAAATCTGAAACCTACATCTATGGATGCTGGCCAGCATAGTACCTGGGGACCTAGTGGCTGGCATGGTGCTTGATGGACCTGAAAGCTACAGACTGGAAGAGTAATGCTAACCTGGTGTCTGGGTAGACCTAGATCATAGGTCCACAGGGACTAGCCTATACCACAGGCTGTGGGGTGCTATGGCAACTAGCCTGGCACAGGGTTGGCTAGAATGTTGGTATTTGAGTCCATGATAAAGTCAGGTGTTTACTGTATGCCCTGTTTGCTCTATGGGAAGAGAACCTCACTCAGTGGTACACTATACAGACTTGGGACAAGGGGATGGATGCAATAGAATATGATCATTTTCTTATTACAATGTAATTTTTTTTTTCTTATTTTTGTGCTTCACACCAGTGTTGTGGTTGTCCTCCTGGTCTCTCAATTCTCATGTAGTACTGAACAAGTATCAGAATTGACTATTCTGTGGAGAAAGAAGGGGTATAAATTGTTGTTCCATCAGCTTGCTGATATTAGGCCTTTCATTCTACAGGTTTTAACACATGTGTATAATGATATGCCCCTGTAGTACCATGTGGCATCAGCACACTAAAATTTCTTTAAGCTCTACCTACTTACTCTCCACTCCACCGCCAGCAAACACTGATCTCTTTTTCATTGTCTTCGTCGCTTTTCCTTTCCCTGAATGTCATATCGTTGACATGAAGGACACACACTGTCTACTTTGGCTTCTTCTATTTGGTAACTTGCATCAAGACTTTGGCTTCTTTTACTTAGTGACTTGCATCAAGACTCCTCCATGTTATTCCATAGGCCTATAGTTCATTTCTTTTTACTGCCGAGTTATGTTCCGTCCACTCACTGTAAGAAATTCTGGTTGTTTCCATGTTTTGGCCATGATAAATAAGGCTGCTATAACATTTTTCCATAAGTGTCTGTGTGCATATTTTTTGGAGATAATTTGATAAATACCAAGGTGCAATGAAGCAATGATTGCTGGATCTTTAAGTAAAAATCGTTGAAGAGTTTTAGGAGAGATTGCCAAGCTGTCTGTCCAAGTGAGTGACCATTTCATTTCTTCCTAGCAATGACCACAAATTCTGGTTATAATTTACTTTTATAATCTTCTCTTTCTCTCTCTCTCTCTCTTACACACACACACACACACACACACACACACACACACACACATTATTAGAGACACACCTTTACTGGATTATCTTTTAATTATTGCTTATCGTATGATAGAAAACAGGGACCAACTTTATTTACAATGTGTTCTTTAGTTCTAAAGAAACTTTGGAAAAATAAACGACAGAGTGCAATTATTTCAAGTTGAGACTAGGTAAAAATCTCTGGTAAAACCAGATGGGAAATAAATGTAACTCAAAAGATATAAGTGATTATCAAAAAGAAAAGACAATTGCTATAATATATAAAAAATAAAAGATACCAACAAACCACTGGTTATGATAATGTTGAACAAATTCAAGGAGAGTATTAGTTCTTGATATATGCATGTGAAAACATATTGCTGTGTGCTCTTATCCAAATTAGAAATTGGCAACTGTAG
Source organism: Orientallactaga sibirica (assembly GCA_036365145.1). NCBI lineage: Eukaryota > Metazoa > Chordata > Mammalia > Rodentia > Dipodidae > Orientallactaga > Orientallactaga sibirica. The sequence continues at coordinate 17,563,021 of JAEOAD010000022.1, forward strand.
TATGCAACAAACTATAAATATATTTATAAAACGTATGGAAATAAATAATACAGATCTTTCCTTTTCCAAAATTCTATGACTAGTAATCTATTTTACAGTATTAATTGACCAATTTACACACACATATAAATGTGCATATATATATATATGTATCTTTTATAAGACTTCATACATAACATATAATTTAAATCAATTAAAAGTAAATGAATACTGAATTATCCCACTCCTACATGTAACAACGCATCCTTCAACCACCAGGTCAAAATACATTAATTCCACAAACTTGCTTGAAATAAATCTTGTTTACAGCACTATTTTGTCATTTCAGACACTATTATGCTCATGCGTGTTGGCAGTTTTTAAAAATCCATTTTTTTTGTTTCATTTATATAGTCATCTATGATTTACATTAAATAGGTATTCCTGGGTGGCAGTGTAAAAAATATTTTATTAATGAAAATTTCCCCTTGTGAAAGTTAATCACAATTTAAAGAAGCACACTTAAACTTGTTCTCTGCATAAAGTATTTTTTTTTTAATTTGTTAGTTCATTTATTTATTTGAGAATGACAGAGAGAGAAAGAGGCAGATAGAGAGAGAATGGGCTCACCAGGGCCTCCAGCCACTACAAAAAAACTCCAGATGCATGCTCCACCTTGTGCATCTGGCTTATGTGGGTCCTGGGGAATCAAGCCTTGATCCGGGGTTCTTAGGCTTCACAGGCAAGCACTTAACTGCTAAGCCATTTCTCCAGCCCCCATAAATTATTCTTTTTATCAAAATAGTAGTTTAATTAATGAATAGCCTCCATTTTCACATGTTCTCTTACACTCCCACAGTCCACACAATACCCCCAAAACACACATAAATACATACATATGTACACTTCTCCTGTGAGGAAAGAGGAACTGATAATGAAAACTGAGGATTTCCCTCTCATTTGTTCAGACAAAGTGCTAGTGTGCATCTGGGCAATTCCTAGAAAGCCCTGTTTAATGTATCTCTTTTGGCCTTTTGAATGTGATCTGCTGAATTGGAACAATGTCAGTTGTTCTCTGATGATATGAGCAAACACAGACTTCTTAGTGTCTTACTAACTGGAAAGACAATGGTTTGACTGTAACAATTACAGATCAATAATTGATGTCTTTAAAATCTTCTTAGAGGAAAGTGAGAAAAGTCTAGCAAATTTTCAGTAATCAGCTGGAGAGATTTGCAGCCTTTTCAGCTGACCTAGTGAAGGAAAATAAGTCTCCACAAATTAGCAAAAGTGCTTATTTTGACATAACACTTTTTTCTAAATTTATGGTATGTTTTGATGAGAAACAAGATTATGCCTTTTTAATTATCCAAAGAATTCTCACCTGGTTTGTTTTTCCGTGTTAGCTTCATAGCTGAAATAATTTCTGAAATGTGCTGCCTGAGATTAGCCATGCCTTCTCCCCTAATTTGAACAGAATAATTGGAAAGGCACATGCACTAGCTTCCAGTTTATACAAGTTCATGCATTAGAACTCCCTTGAGCTCCTCCAATTAGAAAACAGGTTTTTGAGTTAATATCCTCCAATTGTTAAAAACCTGCGTCACTGCTAGAGCACAGTGAAACGTGAAGGTCCCAGCTCATGGGCCACTGATTGTGCAGGAACGTGATTGTTCCCCATTTAGACTGGAAAGGGTGAGGAACTCAGCTTCCCAATGTGCTTAATGAATGAAAGGAAAATTGGATCCGTGAGTCAGAGTCAATGACCTAAGGGAGTGAAAAATGTTCACATGTTCACAAGGGCAGTAGTTACTGGCTATAATTCCCAGCAGAGGTGAATGACAAAGGGGTCCCTGAGCTGCTTTCTAGATAGCATCTACTAATCCACTTGCTTCCTAGGAAAATGCTGTGGTGTTGAGCCATCTTGAACTCTGCCTGCTGCTCCCTTCTGCTGCTAATTCATTCACTTCTGAGCATGTTTTATTTAAAAAATCCATCTTTACATGTGATTTAGTTATCATCCATAAAATGTTATATATTCAGGCGATATACCTTAATGTAATAGGAAAGTTAGAACTGCTAACTTTATAGTGGCATGGTAAGAGATTTGTTTTAATTTAATTAGTGCAAGTGGCTATGGAGAGATTTTCCCCTTTTAAACTTTGGTTTAAAAAATATGTTTCACTTAAATTAAAGGGATTTTTCATAAGCATGCCAAGGCACCACCCTTCTCCTGTTCACAGATATAAAATCCCTGATTGGCTGTTGATGAGTCATTCCCAGTGAGGAATCTTATCTTAACACCTGCCTTATCTTTAACATCCTTTTCAACTTCTTGTAGAAAAACAATAGCCAAAAAAAAAAAAAAAAAGAATTTGGGACCACTCCAATTTTGAAACACCTGCCTTGCAGATAAAGACTGTAATTTTAGGCACTTGCAATACGTTTATTTTGGACTGGAATTTGTTCTGCATGCTGTGAGCATCCGCTCACTTTCTCAAGCACGTGCTTGGCCTGGGTCTTGCTTCAGTGTATAAATTGCAAAACGACAAGATCACCTCTGTTGCCATAGGAAACCTTGGGGATCAGAAAGTCTCTGAAGATCTGGCTTCACAGTAAATGTAGTTTATGAGTTTCAGAAACATTACACCATCATCTCTAATGAACCAGTCAGTAACCCTTTATGACTTAATTTCAGGCCAATACTGATAATCTCCAATGTGGAGAGGATATCCTAGGTTTATGTTCCCAATGTGAACCAAAAAAAGAATCATTAAAAAAAAAAAAACAGATAGGATCTACACATCTACACAGCTGGAAGCCAGAAGCACCAAGTTTACTTGGACTATTAAGAAAATTCACAGTTAACTTAATAAAAAAATATTTATTTTAACCTCATTTATTTTTCCCTTGATATGTAGACATATCCCACATTATTGCTAGGGAAGAGGTTATTTAAAGGGCATAAATTTGTTTGACAAAGCTATAGTTAATTTGCTATACAAATATCAGTAATTGCTGAGCAATTATGTAATTTATGCGATGATGCTGATTATATTGCTCTTTAAAATTTGCTTGATTGCTCATGGATAAATGTGCTTAAACTAGGCAGTTCTTGTCTGAGGCTTACTCCAGTTCTCTAGGAAATCCGGCATTATCTAAAAGGAAATAGTAAGGAGGGTATCCTAGCAAAATGAACCCATGTTAGAGAATTTACCTTGGAAGAACAAATTCAGTAACTGATGAAAAATGTTACAGTTATTAAAAAAAACAACTATTTTTTTTTTTATTTAAGAGAGACAGAGAGAGAGAGAGAGAGAGAGAGGAAAGAGAAGAGAGAATGGGTGTGTCAGCGCCTCTAGCCAGTGCAGAAAACTCCAGACTCATGTACCGTCATGTGCATCTGGCTTAAGTGGGTACTGAGGAATTGAACCTGAGCGCTTAGGCTTCATGGGCAAGTGCCGTAACTGCTAAGCCATCTCTCCAGCCCCAAACTATTTTTTTGAACAGGATTTGAAATCTCTAATCTCATCAGGTCTACTATATGCTCTCTTGTTGTTGTGAAAGTTAATCACAGATTGAAAGAAGCATGATTAAAGTTGTCCTCTTCATGAATTTTTCTTTTTATCTAAATGGCAGTTTAACTAATTAATGAGACTTAGTTGATACCAGCTTATTGAGAAGGAATGATGAGGAAGGAGAAAGGCCCAGGGCTCGTGTGCCTGAGGATTTCAAAGGACAAAAAATTCCAGCTCAGGTTCTGGCAAATCCATACGTTGAGCATATGAGTGAGGATCGCTTCTCAGTCAAGTGGGATGAGATGATGCTGCCACCTCTCCTAGCCCTGACTTGGCCAGGAAGTGAGTGAAGGTAATGAATGCATCCCACCAAGGCAGATTCTTCCCTGACCTTACTACCTTCTGGATTCTGGTCAGATAGGTTTGGGTTTGTGTGGTGTCCATCATCACTTTCATCTTTCTTACTTTTTTTTAGTTTTTGAAATGACTCTATGCTGTGCTTGTCCCATCTTTGCATTGGTAAGAGTATATAACATAACTGGCTTTACACGCTCATAGCAGGAAAGGAACTTTGCCTCACATTTAATCATTCATTGAGCCTTACCCCTACTTGATTTGGATAATACATAGATGTGACTTTGGACTTGGAGTTGACATTGGAATAAGTTGAGAATTTTGGAGTTATGAGGATAAGATAAATCTATTTTTTTTGGGGGGAGCGTGGTACTGTTTGCTTTCATTTCCCCTTGAACATCAAAGGAATATGGTTTCACGAACAAGAACAAATCAGTTATTTATAAACAATGACATAAATGTTTATTTTATTTAAAGTGTGCTAAATTGTAACCTCTGAATTGAATTCCCTTCTCTTGATCCCTCTCTTCCTGTCTCCCTTCCATTGAACTCCTTCTTTCCAATCAGTTGTTCTTCAAGTTTGATATCACTTTAATTCTTATGTGAGAGCCTGCCCAGAGACATTCTTTCATGGATGATGGAGTAGAGCAAGATGCTCTTATCCCTCCCCGAGAGGTTTTAGGCAGTTAAAGGTGGTTGGAGGAGCAGCGGATATTTTGTGTAGTGGTACGACCTGAGTGCTCTGGTCAGTAATGCCCCAACCACGCCTGTGCAGGCAACCCCAATTAAACTCAGTGGGCCACACACAAACTCAAGATGGATGTGTTATGCCTGAGAAATGACATTGATTTTGGAGGGCCAGAGGATAAAAAATATTGTGGACTGGTTTGTGTGTCCTCCTAATCCTGTGCAAACAACCCCTCCACAGTTCCTAGATTACTAACCTACACTTGGAGCTTCTAAATTATGTTCTTTCTGCCATCTTATATAAAATGTGTCATATGTGATCTTTTGTGATTTTTTTTTTATAATTGATAGCAATTCTTTCAACACTCACCCTTTTTTTTTTTTTTTTTTTTTTTTTTTTTTTTTTTTTGGTCTGGAGAGATGGCTTAGCAGTGAAGGTGCTTGCTAGGGAAGACTGGGGACCCAGATTCAATTCCCCAGTACCCATGCAAGCCAGAAGCACAAAGTGACACATGTGTCTGAGTTTGTTTGCAGTCGTTAGAGGCCCTGGTGCACCCACTCTCTCCATTCCCCACCAGCTGTCAGTTGATAAAACATTGTGCTGATTTTATTTTTTGGCCATTATAAATAATATTAAAAACACTTATTTTTATTATTAAGTGGGCTATAATTAAGAGTAGAATTTCTGGGCCACACATTAATTGTATTCAGACTTTTCTTGAGTATTTTCCAAAATGCTCAGGCCATCCGAGGGATACATAGTTAAGATGTTGTCTCAAAAAGAACAACAAAAGTTTTTAACAGAAAAATTGTAAGCCAAATCTAACAACAATAAAAATGAGTATAATATGACCAACTGGAATTTATCCCAGGAACGATAGCCCTGGGTGGTCCGTAGGCTCACTGTGTGGACATTGGTAGTTGCGTTCTTTAAGAATCCTCCTGATTCTGCCTCTTGAGTGCTGGCATGATCACTGAGCCCAGTCATTGTTCAGGATACTTATTCCAATTCATAGACTTTTTTTTTTTTTTTTTTGTAGAAAGACAGAGAGAGAGAGAGGGAGAGGAAGACAGATAGAGATGGGCATGCCAGCAGTCTCTCAGCTGCTGCGAACAAAATCCAGATGCATGTGGCCCCTTGTGGTCAATTGCTGCATTGCACTCTTGTATCACTTTGCATCTGGCTAAATGTGGACCTGGAGCTTGGAACCGCTGGAGGTTGGAACCAGCGTTCTTAGGCTTAGGAGGCAGGCACCTTAACCACTAAGCCATCTCTCCAGCCCTTCATAGACTATTGACATGCAGTTTTCTTTTCTTGTACCTTTGTCTTGTCTTCCCCCACACCCATTTGTCTTGTCTAGTTCTCTCCTGCTCCTCCTCTTACTCCTCCTGGACTTCTTTTTCTTCTCCTTCTCTTCCTTATTCTTCTCCTCCTCCTCACCCAGCAGCTTGTTAATGCTGCTGATTATATGAAAGTATCAGCTTCTGGCTTTATTGATGCTCACTACTGATTTTCTTTCATATCATTTATTCATGATCTAACACTATTACTTTCTTCCTTCTATGACAAACAAGCTTAATTTGGACTTTTTCTAATTTAATTAGCTAGACATTTAGGTTATTGATTTTAGTTTATATTTTAATGTAGGAGCTTGAAGATATAAACTTACCTGGAAATACTATGTGCATTTTGTATATTTTTGTATTTATAGTTTCATTTTGATTCATCTAAATATTTTATGTTTTTACTTGTGGCTACTTATCTAATTAGTACTTTATTTAGGAATACCCTGGTATTCCGAAGTTTGTGCTTTTACCAAAACTTTTTTTTTTTTATTGATACTTACTGACCTTCATTTTTATTACTTTAGCTTTTTTAAATATATGGATTTTTAAACATTCCAATATTTGCTGTGCTGAAGAATGATGCAAATGCACTAGAGAACAAATATGTATGCCACTATTTGGGGACTGAATGTTGAGTAGGTAACCATGAAGTCTAGATCTCTGCATTGTTGCTTAGGTTCTTTATTTTCTGCCTGCTAATTCCATGCATTACTGAAAGTAGAGGGTTAAGCCCCTGTTAATGTTGAATTATTTATTCCTGTTTTGATTTTTATCAGCTTTTCCACTTGAGTTTTCTGTCCTTAAAACCATATCATACTTTATCTTTATCATTGGCTACATTAGTGTTTCACAAATAGAAAAGTTGTCATGTTTCTCGTAGAGCAGATTTTTCTCACTGTGTTGGAACCACTTGTGTTCTCTGGGGTTACTGTTTAAATCGTACACATTTTCCTCTTACTTGACTTCCAACCATTTTTATCATTAAGCTTAGTCTGTACTTTTAGAAAATGTGTAGTTGGACCATTATAAACAACTAGTCTGTCAGTACCTGTCTTTGGCTTTAAATGTAATATGATTTATGGTGAGTTAGAATTTATGTTTTGTATTTTCTGTTAGTTTTCATGTCCTACTTTTTAATTTGTTCTTGTTGCACTATTTTTCTATACCTGGTTTCTCTTGTGGTGAGAATTTCTAATACAGTATTTTGTAATGCTAAACTATAATTTTCCTTCTCTAGCTGATTGTTGTATGAATGAAAACTAATATCCTAATCTAGCTTAGGTCAATATCAACTTAATTTATTATACAAAAGTTTTACTCCAATATAACCCTACTCCCTCTCTTTGTGCTATAAGTGTCCTATATATTGCAGGCTTTTGTAAAATATTTATTTATTTATTTGCAAGCAGAGAGAGAGGGGCATAGGGAGAAGAACGGCACACAGACAGAATTGGCACATCAGTGCCTTCAGCCATACAAACCAACTCCAAATACATGTACTACTTTGTCCATCTGTCTTTATGTGGGTACTAGGCAATCGAACCCAGGTCATTAGGCTTTTCAGGCAAGTATCTTAACCACTGAGCCATTTCTCCAGCCCTTAAACCTAAATTAGTTTTTTACATGACAACCTTACCAATAAAGTAACACACACACACACACACACACACACACACACACACATATATATACACAATATAGAGAGTTTGTTGTTATTGGTAATTTTTATTTATTGAATTACCTGAATGAATCCTGCAAAGATTTTGTTCTTTTCCTTATGTGGTCACTGCAGCTCTGCCATCTTAAGTGGTCTGTTCACTGTTAAGGCAGAGATGTCTCTAGACATATTGAAAATAGGTGAATCTTTCAGCCTCTCCAGAGACACTCTGCATTGGGATCTGAAATGCCTTGGCAGATGTCTCATAGCTCTGCCTTCATCATTTTTTGCCTAGATAGAGCACCAAAAGTGAACCAAAAACAAGACACTAATGTCCCTCAGGTCTGTTCTAGACCACTGGTTCACTTAACTCTCGTGAGGAACCCAGCCTTGTAGATTCTCCAGACTATGCACCTATACACATAGACTTTTTCAAAGCACCCTGGGGACTTCTCATTTAAAGTATCTTTGAAGTTTTTTGGTCATATTATCACACTGGTGTGTGGATATTGCTACTGGTTTTAACAAGTCTCTCTAACATAGGACTATTCATCTAGTCCTGTAGTCATTTTACCTGGGGTCTGAACATTGAATTTGGGTACTTTATCTATTGAGCTATCTCCTCAGAACCTGGTCAGCCTTTTCTGAATAAAAATTAAAGAACCTACATCACTTATCATATGATTCAGAACTCTTGGCTAAACATGCTACACTCACTCACTGATTACTAGTTTTTTCATAATCTGTTCCCTTTATCTCATCTAGCTGGACTAATAAACATATACCCGTAATGTGACTCATGTCAAAGTTCAACAATTCCTTTCTGTAGTCTTTTGGTGGTCCTGTGGATGACGTTTCTCCAGGTCTTCACAGTATCATGTGCATTCCTCCTTGACTCAACTTTCAGAGGGTAGTTATGGATGTTTGCCATGTCTGCCTCCACAACCAGATGAATGAGATTGTTGAATTTCAACTTGGAAAACCATGGGCAGAGGACGATGCCACCCACATGCCATGAACTTTTTGTGTGTTTGCTGAATATTTGAGTGAGATTTGTGAGTTGAGGACAAGGAAATTTACAGACAGAAAAGTAATAATATGGAGGATCTGGATGTTGGTTGCTGTCTGTTTCAAGTGAAAAAGACTAACACATTTTGGATAACTTCCTTTCATGTCTTCTTTAGCAAATGGCAAATAATTGTTCCTTTATTTTCTCTGACAAGGAAACTAGCCTTTAACTAACTTACCATGCCTCAGTTTGCTATGAGTTAATGTTCTAGAGCTCAAGAGAAAAGTCTTGGCATACCCAGGGATGGGAGGAGAATTGTATTGCCAAGATATTTCTGTTCTCTTTGTCCTCCAACTCTGGGAAATGAGAAAACATAAAACTGAACATTACTTATATTAACTAGCAAAGAAAATGTTCTCACTGTAGGATAACAGTGTTATTGTCATGTCGTCAGACATCATAGGCAAAATAAACTATAATAAGTAATTCTGTTTGCAGGAAGTTATATTGGTTGACATTCCATATCTTTTCCATTTGTAGTTCGCCTAACTTTCTGATTTGCTTCCAACAAAAATTGGTGCTGGTATAATGAATCAAACCCTAGGCATGGGAAGAAGTTGATGGATAGCTTTATGTGGTGTGCATGGAAAAATCCTTTTCAGGAAAGAACACAAATTACTAACTGGAAAATGGAGGGAAGAATAACTCATGTCAGTGAAGAAAAATTAATGAAAAATTAAAAGGTTAGTTCTTTGGATCTTAAATTAAGGTGGGTTTTAACTTCTGGAGAGATTCGACAACCACAATTGAACTGCATTTTACTTCCAGTGAAATTATTTGGCTCAAATAGTTTCCGATTTCATTTCCCTGCTTGCCAATAGAACAAGTGAAATAGATCAGTACAGTCAGTGCCCTGAATGGCAGAGTGCTGAGAGGGTTTTAAATCATCAAAGAAGGAGCCTAGCCTATCCATGGTATTCCTCTTATAATAGCACTTTAATTCATGGCCACACAAAGCAAACAAAACTCTCCTGAAAATGTGTTACATTTTCTTTACATACAAAGATAATGTAATTTATTTTGTGAGTAAAGTATGATAGGTGACAGGAAAAGATATTGCTTGGTTTCTAAAGTTATTAAAATATAAATAGTAAAAATGACTTTTGGGCACTTCATTAAAAATATTCCAGTAGGTTAAAAGCAACATAAATACACAGCTATTTATAAATTATCTACTTTTCAGAAAAAATTTCAATGTGCTATAAGCATGCATCTGACCACTGATTCTATTACCTTCTGTCACATCCATCCATCTCTTTTCAATTTGTAAGTATAATGCATGTTAGTCACCCCACAAAACAATTTGTTTTAGTTCCTTTGGAAAAACACTACATTTCATGATTTGTCTTTTGTTATCACATAAAATGATGCTATATAAAACTCTGACATTTTGCTAATTTAAAATATGAATATTTTCTGCAGTTAAATTTTATCTTATGACATCATTCCCTTTTCTCCTTTAGTACTTCAGTTCAATTTTTTTATTTTTATTTTTATTTTTTGGGGGGGGAGACACAGAGAGAGACAGAGAGAAAGGGAGAGGAAGACAGATAGACATGGGCGCACCAGCAGCCTCTCAGCTGCTGTGAATGAAATCCAGATGTGTTTGCCCCCTTGTGGTCAAATGTGGCATTTCACCCCTTTGCATCTGGCTAAAAGTAGGACCTGGAGATTGGAACCGCTGGAGATTGGAACTAGCGTTCTTAGGCTTAAGAGGCAGGCGCTAAGTCATCTCTCCAGCCTGAGTTCAATGTTTTGTGTAGTCTTCCAAATGACCATGTCAAAATTTATGGTATGTAGGGCTGGAGAGATTGCTTAGTGGTTAAGGCGCCTGCCTGCTAAGTCTAAGAATGCTGGTTCCAATCTCCAGGTCCCACGTTTAGCCAGATGCAAAGTGACACCAGGGCACAATGCCACACTTGACCACAAGGGGGCACACTCATCTGGATTTCATTTGCAGCAGCTGAGAGGCCGCTGGTGCACCCATCTCTCTCTTCCTCTCCCTCTCTCTCTGTCTCTCTCTGTGTTTCTCTAAAAAAAAATTATGGTACGTAGCTACCTTTGTCATGAGGTAAGAAAGCTAATTCTGACACAATTGTTAAGAGTTTTAGCTCATTTTGGCATACAAGAATGTATGTCTGTAGGCTTTTTCTTCTTCTCCATATTGCATGTGTCATCCTTAGTCTTAATTTTACATGAGTATTCCTTTCTAAATAAATATTGATATTTTTAATTGACATTTAAATCTTAGCTATCATTAATGTTCATTACAAATAATTGTTGATCTAAATGATATCTCTCACAATCTAAGCTACACTAAATATATACACATATTTTTTCAAATTCAGAAACCAAAATTATCAACACTTTATTATTCTTTGAATAAAGTTCCAGTTGTTTAAGTTCCAGTGCCAGCTTTTCTTCTGACCTGCCTTCTTTCTTTTCTCTTTTCAGCAAAATTATTTTAAATGTTCACTATGGAGCAGGTAATGTGATAATGTCAGTTACATGAGGGAATATTAACCAAAAGAGGAAGTGAGCGTCCTTACCCTTTTGAGACCTAGATGCTTGTTATTTGCAGTATGCATGAAATAATGGGTCATAGTTGACTGGAAATAGAGTTGGGAACTGAAATAGTACTGAAAGGAACACAAAGCAGAAAAGAAATCTCACACTAGAGAGAGGGCAGTATGAGGAGGCAGATGTGGTGGTGTGAATGCAAAAATTTCCCCCATAGCCTCATGTGTTTGTGATGGAGCCCCCTTCTCCTTTGTCTGCAGCTGTTGGAGCCTTTGGAAGAAGGAACCTTACTGGAGTAGGTGTGTCACTCATGGAGGACCTTAAGGCTTATTAGTCCAGCACAATGGATGTTCAAAGTTAGTTTGCTATTTCTCTTCTCTCTCACTCTCTCCTGATGTATGAAAATATGTAGGCATCCTGCTGCCTCTTCTGCTATTGCTTTCCCCAGCATTATGATTTCACCTCTAAACTATCAGCTGCTGTAAGACGTCCCCCCATAAGCTGATGTTTTGTCTCTTCAATGAATAGGTAACAGAGACAGAAGTTGTGTTTGTGGCTCAAAAGAACTCCCACAATGCAAGGCCATGGATTAAAACAGGATGATACCAGGAGGCAGGTAGTACTTGAATATTCAGCATTGAGATATTCTGCCAAAAAATAAGGTAGAAATGTGCTGAAATTTGAGTTTTGAATGATAGATTCTATTGGGCCACTCAAGGTTGGGAATAGGCAAGAATGAAAGTCCTTGTTACAAAGCTGAAATTCCAGTGGTAGAACTGTGATTAACTTTAACTTGTGAAATTGGGACAGACAAGGGAATGATGTGTCCTCACCCAGACCATGTATCCAGCACTGGCTTAGCTTTACAGTCCAAATGAAGGTGGAGGGAGTGTAGGTGTGGCACTGCTTGGTCACAGGGAAGAGCAGTCCTTGGTGAGGACACAGCTGTCTTCACTCATCTGACCCACTTCTTGTGTGGTTGCTCACCAGCCTCTTGGCCAGTTCTGTACCTAGAACATGCTAGAACACACAGATGATCCTGCAGTGACCCTGGGGATTCAGAGAGAGTGATATAGTGTCCAAAATTCAGGCAGGTCATTATATAGACAACAAGACAACAGGGGAAAGTTCAAAACGAGATGTGGGAGAAAATTCATGGGACTTTTCTTCCCTTCTTAAGTTTGAAATGAGTGATTTGTCCCTGGATACCATGACCATTAATTATTCTTTCTAATATGGCTCAGGATATTTTGTAAGGTTTTAGAAAACATTTTTTCAGTCACTTCTCACTTTATATAAGCAGGGTTTGATGTAGCTTCTCTGAGTATTTTTATTGTACCATATACAGGATGAGGTATATTCGAATTGGGTAAATTTCTATTGACTTTACACCCCACCGGGCCCCCTGTCTTGAAGATCTTGCTCCATGATGTTGAAGAAAGGAAACTTGAGTTGAATGAATCTTCGTGTAATTTATGTCATTCTTATAAACCCTGACTTGGAGGAAGAAAAAAAGATGATTCCAAAGAATAGTCATCCACATCCTGGAAGAATTCTCTGGAGAGAGCCAAGAGGAGATCCGAGATCCAAGATCCAAGGAGAGGACAGCATATATCATAGTTAAATGGGTTCCGTACAGCTGTCAGAGTTTAATGTGTCACAGTGGCTCAGAGCATCAACTGAGAAGGTAGAAGAACTCTACTTCAGTCTCCACACTGCGACTTATTAGCTATGAGATGTTATGGGATCACTTATGCTCTCTGCACCTCAACTTCTTTATTATTGAAATAAGGAATTAACAAGTGGTCCTCAAGAGACGCTATTACAATGAGCAAAGTTAATATGTGAAAAGTGCTTTGATCAGAAAATTACAATTATTATTATGTGCCATTATTACATCAAGGAGTTCTAACATGGCCAAACCATGTGATTATGCTCTGTTCATATAACTAGAATATGACAGAAACTCAACTGAATCTCATAAAACTTACTGAGTTCTTACTAAAAATTTTAAGTTGACCGCAGTGGAGGCTATAAAACTGACATGTTGATTAAATAACCTAATAAGAGTTTGATAGCCTTGAACAAGAGAACTCCTGCTGTGCTGGCCATAGTGGTGCATGCCTAAAATCCAAGTATGTGAGTGGCTAAGGGAGGAGAATTGAGAGTTCAAGGCCAACCTGAAATATATAGTGAGTCCCTGTCTCAACCCCACTCTCTAAACAATGGTTAGCTTCTATACCATTAATAATATAAACGCTCTGATACTCTATCCTGTCACCATGAGGCAAAGTGTGGAGTACAGACCAAAATAAAGGAATTTGATCTGATCAGGGTTACAGTTAGGTTATTTTTTTTTCTTTTGTTGTTTGTTTGCTATATGTGACATTTAAAACACAGTTTCTGAGAATTTCATTGCACTTTTCCTCATGCTATGTGAATTTAGAGTTAACTGAAGGCTGAAAGGGACTACAATATTCTGCAAGGGTTTAAGGTGCTAGACAAGATCAGCTTCATTTCTTTTTGCCTCTTATTTAACCAACTACCTACCTTAGATCTATTGTTTCCACTTGAAAAGCCACCTTATGCCTGCTGACAAATTCCGTGCTTATACAAGAAATGTTGTTATTTTGTCTTTCTTGCATCAAGTCAGTCTTCTCACTCTATTGTAGTTCTGTCCTCAAATTTCTTTGAAGCCACTGTCCATTTGGCATGAAAAATGTACTTATATTCTCATAGCTAATTATTTCAAGGGGAGTTAAAAAAAAAAAACTCCAACATGGCATGATTAACTCCATCTGTTTGGCTAACACAATTCCACACTTCAGAATTTCTTTGCAATGACAGCTTTCAGCATTTCACTTTGTTAAACATTGCATTCCAATCCTCTAGTGCCAGGCTAATTTTTCCTGTATATCTTCAAAGTATTAACTCTATCTCACAGTGTGTTTTAAAGGTCATGGAACCTTTTTCTCTAATTTTATGCAAGTCAATCATCTTGTAAATGTTTATCAAATTATCATGACCTCTCATGTCATTTCTCAAGTCTTTAGCTTGCTCTCTCCCTAACAATTTAAGAAATTTATCATAATTCTTATCACAAATCCGTTTCTAAAAGATGAACATATGAATATGTATCCCAAAAAGGTAATGATCCCATTGTGAATGACTGTTCTAATCAAGGTCTAAGGTGAAGAGACAAACTAAAGGCTTAAAACCAGACTGAAGAGCTCCCTATATCAAGGACATGTGACTGTTCCTGTGTTCCCAGGTTTGAGCTTCCTATAAGGAATGTTACTCCAGAAGATTCTTTAGCAGTCTAAGGCATTTCTCACACAGATCTAGGGTTTGGGACTACAGCCTAAATATGCCTTCAGGTAGCTGTGTGATTATAGGTCATTTAATGTTTTTACCCTGAGAGTCTTCATATGTTCATCAGGATAATTACTGTTGGACTTTTAGAACTGGATTTATGATAAGAATTTTGATAAATTTAAATTGTTCCATACAATGCATGTCTGACATGTAGGAATCACCCAATAAATTATACCTATCACCATTTATGAAAATAAGAACTAATCAAAAATCATTGTGAGTGCTGTTGAGGTTGCTCAGTGGTTAAGTACAATTCCTGAGCAAGCATGAGGGCCTGGGGTGGGTCCCAAGGTCATCTGAATTCAATTCTTCAGAACCCATATAAACAGCTGAGCATGGCCATCCATGTCTGTAGCTCCAGTCCTGGGAAAGCAAAGACCAGACAACCATTGGGGCTCACAAAGGAAAATAGGTGAGTAATGGAGAAGGCCACGTGATATATCCGTCCATTGGCTGTCACAGGCAGGTTCACAAGGCACTGGATCAGCACATACCCATACATATACCACCCCCACACATAACATCACCATCATAACTAGCAACTTAGCTCCAATTGTCTTGCCTTAGTGTGCCAATAAACAGTAAAAGGACTTGGATGTAATACTGACTTGAAGTAAATAATATTTTTAAAATATAACTATGACTTTATCAATGTTTTCTCTATCTTCAAGTAGTTGAGAGTAAAAACAGACAATATACAGATTACATCACCTACCTTTTAAATGACTCAGCTTTGCCATCCCTATCAGAATTAATCTATCCTTCATTCATTCTCCCAGTACAGTTTTGCTATATTTTCTATATTCCTGTGCTATCTTTTGCCCCTCAAAGTTTATCAGTAAAGTAATACACTCATATTTGTCTGATAATTATTTCAGATGTCATTTTTTACCAATGATAATATTTAGCTAATAATTTTGTTCCTAGAAGACATGTATATGTCTTCAGGTTCAAAACAAAAACATCATCACTTCCTCATCTGGTTTGGTAGTTATGAGGCTGAAACATTTATATAAGAAGATTAATGAGCAAGTCACTGATGATTAACTCATTTCAGTAATTCTCTAGATTCAGAATATTAGAGAACATCAGGGACATGAACGTCTTTTCAGTGGAAGGCTTCCAGTATTCTCCACATAGGCATGGAGCCATATGTTTCAATCCTCCAGTGAATTCCTGAAACCACAAATAATGTCCTGCTCCATAAATATTATGTTTTTTTCTATACCTGTTTTTAACATACCTATGACAAAGTTTAAATTAGGCACATTAAGAGATTAAACATAATAACTATTAATAAACTAGAAAAATAAACCATGTGGTCTGATCAAATTGTACGTCACTCTCAAAAATATCTTGGTGTATACCTTTAATTCCAGCACACATAGGAGGACCACTGTGATTCAAGGCCAACCTGAGACTACACAGTGAATTCCAGGTCAGCCTGGGCCAGAGCAAGACCCTACCTCAAAAAACCAAGTGTGTGTGTGTGTGTGTGTGTGTGTGTGTGTGTGTGTGTACAATTTTTGCCTCTCTTCTGAGGTCATGAGGCTATGAGGTGGAGCAATGCATTTCTAATGAGCTGAGGTGAGGTGGATGATGGGCATCCTTACACTTTCTTGACTGACAGCAGATAGGAAGTGGAATCATCTGTTTGGGGTGATTCTTCATCATCCAACCATGGTGATATCAATGGTTGGAGATCTTCGATAGGTGAAGATTATTTTTCTTTTACAAAATGGAAATAGAAAGCACTGTAACTAGAAGTTGTCTCTTTCCTGCACCTTAGTGTTACAGCAAAGGATACAAACTTCTATTAGTAATATAGGAGGCTTTACAGCTGTGCTTCACCTGAGGACTATATGCCATCATTTCATCCTTAACTATGAGCATTTAAAGCACTTTGGTAAATTTTGTTAATATCCATGTTATTGTCCATCCTGATGCCTTCTTTACTATCTTCCTCTTCTTCCATAGATAATGCAATTTCTCTTTTGTTGACACTTTTTGAAGCCTCTTGCATGATCTTCCTTTTATTAACAAGCATGTTGACAAACGCTTTTCTACCAACTGGTCTTCCTAGGTAAGTGATTTTTCTAAATTTGCCAGAAATCCCTAAGAAGCCTTCCAAATCATTTATGTCTGCATTCCATAAATTCTTCCATCAGAATTTTATAGTTTCTGACTTTAATTCCTTGATCATAACTGAAGGAGCGATTTCTAGCACATCACTACATCTAGCCCAGCATCTGCATTGACAGCTAACTAAATCTCAGGCAGGTGTATTTAGCTAGATCAAGCTAATCATGTCCTTGTCAAGAGCTGGAAGCAATAAGGTTGTGCTTGGAAGTAGGACTATAACCTTCACATTTTCATGGAAAACATATTCAAGATGGCTTCATGCATTGATTTTTTTTTAAAAATCAATATGACTTTAAAATTGATCCTTCCTTCAGACTTTTTTTTCACCTCAGGGCTCAGTCATTAGAGGAATCATTCAATAAATAGATGATTGTCACCAGCACTTTCTGATTATGGGAGCAGAACACAGATATGTATTGCTTTTATTATGAGAGAGTGTGGGCTCTTTGCTCTGGCATCATCATCAAAACTGAGTTTTGCTTACAAGTGCATCACTATTTTTCTTTTTAATTTGAAAGAGAGAGAGAGAGAGAGAGAGAGAGAATTGACACACCAGCGCCCTCTCAGCTACTGTTTAAGGGAACTCCAGATGCATGTGCCCCCTTGTGTGCATGTGTGATATTGTGTGCTTGCATCACTTTTGTGTCTGGCTAAATGTGGGACCTGGAGATCCACTGGGGTTTCTAAGCTTCACAGGCAGGCACCTTAACTGCTCAGCCATCTCTCCAACCCAACAGCATCACTATTAATCTGGCTTATATTTTATGCACTGGTCCTCCTTCTGCACTTTTATGACTCTGGCTACTATTGGTCATCTTCATGAACAGACTTTCTCTGAAGGTAGTTTCTCTCCTTAACCAAGTTCAGCACGAGCTCAGGGCAGCTTCCTCAGCATCAACACTGAAAGGTACAGCCTTCTTGTTAAGTGTTTGCATTCTCAGTACAAGCCCACACTAAGCCTGTGTAGCCATCCTGTACTTGTAGTAGAAGGTGTGGTGTTCTATATCCCACAGGATTCTGTGCTGAAGACTTCATAAAGGCAGAGTGCTTCCTAGATCACTGTCTTTTTTTTTTTTTTTTTACTCTTAATGTCTTCAGTTTTTGCATGATTTACAATGAGACATATGCCTTAAAAATATTCTTATAGGGCTGGAGAGATGGCTTAGCGTTTAAGTCGCCTGCCTGCTAAGCCTAAGAATGCCCGTTCAATAGAATGCTGTTCAATCTCCAGGTCCCACGTTTAGTCAGATGCAAAAGTGACACAAGGGTGCAATGCTGCACTTTCCCACAAGGGAGCACACATGTCTGGAGTTCCTTCACAGCAGCTGAGAGGCTGCTGGCGCACCCATTCTCTGTCTCTCTTTCTCTGACTCATAATATACATAAATACAGCAAGGATAAGTTAATTAATCACTAAAACATTCACCCCACTTTCATTCAGGTGTGCATAAGAAAAGGAAATGAGTTTTAAGCCTTTGCCTTTGGCTTAACCATTTGGAAATTATGTGGGCATTTCAAATGTATTTCTAAAACAAATTATTTTTCAATAGAAATGATGATTCAATTAAACAGCAATGCTGACAAAAAGGACAACAAATTGTGCTCTGTTGTGCTCTGTATGATCAACAAAGGAAGAGCTCTTGTGAGCCTAAGGTACAGGCAAAATAAATGAAAAAAAGTAGCAGAGATTGAATGTTTTAGATGGAAGAACAAGTGCCATGAACCTGAATATTGGACACGTGTATTCAAGGCACATGACTAGGCTAAACAGGCAGCTGGGCTCAAAAGACTAATTTGTTTTCTCACTGTGAAAAGATTAATGTCACTTCCAATTAATGGTACTTAATGACATAAAGTGCAAATAAATCTAGGACAATAAGTGTCTCCCTTTCACATACACACCAACCACAAGATGTCAGAGCAGTGGAAGCAGAATAGCAGCCCAATTTCCTTACACTAGATCACTAGCTTTTGAATAAGTTTTCTGTTTGGGTTCTTCCACCCCCAAAATGAATACCATTTCACACGCAACTAAGTATGTGCCAGACATTGTGCACATAGTTTTTGCAGTTTGAGGTATAAGCCAAAGTGGCAGAATTATTCTATTACTGTCACTTTTATTGACAAGGTTCCTCGGGGAACACTGTTCTATTTTTCTGTTGCTTGAAAATGTTCACCTTTTCACTTTATGGACAGGCAGCACTTTATGGATGTTATTTGCATATTGGAATCATTAGCATCAATCCTATTGTGCTTTGGGACCTTTGCTAAGTACAGTCGGGTTACTTGAACACAAACATCATTTCACTGCCACAGGTAATGTGATAACCAGGATGGCTACTACACAGCATGGAAACCCTGGGCAAAGGGAAACTTCATGTCATGGACAGAATGGATGAAACAGCCTGAAATCCCCTAATATTACCAGCAGAATTCACAATTTAAAACTGAGGAATTGTTTATTTATAGACTTTTCCACTGACTATGTTTGGGCTACTGTTGACCTTGGATAACTTTAATGGCAGAAAGTGAAACTGCAGATAAGTGGGGACTACTCTATTGCCATCGTGGCTGGGCTGAACAAGCTGTTGGAGAGCTACATTTACCTATAGGGGTGTTTTAACTGCTGAAAGTTGCCTACTCTAATGTCGTTCCCTTCCTCAGAGTTACTCTGCTTGTCTTTGAGTCATCCTTGAATCCCTTAAAGAATGGCAAGTCTCCTGTCCTCTATCACTCTCTTTATTCCTTCCCTGTTTACATCTTTCACAGCATTTCTCTGATGTACATTTTTGTATGATATTATGTATCTTTCTTTTTTAAATATTGTATTATTTGAGAGAGAGAAAGAGGAGAGAGAGAGACAGAGACAAAGACAGATAGAGAATGGGCATACCAGGGTCTCTCGGCTCTGCAAATAAACTCCAAATGCATGCGCCACCTTGTGCACCTAGCTTACTTGAATACTGGGAAATCAAATCCAGGTCCTTTAGGCTTCACAGGCAAGCACCTTAACCGCTAAACCATCTCGCCAGCCCCTTTAGCTTTCTTAATGAGGATGAAATTCAACAAAGGCAAATAATAAAGATCTTTGTTCAGTTACATCCCAAGTACATGTTCTTAACACACAATGCATTACTGAATAACTTGTTAAGTAGTTATGAAGTACTACAAAGATCCTGTCCTCTGTTGTGGGCCAAGGGTGAAATATCAAGCATGCAATAAAAGGAAAAATGACATTTTATAATTTGGATTTTCCTTACGTTCAACTTCAATGATTAAATGCTTCCATGAAAAATAATCAAATTCTCTTTGCTTTTAAGATAGATGTTGATCTTTGACCATATACGTCCGTCCTTACAATCTGGAAAGAGAAGAAATCTGTTTGGCAGCCAGTAGAATATGTATGAAGTTGTCCATGGACAATCAACTATCTCTTTTTTCAAAACTGTCTGTGTTCTGCTTCCTAAGGTTAATGTCAATTCTTAGACATTTTTAACTTTCTGTCATGTAGCAAACCAGAAACCTCTTTAAAGAATAGCCATTTTTAAAATTGAGATCTTAAAATCTCCCCCAAACTGGGAATTTCCCCTGTGCTCATGCCACAAGGGGCAAATGACTGGCAGTCGAAATTCTGCCTTTCTGTTGAACTAGATATGTAGGCCAATCCTTCAAGACTCCTCCCAGAAAAGTGTTCCCTAATTTCTGAGAACATAGTTAACTTAAAGTATTCATTTGTGTTTTTTACAATATTTTATTTTTATTTATTTACTTATTTGAAAGAGAGAGAGATACAGAAATAGGCAGGTAGAGAGAGAGAATGGGCACACCAGGGCTTCCAGCCACTGCAAAGGAACTCCAGATGCATGTGCCCCCTTGTACATCTGGCTTACGTGGGTCCTGGAGAATCGATCCTCGAACCAGTGTCCTTAGGCTTCACAGGCAAGCGTTTAGCTGCTAAGCCATCTCTACAGCCATGTGTTTTTTTAAAGATATTTATTTATTTGCAAACAGAGGGGTAAAGAGAGAGAGAGAGAGTGAAAGGAGAGAGAGTGAAAGAGGAGAGAGAGATGAGAAATGAGAACTGGAGTGACAGGACCTCTTGCAAAAGAACCCCAGTCACATATCACTTTGTGATCTGGCTTGACATGAGTCATGGGGAATCTAACCTGGGCCTGTAGCCTTTGCAAGACAGCACCTTTAACTGCTGAGTCATATTTTCCAGCCCTATATTTTTGTTGTTGTTATTAACTATATTGATGGAGTATTTCTTACTTATTACTTATTACTGGTAACTTTTCTTAGCAGTTTAAACATAAACCAGTTAAGCATAAACCAGTTTTCAAGTTCATCTATGACATTGCATTAATATTTTATATTAATGGTTATTTCATTATATGGATGGGCATACCACATTTTTTCCTAACTACTAATTTGTTATCTGGTTGATTGGTAGTTTTTAATTTTTTACTATGATCAATGATATGTCTTTATGAGGAAATGTGTTCTCAGTTCTCTTGAGACGATTCTTAGCAGTGGAAGTAAAGGGGTAATTTTACATTGAGCTTTTTTGTTTTCAAGTACTTCAGAGACATTTTATTATAAAGATAGATACTTGCATATATACATGTGGATTGCCTGTCTTTTAATTTAGATATGGAGATGAAATGAAATGAACTAAGACATTGTTCCTTCTGTGTGAACCATTTGCCAATTCTTCATCAAATCCTCGTTTTAAGTAGCTACTGTTAATATGCACGTTGGAAATGTAAAGACTAAGAGAAGACAAGGCTGGGAATCAGGGGGCATGCATACTGAGGAAGCAGGTGTAGCAATAACAGAACACGTTACCCCTGCAAGAGACATTGAAAAGGATTTCTAGTCTCCCCAGTTTTTCCAAAGGAAACAAGGGAATATTCTGAACTATATCTGCCCTAAGAATAATTCGGAGTTTTTGTTTGTTTTGAATTTGTTTTCTATGCTGTCTATGTTATTGGAGCAGGGTCTTACTCTAGCCCAGGATGATCTGGAACTCTATCTGTAGGCCATGCTGGCTTTGTGAAAATGTTGCATTCAACTTTCTGAGAAACAGCCAAACTGCTGTCTGAAGAAGGTGTACCAATTTATATTCCCAGGGAGCATTTCTGTGTCCTCACTACCCCTGGTTGTTGCCTGCCTTCTTTTTAAGACTCATGCTAGTGAGTATCCCATTGTTACATTCTATTGTGTTTCTACAGACAGGGCAATGGGAATAGATCACATTAAACTTTTCTAAAGCCCACATTTTTTACCTAAGTTTGTAGTTTTTCTAGAACAGTTGCTCTTGTACTGATTATGAACACTTGATTTATATATAGACCTCTGGGTAAGTTAATTTTTCTGAAACATTAGTACTTTTGTGATGAGAGAATTTATCAAAGTCCTCCCTTCATCATTTCAAAAGTCTCTCTTCAAATCTAAACTAACATTTTAATGAATTTTTTCTGTCACCTTATAAAACTCATTTCCTCAAATTGCCTTATTCCAACATTTGGCAATTCATTTCTTTTATTTATTATTATTTGATTTTTCAACATTTAAATTTCCTCCATTTGAAATTCATTTTGATGGGTGCTAGCCAATTGTCTGACTACCATATGTGAAATAGTTGCTTTGCACATGTTCAACATGACTCTCTCAGATACATGTATTTTTCAAGATTATATTTACATATCTGTATTTTTTAAAGCACACACACATTTTTAAGAGTAAAAAAAATCATTGAAAATGAATAAAGTTCTATAACCTTTGACTTAGTTATTTTAAATCTCTTTACCTTCTGTTTTTCAAAATTTAAATTGGGTTTCCTTTTTACATAATCATAATGTTCAATAAAGTGTGGGACAGCCAATGATCATATGAAGAACTCTCCAGCTGAGTTCTGAAAGACTTCAGTGATGATGATGATGAGAGTGAAAACTATGACCTCAAATGTCATGCAGTGACTAAAAAATGACAGCTTGTCTTGAGTATTTACAAGTATTAGTACATGTGATTTTCACATCAATGCGGCAATGTGGGAACTATTCTGATCAGCATTTTAACTAGAAGTAGCAGAGACACATAAGGTTTAAATATGTTGTCCATAGTCAGTCACCTAGAAATCAGTGCTACTGTTCTTTAAAAATCTTTTCAGTTAATATCTTTTCTGTCTGTGTTTTATCTGATTTAAATGAGACACGGGGAGGTTAAAGATTTGTTTAGCTAGTGTAATTGCTGGTGCCATCTGTCATCTTTACCGAAGAAGGAATCAACTAAGAGACATCTCTCTGGACCAGTCTGGGAGGACATTTCCAGGATGAACAGAGGGAGGAATAGGTACCCCCAGAGTAGACAGCCTTTCCTGCTGTGGCCCAGTTCCAGACAGATCTGAAGAAAAATAAGTATTGCTTTGCCCATCTGCCTTCCCTTCTTGTTGGTGACTCCTCCACCCTAGGGATAGACCGATTGTTTGCATGCTGTGCTGGCACTGGAACCTGGCTTCTTTGGCCTTCCAACATAGACCAAAAAGCAATACATTTTAGTGTCAGATTGTGACTGCTAGGGCATTCAGCCTCATGGTCTGCACAACTACCAGATGCTCTGCTGTTCCTTAACTTCTCAATGACTGACTAGTTCTGACACAGAGACTTTCCTATATTATACTAAAAAGACCACCTCACATAGAACTGTTTAGGATCCTGAAGAGTCCAGGGCTTTCTAGACTTCAAACCAGGAAGGGACCAGTTAGTCTTTTCAAATGTGGTTCCCTATCTTCTCTGTTCTCTTCATTCATCTACATAGCATATTTATGTTCATTTCCCCAAACTATCTGTGTGTGGTTTTCATAGGATTGTTCCAGTTAGTGAATACATGCCTGTTAATTTTAAAATGTGGATGATGACAGGTGACAGTGTGTAGTGACAGTTTATAAGAATTTTTGCGTTTCTGAGCATTTGTTTACTTTAAGAATTGAATGTAAACTTGGAATTTCCTCAACATGTAATGTTAAACATATGCTCCTGATTTGGAACTCAGTGTAAAGCATAAAAGCATTTATGAAACTCATATGCACCTCAGAGAATCATAAGAATACACTTTGGAAGAATATATATATATATATATTCAAGAGTTTATGTGGCTTACTTATTCATCATAGAGCAAAGTCCTTTGTATATCTATGATACACATGGTTAATGAATTAGACACAGTTAATACCATTGATCTCCTATAATGCTACCTATTATATAAGCTAACTTCATTACAGTAGAGAGTAGTGATTTTTATACTGTACATAATAATTAACTGAACTTCAGCATATAGTAGCAAATTCTACTTGGAGAACTTGTGACCAATAATGAGGAAAAGAAAACAATCTTGGCTCATCAGCCAGATTCACTGTTAAAAGATGGGAAAACCTTGAACACGCAAGATGTACAGTCATGCGGCCATTTCTTCCCCTGTATTCATTCCAGTCAGCATTCTTCATGGGCCTTTTATAATGAATCATATTTGATGAATTTTAATGTATAAGCGAACAGCATAAAATACAGCTTTAATCTTAAATTATAGGTAAGAACCACTGGCAACTTCAAGACACTTTATAAGAACAGATTCAGAAAATATTTTCCTCTTTTTTTTTTTTATTTTATTATTTTTTATTGACAACTTCTTTAATTGCAGACAAAATCCCATGTTATTTCCCTCCCTCTCCCTACTTTCCCCTTTGAAACTTCACTCTCCATCATATCCCCTCCCCCTCTCAATCAGTCTCTCTTTTCATCTTTATGTCATGATCTTTTCCTCCTATGATGATGGTCTTATGTAGGTAGTGTCAGGCACTCTGAGGTCATGGATATCCAGGCCATTTTGTGTATGAAGGATCACATTGTAAGGAGTCCTACTCTTTCTTTCCACCCCCTCTTCCGCAATGGACCCTGAGCCTTGGAAGGTAGGTTAGAGATGTTTCAATGCTGAACACTCCTCTGTCACTTATTCTCAGCACCATGGTGCCTTCTGAGTCATCCCATGGTCACCAACATCTGAAAAGGGAAGCTTCTCTATCCAAAATTTGGAGTAGCCTTAATATATGGGTGTGGACATTAAGAGAAGTACTTACTGGGCAGTTTGGTGAGCATAGTATATACATTTAGTGAGACACCAGCAGACATTACACCAGGGCTCATGGCTACCCCTGTCATACTTTTTCAGTATTAGGGATATGTTCCCTCCCATGGAGTGGGCCTCCAGTCCATTAGAGAGCAGTTGGTTTCCCCCTGGCTGGTCAAATTTAAAGCTTGCAGTGTTCACTGTTGAGTACCTTCACTGGTATTTTCTCTCTCCTATTGAACTGCATGCAGAGTAGCTTTTTCCAACTTTCTGTTAGCTGGTCCTCATGGAAGAGGCTTTCAGCTCAGCTCTAGCAGATTTTCTCAGTGAACTTGCCACCCAAGTATGTGGAGTCTTCAGCAATAGGGTCTTACCATCTATTCCTGGTGGGAAACCAAGGGCCTCAGCAATTGTCTATAAGGTTTTGGGGGTATCTGTGACCTCCCTGGCCAACAATTCACTGGAAGGTATTTTGTATGAACACTGCAGAGTAGCTTTTTTCAAGGTTGTTTTCTGTTTTACATAGTAAATAGTTTTCACATGCATTTTTTTACAAATCTTCAATGAAATACAGTCTTGTGCTACAGAATTATTGACAAGCCTTGTTTTGAGGATTCATATTTAATGAGATGTGCTTGGTCATAAATGGAGAGTTCTATTTCAGTTGCATAATTATGAACAGTCAAGGCTGAGCTATTCAGGTTCTCCTCAGAGGACATATGGACTGGCTAATCTTGTGCAAACCTGCTTTAAGAAGTGCTTCAACCTGGTTGAATGTCTAACAAGTACTCACACCATGAGGCTTTGCTAGGCCTTGGTATATCTTCCCTTAACAATGTTCACAGATATAGTCTGCAGTTTCCTTCTGTGGAAATACAGCAACACTTCAGATCCAATAAGATACCTGCTCCCCGGGCTTTAGTTAGTGTATCTATAATTTCAAGAGTGTTACTAGTCTTAGGATGAATTGGAAGTTTTGTTGTATTTTTTTTTTTTCATCTATTCTGACCTTCAAGTATATCCTAGAATGGAAAATCAAAGAAAAGCAAAACAAAGCAAATAGAAGAGTTGAATCAATACAATGTGACTGGAGCTGGCACTTAATAACCTGATGGAAGGGCTATTGGTAGAGTCTGGAGTGTTCTCATCTACCTGGTCCCAGGGTGGGCAGCTAAGTGTTCTCAGAGTCCATTTGTTGGATAATTTCTCTGGCTGAAGGTTTGTCAAGATCGTGTTTTCTCTCCTCTTCCTTTACTTCCCCTTCTTATTCCTTCATAGTATCATGTTTTCACTGATCATTTCATATGATCATATTTTCTGACCTTTCTTAGCTTATTGATTATATTTCTTTTTAAGAATAACATTTCTCCCAGGTTTTCAATATGGAGCTACAAACAATTAAAGGTCACTTTTAAATAACACTATATTCTTTCATGTGTAGTATTTGTACCTTACAGTAGAATATTCCCATATTATCTCTCCTTACCTTTTAAATTTTCTGTCATTTATCTTGTCTGTGCATAAGCTATAGGCAATTAATACATTTTTCCATTATTATTTTATACTGTAAAATATCATCTAACAAATCAATTAAGAGTCACTAAATAAAATATTATATTTTTTGTTTCATTTAATACTTTGAATGAAAGTAATTTAATTCCATTGTTTCTTTTTAATATAGATCAAGTTTATGAATTAAATTCATTTCCTTCTTGTTGAATAAAATGTAGTATGCCATTCAAAAAAGACACAAAATAACAAATTTTCCTAATTTAATTTGACTGAGAACGTTTTTATTTTTCCTTTCTTTAAAAGCATGTTTTTCTGGGTGTAGAATTCTAAAATGTTGTGTTTATTTCTTTATACCATCACAAAATATTCCACTTTCATCTTGTTTGCATGGTTTCTGAAAAGAAGTCAGTTGTAACTCTTATCCTTGTTCATTAGCAGTACAGTTGTGTTTTGTTTTTGTCCTGCCCTTCTGGCTTTTTTCACAAATTTCTAAGTCTTTTACAATTGCAGTTTGAATTAGGGTATTTTAAAATTTATTATCCTTGATGATCTTGGAGATTTTGGTTCTCTGTTTTAATACACTGATTAATTTTTGGGAATTCTTAGCTTGTATTATTTCATAATTATTTCTTACTCTTCTTCTGTTTGTTTTCTTCATAATCCCCTCTCTGTGAGATGTATAGCTGGCAAAGATTTTCTCCCATTCTGTAGGTTGTCTCTTTGCTCTATTCACAGTGTACTTTGCTATACAAAAGCTTGATGATTTTATGAAATCCCAATGGTTGATTAATGGTTTTATTTCTGGAGCAATTGGGGTTATATTCAGAAAGTCATTGCCTATGCCAATATGTTGAAGGGTTTCCCTTACCTTTTCCTCTAGCAGTTTCAGAGTTTCATGTCTGATATTAAAATCCCTGATCCACTTGGACTTGATTCTTCATGCATGGAAAGAGACAAGGATCTATTTTTTTCTTTCTAAAAAAGATATCCAGTTTTCCCAGCATCAGTTGTTGAACAGGCTATCTTTTCTCCTATGAATATTTTTGGAATTTTTGGCAAAAATCACATGGCTGTAGCTGCCTGGGTCTCCTATTCTGTTCCATTGATCTACATGTCTGTCTTTGTGCCAGTACCATGTTGTTTTTGTTACTATGGCTCTGTAATATAACTTAAAATCTGGGATGGTGATAAAACCAACCTGACTTTTGTTGTTCAAAATTATTTTGGCTATTTGAGGTTTTTTTGTGCTTCCAGATAAATTTTTGGATTTTTTTTAAAGCTGTGAAGAATGCCATTGGAATTTTAATTGGGATTATTTTTAAAAAAATGAACTCCTATTTCTCAACTACATTGTCGGTCTTTTCTTGTGTGTTGATTACTGCTTTCAGTTCATGTACTTAATACCTTGCTCATGATTATTTCATATTCCTAATCTTAAAATGCCAATATCTCTACCTCCTACCCTCTGCCTGACTGATGTTTACTAAGGATCTAAACATTATATTTTCTTGCTTTTCTATCATGTGATATAACTTTTTAATTCCAGGACAAATATGAAGGTTAAGAAGTTGGCAATTAGCAGCAAGTAATATGAAACCTTATAATTCTTTAACTAGTGGGGTTGGGCTTTGTTTACTCTTTGCTGTCTTTGTGTCAGAGGCATGCATCTACATTTATGACTACACTTAGTGTTATCTTTTATCATTGGATTCCTTTTTAGACTGTTTCTTAAATAGGGTCCGAGGTTTGTACTCCTTTTAACTGTAGCCCTTTTATTATATAGCAGTCTGACTGGAAATGTGTAGGATGACAAATGTTTTATAATTCTGTGTTTCATACATAATACTGTGCCCTGGTCTATGGCCTTCATAACAACTTTGCAGCCTTTAATTCTTAGGTGCTACTAGAAGGCTAAAAATGATTTTGAGCTGGGTATTTCCCTCCCCCTTGGTTATTCAGTTTCTGAGAAAAGTACAAAGTAGTTTAGCTCTGGTTAAATAGGCTCCCTTGAGGACAGGCTTTTGTTGAAAGAGAACTAAAGTCTCTGAACATATTTCCAAAGAATTGTTTTTCCTCTCCACCTGAAAAATATGATAGGATTTCCTCTGTGATTTTGTTTTTCCATTCTCAGAACACAGTGGGCTCTAGAAAGTAAAGCTCTGGAACATCTAGAACACCCTAAATCAGGGACCATAGGAACTAGGATACCTGCAGGATTTATCATGTGCAAAAGGCAAAAGGCTCATCCCAAGAGTGAGCTAAGAACCCTTTAGGAACCACCATGTTCAGTGACTATTTCCTATAACTTGTCATCCTCTATATTCTACTCTTTTTGTCTGTTTTCTGGGCTGTGGTTTTCTTATGATTTTAATTCTCTGATAAATATAGTAGGGTTTATTTTCAATTTACAGAGCTTTTCTACTTATGAGGATAAAACCATTCTTAAATTCTTCTCAGATGTCACCTCAAATGTTTTCTAATCCAACACTGACTACTATAGAGGCATAGAGGTAAGTATTTCTAATAAAGCTCACTGACTGATGCTTCTCTAACTTAAAAATTAAGCCCAACTGTAACATCCTCCACCTGCAACTTGTTTATTCCTATTTATATCTGTCAAAGCAAAAAGACCTTCCTGAGATGCTCTGGTATTCAGCAATGGCATATTCTCCCTATTGCAATATCACATTTAAGATTCCTTACTTGTTGAGTCTTTAACACATCCTTCTAATAAACTTATTCATATTTTCTCCAATTTTATGAAATAGCTCAATGTCTTTATTGTTTGAAATATGTTATGAGTGTAATATGTTATGAGTTTTGAATATGTTATCAGCATTAAACTGTCACTAATAATTTTAACACATAATAAAAGTATTTGGCATTTTGTTTTATTATTTTATTCCAAAAATGAATCAATCATACATTATTAATTGCAAGAAAGATGCCAAAGTTTTAATGCTAATTTAGATAACTCTATGATATTAACAGGAGCTATTTTTACAACATAATTTTTATTTTGATAACTTTCATGGAAAATATTATGTTAATAGATTGCTTGCCAATTTTTTGGAATTATTTTTAGAGTTATTCATTATCTTGTTTTGTTATGCAGCCCAAATCCTATTACCATGGTAGCTCAGAATCTGAAATAAAAGCAAATAAAATTTAAATACCCCATCTCTAGCACTCCATTCTGTCAGGATTCTGTGAGTGATGGTTCTTCCAATCCCATGTCCTGAGAAGCATAAACTATGATAGTCAAATTCAATTACATCCTATCCTTGGCAGCAAATATTCATGTAACAGGATGTTAAGTGAAAACCTTTCTTTGCAATTTTGGCAGAGACCTCAAATTCCAAGAAGAAAACAATAGCACGCAAGGGCTTTCACATTCCATACTGAGGTGATACACTGCCTGTATAAGAGTAGCAAAGGAAATAGTAGGAAATGAAAAATGAAAACAACTTTTTTTTTTTTAATCAGAGTTAAATAGCCTTTACTGTGTAAAGTGAAATGCTTAAGGAACTCAAGAGAAATACTTAGAAAATATAGTGCCTAACTGCTACGCATCTTTTCCCTCTTCAACTTACTCAGAGGCAGAAAAGGAAGGAAGAGGTTCTTTATTTATAAGCCACCATTAAGTAAAATGGGATAAATCTAACCATTTGGAGAATTTTGATATATATTTCTTGGAGTTTAGGAAAAAGTATACATGATGCATAAGGATTTTCAGTGGGAGGTTGAGAGTAAATTATTTACATTTCTGCAATGTATTTTCTTTAATCTAGAAGCATATCAAGTGAGAAAAGTTCTGGATAGTAACAAAGAGACAAAGTGACAAAGAGAATTGTTGAATGATATGATATAACTTTAGCCAGTGGAAAGATTTTCAAAAATATAAGACTGAGGGAAGTGGGGCGGGGGGTGGATTTTGGGTTACTGGAAGAAAAGAGAAAATCAAATAAATGTATCACCATTTCATGAGTCACTTTATTCTTGATATACATCTAAATACATACATACATACACATTATATATGTGGAATATATATATTTGTGAATTTGGGAGTGTTTTTGGAAGACTTGGAGCCTCATCTCAGCTCTTGGGTAGGCAGCAACTTAGGAACAAAGGTCCTGAGACATTTGACCTTCACACACAGCTCCCACTGTATCAGTGACCTCCAGATTTTTTGCCTTAATGAACGCAAAGAATTAAAATCTACAGACCAGGAGAAAATATTTGTAATTTTTTTTTTTTTTAGGTTACAGATAGAACTTAAGAAAAGTAAGGTAGGTAGAGTTACCTAAAGAGGCAAGAGGAGCTTTATGGAAATGGAGAAGCCACACTTTCTTCTCTACCCAGGGTGGGGTCTTTTATGAGTTCCCTGGATGGGAAGATGGACTAGTCAGTACAGTCCTGACATCAGGTGTTTGGGGTCAGATTTTCTGGGAAAGGGGCTCTTTATCAATTCGGATTGCCATGTTGATTAAAAAATAAGAAGGAATAAATGGCCAAATTTAGGATGATAGTAGTGATATTACTAAGTTTACTCATAGTAAAAGAATAATAAAAGTATACCATAAATCATATCCTAATAATTTTATTAAAATGGATAAAAACTAGAAAAATGCCTTGAAAGACACAAAGTCATAAATATCAAAATTAAAAAAAAGAACTTGAGTAGTCACAAATCTCTTAAAGCAACTGAATTCACAGTTAAAACAACTATAAAGAAAATTTCAGGGCTGGAGAAATAGCTTAGTGGCTAAGGCACTTGCCTGTAAAGCAGAAGGACCTCAATTCAGTTACCCAGTACTCACTTAAGGCAGATGCACATGGCAGTGCCCATTCTCTTTCTATCTCTCTCTCCCTGTTTTTTTCTCTCTCTCTCAAATAAGTTGTGGTAGTTTGAATATATGTCCCCCAATATATTCAGTGTTTTACTTATAGTTTGCATCTGCAATCACCTTGCTAGAGGCAAGGTCACTGGGGGCCCCGGTCTTAATGTGTTGTGATGGTTTGAGATTCCATTGTAAAGATATGCAAATGTAAGCTTCAATAAATAATGTCCCTTCCTCCATAACTGTGCCTGGTCTGGAAGTTCATCTCAGCGAACCTGAAGCTGTCTACAACAGTAAAGTGGTACTGAGGAGTGTGGGGTGAGATGAACCTGACCATGTGGATATTCGTCTTTTGGAACCTTTGTTTTGGAGGAATAGGCATGGACTTGGTGCTTGCAACTGAAGATGCCTTCTGGAGTGGTAAGCCAAGTTTTGTGGACTATTCTGATGAGAGTTTGAGAATGCTAAGTGCAGATAGTACTGAACTTCGAGGCTTGGCTTATGAGGTTTCTAAGGGGAAGGAAAGACTGCAGAGGACTTTGTTGGAACTGGGCTACTGGCATAAGGGATGGCTACGTTCTGCTATCCAGGCCCAGAAAGTTTGATCAAACTTAAATTTGTAATGGACTGATGTGCTTGGCTAAAGATATTGGACTGAGAGATTTAAGATTTTAAGTTGGAAAACCTGAAGCAAGTTAAAAGTAGAGGCATTTGAGACTGGTTTAGCTGCTATTGTCAATGCATTAGCAATCTTAAGGAAGGTGGAAGGAAGGTGGCCTGACTTGATTTACATTAAAACAATGGAGAGGATGCCTGAGGAAAGACTGTTAAAAATGCAAATTCTTGGAAAGAGCTGACTGGAGAAGGAACCTGCTTTTCAAGGCTATGGTTTATTTTGTCCCTGGATTAAGAATATGGCTGTGTCCTGCACACCTGGTATTAGTTTTGGAAGCATGAAAAATGCATGGAGTGGTCATGAGTTGCACACGGTTCCAGGAGCCGCTGCTGAGATGCGGCATGAGGCAGGGCATGAAGACCCTCAGGAATAGGCTGGAAGAGCCTTTGGAAGATGGACCGTGGTTTGCATGGAGACCTGAAGATGTTTTGGATATACCAGGACTGTGCAAAAGGGCTACCATGGAGTGCAGTGTTGGCATAGGATGAAAGTTTTCCCTGGCGACTCTGCCCAGCTGGAGGGGCGGAATTGGAAAACCTGGAGACTATTAGTCTCTGGTTATATTGAACTTGAACTGCAGAAGTTTGATGACTGTTGATGGTGGTTGAGTTTGCATTGCTTTAGTTCTCCTTGCTATGCCTTATACCAGTTAAAAAATGTTTTACTCTGTGCCTTTACATGTTGAAAGTATTTAACTTGTTTGATTTTACAGGACTCACTATCTTAAGTTGATCAAGACTGTGAGAACCTTTGAAATTGGACTGAGTACAATTTACAATGTGTGATAGTTATAAATCTATTGGGGGCCAGGAGCTAAATATATTGGGGGCCAGGGGCGGAATGTGGTAGTTTGAATATATGTCCCCCAATATATTCAGTGTTTTACTTATAGTTTGCATCTGCAATCACCTTGCTAGAGGCAAGGTCACTGGGGGCCCCGGTCTTAAGGTGTGGTGATGGTTTGAGATTCCATTGTAAAGATATGCAAATGTGCCTAGCAGGAGTTCCTGAAGTGTGCTGTGTGACCTTTTGGCTTTAGTTTTGCTCTGTGTGCTGTGGTGGCTGGTTGGTTTCTCTCTCTCTCTGCTTGGCCCTGTGGAGAGCAGGCCACTTCTCTTGCCATTATGGAACTTCCCCTGGATCTGTAAGCTTCAATAAATAATATCCCTTCCTCCATAACTGTGCCTGGTCTGGAAGTTCATCTCAGCGAACCTGAAGCTGTCTACAACATAAGTAAAAGATATTAAGCAGAGCCAAGTTAACTCCCAAGATTTAAAAAGATGTAAAGGTGTTAGTTAATTTTGGATTCAAAGTCAACCTGGCTCGGTGTGGGGGCACATGCCTTTAATCCTGTACTTGGGAGGCTGAGGTAGGATTGCTCTGAGTTCATTCAAGGCCAGCCAAGTCAGCCCAGCTAGGTTAGCCTGGGCTAAAGTGAGATCCTATCTTGAAAACCAAGAATAAGGGCTGGAGAAATGGCTTAGCAGTTAAGGTATTTGCCTGCAAAGCCTCAGGATCCTGGTTTGATTCTCCAAGACCCACATAAGCCAGATGCACAAGGGGACACATGCTTCTGGAGTTCGTTTGCAGTGGCTGGACGCCCTGATATGCCCATTCTCTCCCTTCCTTTCTCTTCTCTCTCTCTGCCTCATTCTCTCTCAAATAAATAAATAAATAAATAAATAAATAAATAAATAAATAAATAAAATATCTTTTAAAACCCAAAAATAAAACAAAGTCATCCTGGTGCAAGTAACAACTTGGGTCAACCTAACCAATTAGAAGATTCTGAAAAGCCTACCCAAGAATCTCTAACTAATGTCCACAATTGACTGGTCAGGTTAGAGAGAAAGAAAGAAAGAGAGAAAGAAAGAAGAGAGAGAGAGAGAGAGAGAGAGAAAGAAAGAAAGAAAGAAAGAAAGAAAGAAAGAAAGAAAGAAAGAAAGAAGAATGAAGGAAAGGAAATACCAGAGTTTGGCAGTATTATGTAAGGAAAGAATTATCATTTTTGTAAATTTTATGCCCATTCTTCTAAACGTAGCCGCTAATTCTTCCCAGCTCTATAAAGTCAATACCAACGTGATAGCTAAAACACATAACAGAAAATTGTAAATTAGAAAACTGCACATTGTTCATCCCTGTACTCCCAGCACTCAGGAAGCTGAGACAAGAAGAGCACGAGTTTGAGACTAAACTTGGCTCCATGGCAAGACAGTCGCAAAGCAAGGAAGGGAGAGAAGAAAGGGGATGGCAGAGAAGTAGAGATGCATATCCATTACGAGCCTAGAAGTACTCATCACCACCAAAGTTTCAGCAAATCAAATCCAACTGTAGGTACATGAATGTGTTGACTAAATGCAGTTCTATGTCAGTAACACCGAATTGCTTACAATCAACCTGCAGAATCTTCTGTAGCACTGTATGGCTGGAATAAAAATGTTTGACAAAATACACTATCCATGAGAATCCCAAGTACACTAAGAGGAGAACTTCCCTAGACTACGACCTGCTTTATTTACTCCAGGATTGGCACAGATTGTTCTCTCTGGGAATACTTCCTATGTGATGTTTTAACAAGAAAAGGGCAGTGAAATTTAATATGTGAAATTAGAAGTCGAAACCTCTTAATAACTCTTAATAACTCAATGTCACTTTCTTTACTACTATTTGAAACCAGCTTAACCATTTGCCAAAATGTTTAGAGGTGTACCATGGTACACTCATAATGTAAGGGTATAGACAAATGGCCCTGAGGAAATCACATTTGGAGTGTCAGAGATCTGATGATAACATCACTCCTCCATTGCTCCTCTCTTTTTCTTATTCTTTACTTGAAACAATAGTCTTATGTGTAGAGGTTATATGGAAACTCATGACTTATAATATCCACAAAGGGTATCTATGAAAGGCTATCAGCCAAACTACTGAATGGTAAAAGATCTAAAGCTATTTTTTAAGCTTAGAATCTACCCAAAATAGTATAATTTCATTGTTTCTTTTCAATATTATGCTAAAGATTTTATCATGTGTAACTGTATTGAAATATAATAAAAAGAAATTGTGTTTGTACAGACTTCTATACAATCTTCAGGAAAAAAGTACCAAAACTTTTCAGATGAGTTTAGGTTTCCATATTACATATTAATTTTTAAAATATATTTTATTTATTCATTTGACAGAAAGAGGCACAGAAAGAGAGGGAGAGAATGGGTGTGCCAGGCTCTCCAGCCCCTGCAAATGAATTCCAGATGCGTGCGCCACCTTGTGCCTCTGGCTTGCGTGGGTCCTGGGGAATCAAGCCTGGGTCTTTTGGCTTTGCAGGCAAGTGCCTTAAATGCTAAGCCATCCCTCCAGCCCCAAAATCAATTTATAACCTCATATTTCCATCATAATAGCCATGAATAATTGGAAATTATAATTATAGATATAACACCATTTATAATAATATAAGTTAATGAAATAGTGGACAAAAGTTGACAGAATGTATGTAAGTCCTATAAGCTGAAAGCCATACACCATAGTTAGAATGAATTAAAGATCTGACTTATGTTAGAAAAATTATGTATTCATAGTATGATGACTCAATATTGTTACTATATAAATTCTCAAACATTTATTCCACCTTGTCCTAATTAAAATTTCAGTAATCTTTATTATAAAAATTAATAATAGTTTGTAAAATTTACATAGAAATTCAAAGAACTAGAATAGTAAAAACATTTTTAAAGAGAAGTTTCTGGGACTCTATAATCACTGATTATAGAGGATTGATCATATAGGCTGACCAATCAAGAAAGACATTATTATAAGATTAGATGAATATATAAATGGGTTATAATAAATGTTGAAGGCCAATCCACATGTTTTAGTCACTTATTTTTGTCAAAGTTCTCAGACCTTTCAAAAAGGAAAGATAAAAATTTCATCAAATATTGCAATAACTTGAAAGTCACATGCAACATTATTATAAATAAACATTGTCTTATTTTATGACATATGCAAAAATACCTCAAATGGATAAAGAACTACAACAATGTGAAAAATACAAAGAAAATTCTTAGTAATCTTGATATTGTCAAAGATTTTCTCAGTATAATACTAAAAGTCAGAAAAATAACAAGTAAAACTTAGACATATCAAAAAAAAAAAAAAAAAAAAAAACAAAGAAAAAGTTTTTTTTTTTTTCCTCACAAAAGACACAGCTATTAAAACAAATATGTGGACAAAAGATCGAGGAGAAGTATTTTCAGGATTTTTATCTGATAAATAACTTTTATGTAGCACATGTAAGGGTAAAGAAAAAGATAAGACAACTTAAAATTGGACAAAAAACTTTAAGAGACATTTTATTTTGTTATCTTTTAATGTGAGTATGCCCTGAAAGACCTACATTTCCTTTAGATATCAGTACCAATTCCAATAATGATGTTAATAAAGATATTTTGAGAATGTTTAAACGTTAATAAAGAATAATTTAAATAACTATAGCTACCATGAAATGAGCATGCCCTTTTAACAGAGTTTGGGGAAATTACTTATGGAATAAACTGATATGGATGCATAGACTACCCTACATCCTAGCTGAGCAATGCTCTGTCATGGTATCTGTTTGATTTGGGTACCTCTTTGTTTGGTAGTCTAGACATAGCCTGTTTTTCTTAGACATGTTTATAAATGGATTAGAAAAGTGGTCTAAATAAAGGCATCGCTGAAATACAAGGCATCTTTTTGTTATGCAGTATTGTTATTGAGAACAGTTTCCAAAGGCTTCTGGCAGGGAAGCATGGATTCTGACAGATGATTTTTACAGATGAGAGCTCAGCTCCTCCTTTTGCAAAAATGCAAGTTTTGGGAGAGATCTTTCTTTCTTTTCTTTTTTTTTTTTTTAAATTTCTTTTTTTCAGAACCCCTGGGAAATAAGCTGCTCTGTTGGTTGTGTTTCTTAAAACCACACCTACCATTGTGTGAAATCCAATGCAAAGCTATTTTCTGTAAATCAATGCTTGTGAAACATTAACACTTCCAACATATCTTGTACCTATTTCCAAAATGGCCACCATCCCAAAAACTTTAAAAGCAAATAAGGGACTGGGGATTTAGGTGAAGTGGCACATGCCTATGATCCCAAGACTGGGACAGTGGAGGCAGGAGTATGAAGAGCTTAAGGTTATCCT
The DNA here is from genome assembly GCA_036365145.1 of Orientallactaga sibirica. Classification (NCBI taxonomy): domain Eukaryota; kingdom Metazoa; phylum Chordata; class Mammalia; order Rodentia; family Dipodidae; genus Orientallactaga; species Orientallactaga sibirica. The sequence continues at coordinate 17,599,999 of JAEOAD010000022.1, forward strand.
TAGCTACATAGTGAGCTGGATACAAGCCTGTGCTATATGAAACCCTGAATAAAAATAAATAATAAATAAGGGATTACGGAAGAACACTAAAAATCATTATTTTCTCTCATGAAAGTGAAATTCATTATGAAGACAAGTGTTATTTGTGTTTTGATGAATGGAGGAGACTTATGAAATTACCTGACCCAATGAATGCTCTTATTCCACAGAAATGGAAACCAATGTCAGGAAAAAAAGAAAAAAAACAATAAAAGAACCAAAAGCCACTATTCTATTTTTAGCTCAATACCTTTTCCTTCCAAATGACAGGAGGAAATAATCTCTGACATAATTAAAACTATGTAAAGAGGTTAAATAAATTATCCAAGATCACATGGCTTGGACAATTCTGAGACACATGTCTAAATACCTTAGATTTCAAAGACTCTCATTTATACACTCTCTTTTTGAATTCTTTTAAAATCTGTTTATTAAAATATGTTTGAGTTTTATGAAAAACTTTATAGTTCTAGTTAGCAATATCTTCTTTTACATATCGTAAGTATGCAATGAAACTGATATATTCATTCATTGGTTTATGTATATATAGTGACATTAGCAAATTTGCTTTACTCTGTGTGTGTAACAACAGTATTTGTGGAAAACAATGGGCCTGTGTATTGTCTATAGTTCTCTGGTATCAAAATGTATGTCCTATGAAACTCTTGTGAATATCTCTGCATAATGAATCTGTTGATGGTATCAAAAGAATTTCTAGTTAATCTATTTATATGCATTGATGAAAAAAAGAAGGGGAAGAAGAGGAAGAAAAGGGGAGAGAAGGAGAAATGTCTAAAAATGGACAGTACCAGGAAGAGAGTGGAGAGGAGAGGAATGAAAGGAGAAAAGAGTGCAGAAAACTAGAAAGAAGTAAAAAGAAACACAGCAAAGAGGAGAACAGAAGAGAGAGATCATATCTATTAACATGTCTCTAGGCATACTAAAATGCCTTAGTTGAATTTTTTTTTTTTTTCAAACAATTACTGAACACAACACCATTTTTCCTTTTACACAGCAAGATTGTTTTAGTCTCAAATTAGCTGAGCTATTAGGACTGTCAATTGCAATGAGATAAAAAATGATTCTATGTGTCAAAGTCAAACAGAAAATAGCATGCAGTGTAGAAATCACTACTAGATTTTATTTACCTAGAAAAATATGGAGGGTTGGGGCTGAAAGGAAGGAGAGAAAATTAGTGGAGAACTCTTTTGTTTTAATCAATAATTTATTCCCATAATAGCTTTTTTATTTGTTTGTTTGTTTGTTTGTTTGTTTGTTTGTTTGTTTGTTTTGAGGCAGGGTCTTGCTCTAGCTCAGGCTGATCTGGAATTCAATATGTAGTCTCAGGGTGGCCTTGAACTTACTGAAATCTGCCTACTTCTGCCTCCTGAGGGCTGGGATGAAAGGCATGTGCCACCATGTCTCTCCCATAATAGATTTTAATTTGCTACTTGAGTACCTCTGCAACTGTAAGTACATCTTTTATATTTATATATTTTTTTAAGTTTTCAAATCTCATCACTTAACATATAGTCACTAAAATATATCATTTCCTGTAAATCATGTTCTAACCTCTCATTACAATCATATTACACTGAAACCAGTATGGAGTTTAAAAACTTTGTTGGGCTATAACATAGTATACTTGTTTATACAAGCTACTCATAAATATGTAAAGTTGGGTGTGTGTTAAAATAGAACATATGAATAAATGCAAAAAGAACAGGGTTCTGGCATGTACTATATAATTTCTTTTATTTATCGTAAATATTTCAATTATGACTGCTAGGTACCTTAAAATTGCCCCTTACATACTGAAATGATTAAGAACAGATAGTGCAAGGTTAGCATATATATCCTATGTTTTTAAAAGTTTAGATCTATGTTGCTTTAGTATGCTTTTAAGCATTTCAAGTATAATTATTTAAAATATATAGATTAGGGCTAAAGAGATTGCTTAATGGTTAAGATGCCCTCTAAGCCTAAGAATGTCAGTTCCAATCTCCAGTGGTTCCAATCTCCAGATCCCACGTTTAGCCAGATGCAAAGTGACACAAGGGTGCAATGCAGCACTTGACCACAAGAGGGCGCACACATCTGGAGTTCGTTTGCAGCCGCTGAGAGGCTGCTATCATGCCCATTCTCTATCTGTCTCCCTCTCCCTCTCTCTCTGTCTCTCTCCAAATAAATAAATAAAATATATAGCTTAAAGTATGTAACAGAGGAATAAGTTTATTAATGTTAATAAAATAAACAAAGTAAAGATGCCCATAGCATGTTGATAAAGAGTTACACTTAGGCTGGAGAGATAGCTTAGTGGGTAAAGACACTTACTCACAAAACCCGATGGCTCAAGTTTGATTCCTAAGTAAACATGTAAAGCCAAATACACAAAATGCTACATGTATGATGAGTTCAACTGCAATGACAAGAGACCCTGGCATTCCTATTGGCTCTCTCTCTTTCACTCTCTATCTCTCTCTCTCAAAAATCATTTTAAATAAAGAGTAACTTTTACATGGAATAGTGAATAAAATTTGGGAACTCATACAAAATACAAGGGAAAAGCCTATTTCAACATGAATTAACCAAAATGAAGGAAGACACTAATTGCCAAAACAAAAATAGCCAATGAGCTCAGCTATATTTTACCTACTTAATTAATTCTAAAATTTGCAAACTAAGTGATGTCACAGGCATAGCAGGTATAAAAATGTCCTCCTGTACATTTGGTTGTATAGATATGGGTTTGGAGGGTAACTGGGAAATTTATATGTAATTGTTACTTTTTTGCCTCATTAACCAGTAGCCCCGCCTATGACAACCTATGTTTTACCTATTCCATCAACTATAAATTAGAGTGCCGAAGAAGTGCTTCAGATTATTTGCAGTTACACTGCTAGCAAAAATCAAAATGAGGCCTGGAGAGATGGCTTAGTTGTTAAGGCACTTACCTGAAAAGTCTAAGAACTCAGGTTCAACACCTAGTACCCATGTAAGCCAGATGCACATGGTGGTTCATGCATTTGGAGTTTGTATGCAGTGGCTGGAGGCCTTGGTGCGTCCATTCTTTTCTCTCTCTCTCTCTCTTTCTCTCTCTCTCTCTCAAATAAATAAAAGAAGAAATGAGAGGAATGATGTTAGTAAATTACTATAAAAGTTAAGTCGCCTGCCTGTGAAGCCTGAAAATGCTTGTTCAAATCTTCAGGTCCCACATACAGCCAGACACAAAAGTGATGCAAGCACACATTGTCACACATGTGTGCAAGGTGGCACACGTGTCTGGAGCTTATTCACAGCAGCTGAAAAAGCCCTGGTGAGCCTATTCTCTCTCTGTCTTTTCCTCTCTCTCTCAAAACCAAACAAAACCAAAATAAAACAAAACAAAACAAAAACCTAATAATAATAATAAGAAAAGTTCCAACCTACACAGTCAGGACAGTTCTGTAACTTGATGAAAAGAACAAAACTGATATTTGTAGCATGGATCTATTTTTATGAAGAAATTAATAATAAATATGAAATATATTATAATGTGTCTGTGCATATAATTGCATGTTAAATATAAAAATATGTTAACAAAAATCAGTAGCATTTACTGCTTACAGAAGTGGAACTGGCCAAGTCTAACATTGTAATAACTTTCATGTATAATAGGAAGAATCAACAACCCTGAGATTACTGGTGGACTCTCTTTATTATAATTATGAGTTTTAAAGCAAAGAAAAATAAAATATGAGGGCATACTAGCTATTAATCTATAAATTTATATAAGTATATTTGATAAATATCCAGTATCAAACTCATCTAGAAAAAATTCTAGCCAGATATATTAGAAGATGAACAGAACACGATGAGAACTGGATATCAATTGTTAAACCCAAATCCAAGTACATATTCCACTGTCACCAGTAAGAATCTTCCAACACTAGCTATGCCACAGGTCTCCCTAATCTTATACCCTACTGGGAAAGCATACTGTGTATCCATCAGGACATAACATATGAATACAAGATAAGAAGACAAGATCCTATAGAATAAGAGACTACCAAGTGGGAACACCAGAGCCTCTAGCTACTGCAAACGAACTCCAGACACATGTGCCACCTTGTGCATTTGGTTTATGTGGGACCTGGAGAATCAAACCTAGGTCCTTTGGCTTTGCAGGCAAGTGCCTAAACTGCTAAGCCATCTCTCCAGCCCCGTAAAAGGCTCTTGAAGTTGAGATGCTGGGCTGTATGCTTAGATGTCCTAATGAGAACTGCAGAGGAAAACAATTCACTTGAGAAAAAATTAATAACTTTATCTAACACCATTACTCATAATAAATTACACTGCCAGTGAAATCAATTGTGATTTCTTTGTTACCAATGGGTGCTTCCCATTGTTTCTTTCTCTCCCAGCAATGCCAGTTTTTTTAGTACACTGAACCCAAATTTAGAATTACCATAAATTTCTTTTACCACTTTCCATAAATCTTAGTAACTATAACTTAAAATCAAATAATTTAATTTTAATAATGAAACTTTTCTTCTGACTTATTATCTTCCTTTTTTAACATGGTCCTTTTTTCCCCCTTTTTAAAATTAACAATAAATTTTGTGTGAATCCATCATGTGTTGGTTCCCTCTTTTCCCTTGTCCCTGCCCCCATTCCACTGGGGACTCTCCTCAGTGGGGTTGCAGGCATACCCCATGGGGGTGTGGGTTAGGTATTGTGGGATTAGCAGTCAGTATTTTATTTTATTTTATTTTATTTTATTTTATTTTATTTATTTTATTTTATTATTTTTGTGTGGGGAGGGAATGCCTCTGGACATGATGTCTCAACCTGTGGCTCTTACAATCTTTCTTCCCTTTCTTCTGCAAAATTCCCTGAGCCATGGTAGGTGAGTTTTAAGTCTACTTCAGTGATGAGCTCTTAGGAGCCTCTGCATCTCTGCTTTGGTAAGTTTTGAGTGTAAATCAGGGTCTGTCTCCTTCACCCTGGTGCCGCTTGTCAGATTCATCATGGAAGCAACACTCTTGCTCCCCTCTTCCTCTGTGGTTTCCACCATCTGTGGCTTGAAGTGTGAGGGGTAGTTACTCTTCTCAGGTCTCACTATTTTCTGAAAAAAGAACAGATTCTCCAAAGGAGAGTGAAGTCAGCATAGTTTAGTGGGATAAGCATTATTATTTAGGGAGAATTTGATGTATGTAACCTCTCTTTTTGTTAAGGGCTAGTGAAAGCTTGACACTGGGGAGCATAATCTTTGTGTCCATAGGATTCTGATCTGGTTCCCAATTACAGACATGGGTTCCTTTCCACTCAGTGGATCTCAGCCAATCAGAAAGCTATTGGTTACTCTCCAAGGCTGTGTGCCACTATTGCACTGGCTTGTACATCCTGTCAGGTGTTTGCTTCTGAGTAGCTTAGACCTCTGGTTGCTCAGACTATTGTTGGCCACTTTCCCCCAGAAGCTCATGTAGTACTTTCCAGCACTAGACAGGCTAACTGGGGACTGGCTCTCTTCCAGATTCCATCAATGTCTCTCCATGTTGTGTGTTGGCAGCATATGGAGTCTTCAGCACTAGGGTCTTACCTTTTGCCTCAGGCTGGTAATCAAGTGCTTTGACAGAAACCTGTCTTGTTTGGGGGGACCTTGAAGGTATCTCTGATCAAAAGCTCATTATGGGTAGCAACAGATTTCTGGTTCTTGGAGTTACAGGCCAGCGACTTTAAAAAAAAAAAATAATAAGGTTAGGCTTCATCCCACCCTCCTTTTTTTGATCAATCCTCCACAGAAATTTCAGGACAATCTTTCTCAAATTAAATCTGTGTTACAAACCCTAACTCTTTCCAAGAATAGCAGCTGTGATGGAATGTCTCTCAGACAGCCACACTCTTGGGCTCTCTGTTCTCAGATGGTTTGCATTGCTGCTAGCTCAATAATTTTCCACTTCTTCACTGCTATAAATTGAAGAGAGTTTTCCTCTAAGTATAATAAAATGAAGTGATTAAGATCATAGGCTCTAAAAGTAGACTCAGTCAATTTTGCAGTTTGAATCTACCACATTGCAATTATGTAAATTTGGATTGTGATTTAACAACTCTAAGCCTAGGTTTTCTTATCTATAAAACAGGCAAAATAACATTTCTAAAGGCATAGATTTATTGTTAGAATTCAATGTTATCACCCCTGTGATTATTGTGTGGGCACAAAGCCTGGCATATAGGTTCTCAAAATCAAGATATCATCATGCCTAAGAATACCAACATTTTTCTCTTATTTTTCTGTTTCTTATCAGTATATGCATGCATTCTTTTAAAACTATACAGTTTTTGTTCATTTATAAAGGTCTTCAGTGTAATGTATAAGAAGAAATACTGGCTGATAGGAAATAACACAGAAATTAACTTTAAACATGCATGCCTTATAATTTGAGTCTCCCTGATCTTTCACCATTACATAGTATGGATTTTTAAAAATATTTTATTATTTATTTATTTATTTATTTTACAGAGAAAGAAGGAAAGAGAGACAATGGGTGTGCCAGGGCCTCTAGCCAGTACAAATGAACTCCAGATGTGTATAACCCCTTGTGCATCTGGCTAAAAATGGGTCCTGGGGAATCGAACTTGGGTTCTTTGTCTTGGCAGGCAAACCCCTTAACTACTAAGCCATTCCTCCTGCCCATAAGTGTGTGTGTTTTTTTTTTTTTCCAGTCTGTTCTTTTAGGTGAAAAGCTTTACATGAAATATTGTTATTTTATTCCAAGACTAGGCACATGTTTTGAATATCTTTATGCCAGAATAAATTGAAAATGCAGATCAGTTTAAATATCTATGTTCTGGAACACATTCTTTTTTTCTCACTGGTTAAGGATAGCATGACTTTAATGTACAAAATTCACAAAGGAAAAAAAAATCATTTGATCTAGTGGATCCAAGGGAATCTCAACTAATAATTCAAGGGAGTGTATCCACCATTCTCAGGACCTGGAAAGTCAGCATGTAAGTTCATTTCTGTTTTCTCTCTGCACTAACTGCAAGGCAAAACCATTAAACCAAGTATTCAATACATTTAATTTGCAACCCAATTCCTACATTTAACTTTCAACTTATCCATAGCTGAAATTGGGCACAAGCCTCTACATTACACCACCATAAGATAACAAGGTCCAAACTTTCTAGATGTCTCTAACACACTGATAGGAATCATTGGAAAGGAAAAGGTGGGTTAATGGATAGCCATTAATATTAAAGGATTTAGTCAAATGCTTATTGTCCTATCTGTAATGACTGGAGGTGTAAGACTCTTTGAAAGAGTGGATTAATTTGGGGATTCCATGGACCGGATCAACTTCCTTGAGAAAGATGTACTCAAGTCTGGTAAATTGACTGGTGCAATATCAACATCATCTTTCCTTGAACTTCCATCAAAACTTGAATTAATGTCTCAAGAGGGTCGTCATTCTCTCCATGAATGACGATAACTCTTTAGACAGTCTTAGGACACAAAAGGGTTATTAGCTCTTCTAATGTTATGTCAAGTGGATCTCATTGTTTATTTTCCATGGAAGTTCTGCATTAAGACTATTTAACAATCCAGTTTGGTTTAATTACCAATGAACCTTAATCTTGAACCATTTCAGATCACATATTCAGTGTAACAAAGGTTTGTACTCAGTGTAAGGTAAATTTTCTAAAAAAAAATATGAATAAGAATCAAAAAGTAATAGGAAAAAGAACTGCTCTGTTTTATATTTAACCTGTTTAATTATATGTGCCAGACTCCAGAGGGAAGGATGGGCTTTTACAGAGCCAAGTGTCAGTTGGACTTTAGGATCATTCTAATACAAAGTCAGATATCAATTAAATAATGTAAAGATACCTTCTCTTCCTATTAGTCCTCCTAGGGTTCCTTGAGCAACAATATCTTCAAATTCACATTCAAGGGAATAACAATTTTTCAGATGGATCACCTCTATGTTTGAGTGGTCAGTACACTGAGCATGCAGCGTCTTCTGACCTAGGATGTTATGAACAGAAATGATGTCCAACCAAATAGATACAAAGCAAAGCTCATTGCAGAATGCTCCCTAAGAGTGGACATATAGCTCTCCCCACAGTAAGATTCAGGTGGGAGATGTTCTAACCTATTCCTGTAGAACAGCAGTCCCCAAAATTTAACTGGAAGCATTTCTGGAGGATCTACACATTTTTGGGGAATATATATATATATATATATATATATATATATATGTACAAGTTATATTGTATATATCCTCTCACTCTGACCCCCACTACTCTGGGGCCCTCCTCAGTGGTATGATGGTATTCTCTATTTTCTGTGGGGTCATGAAGGCCTCAGTCAGTCCCTATGAGGTAACAGGGGGATCATGCCTCAAGGTGTTCCTGTATATTATGTGACTCTGAACACCAACTCTTCTGCAATGTTCCACATTTTAAAAATACATATTTTATTTATTTATTTCAGAGACAGGGAGACAGAGACAGCAATCAACACGGGTGCACATATGGAGAGAATGGTTGCGCAAAGGCCTTCTTCCACTGCAAATGAATTCCAGACACAAGTGTCACTTTGTGCATCTGGCTTTATGTGGCTTTGTGTAATAGGATCCAGGTCACTAAGGCTTTGCAATCAAGTGACTTTAATGATTGCACCATCTCTCCAGTCCCAATGGTCCACATTTTGTATGTTGGTTTGGATATTCCAATATGTAGCCAAGTTTTAAAAACATAGGTTAAACCTGGGGGAAATAAAATGAAACATGAAAAATATTCTACCTAGGTGTACTCCAAATGTTAAGAAAATAAATTTAAAAAGGAGAATAAAAAAACATAATATTTAGGATAATTCTAAGTTTTTAAGAAACAGCTGGAAAGAGAATGATATGCATGCTTCATAGACAGGAATGCTACCCAGCCATGGTTTCAAAACTTCATTCTCCATTTCAGGACAAGGGCAGAAGTCACCCAATTGAAATGCTGTATTCTTTACACAACACATTCTGCTATAAATGAAAATATACAGCATATTGTTCTTACTTGGACATTGTCCATAGCCAGATCTAGTTATAAGTTAATGTTGTTCATCCCAAAGCTTTCCTGAGGGCATTGTCAAGGTATAATGAAAAAAAAAAAAAAAAAAAACCACTGAATAATTGTCATGTGGAGAGTTGTAGTTCTATTGCTTCCATGAATGGCCTTTGACAAGTCTCCTAAACAAACTACCTTTCAATAACTTTGTTTTTTTTTTGTTTGTTTTGTTTTGGTTTGGTTTGGTTTGGTTTGGTTTTGGAGGTAGGGTTTCATTCTAGTCCAGGCTGACCTGGAATTCACTATGTAGACTCAGGGTGGCCTGGAACACATGGTGATCTTCCTACCTCTGCCTCCTGAGTGCTGAGATTAAAGGCATGCCCCACCACACCTGGGCAATAACTTTGTTTCTAATGTAACTGAGTTGATGTTGCTTAAGTAATCTCTCGTTTCATTCACAATAAACTTATATTTCTGAACAATCTCTTGACAGGTATTTTCTTTAGTCTATAGATCACTCAAGCTTTCTGCCTATACTCTTATTATTGCCTACCTACTTTTAAGTAAGTAGATATAAGTTGGACATGTTGGGAGCTGAACAGGGTTCAGGATTTTCTATATGAAAATGACATTTTAGTGGGTATTAAAAAATAAATGAGGGCTGGAGAGATGGCCAAGCCTAAGAACGCCAGTTTGATTCTCCAGGTTCCATGTTTAGCCAATGCAAAAAAACCAAAAAACAAAAAAAAACAAAAAAACAAAAAAAACAACAACAACAACAAAAAAGGGTGGCAGAAGGGCGCAATGCTGCATTTGCCCACAAGGGGGAGCATGAGTCTGGAGTTCATAGCAGCTGAGAGGTCACTGGCACACCTATTCTCTCTCTCTGCCTCTTCCTCTCTCTGTTTCTCTTTGTCTCTCTCTAAATAAATAAATAAATAAATAAATAAATAAATAAATGTTCTAAAGATAAGAGCTTGGGGAGTAGGAATAGAGAAAAGGAAGACAGAGCAGTGTTTTTAAAAGAATTGTTATTGAGGCATCAATGTATTCTCTTGATGGGGGATCACTGTTGAGAGTCAGTGTGTAATGTACAGATGGTGGGTTAATGAGATTACAAAGAACAGTATGACAGCCACACAAAGGATGCATTTGGGAATGTTGGGAATGAAGTGAGGGATACACTTACAAAGTGACAGTCCCTAAGAAAACAATCATAAAATTCAACAAGTAATAACCTACAAGTGTTAATATATAAGAACAGTTGTTTGCATAGTGTTTCTATTCCCAAAGAATTATATAATATTGAAAACATTGGGGCTAAATTTTCATTATCTTAACTACCAGTACTAAATATATACTAACATGGGAACTATGAATCCTATAGATGGTAACTAATAATGAATTTGAAGATATTCATAGATTTCCACTCAGTTGTACAGAACTTCCTTATTTCATCTACCATGTATCCCTAGGCATTTTCAGGAAAAAAAAAATGCATCATGACATCAACTACACACTAAAAGTGTGAGCACCAAGCCCTTGGGACTATCAACTTCTAAAAGTTTGCTACTGAAAATATGACACAATTTATGTAATGCTATTCAAACTGGTTTAGATTATATGTAGGTAATATTTTGGGTGATAGAAGTATTTACTCAAATCACTACCTTAAGTTGTCTACATTTGGGGACCAGATTGTATCTACTTGTGAAGTTAGGTTTATTAAAAGCACTTTCTTACTAAAATAAGAAAAGGTCTTTATATTGTTGAGATCTGGACATGCATAAACAAAATAGTTTTTCTCCCTAAAAAAAAACATAAAGGAACATTATTTATGACCCTATAAAGTTCTTCATAAAGTTTTTAAAAGTTGAAGTTGAACAAGTAGAAGTTTATGATCTCACAAATATTCTTTGCATTCATTTTGTTTATATTCCATAGTAGATGTACCATAGAAAAAATACCTATAGACAAATAACTCATATTTACATCATATGACTATCTATGCTTTTGAGCAAATTTTGTTTTTGATTCTTTGTGGAGACTCAAGTGTCCAAGACATCCAAATAACCCAAAGAAACATCTGTACTTTATCTGAGAAATGTGTTTGCCCATCCTCTTAAGAATCTGTGTGGACCTTACAGTTTACACAGTATTTTCTGCTTTTCCAATGGCATAGTAGAAAAGAGACAGTTTGTAGGGCTTCAAGGGGCATTTATTTCAAAACTGCTTCAATAATATCTCTCTGTCATAGGTGCAGAAGAAGAGGAACCAGATGATAAGGGGGGGAGGAAATGAGTGAGTGTGGAGCCTACTGACTACTCATTTTGGACAGAAGAGTTTGTGTCACATGGATTTGAAACATTTCCATATATTTTTTTTTAATCTAAAGCACTATTTAAGGCAACCTTGAGAGTAACACATTAGGCATTCCCTGTCATCTAGTCAACTGACAACATAGAACAAGCCTCTGGTAATGCTATAATCATTTCAGGATTAATTTGAATATTTTTAAGGTCCACAAGAGAAAAAATACAGACTAATCTCCCAGACCAGTGCTAGGAGAAAACAACAAATTTCTCTTTACCCAAAGGCACTATGTAAAGGACAGGTTTATACAAAGTCGCAAAGTATTGACTGCATATAACAGCACCATGCAGATTGTCAGGGACAAACTGAAAGCATCCTACAGTGATAGAAAATATGTAGGGAGTAGTGGACCTAACTTGAATTCTCTAATAGTAGTTGGTTCAGAAAGCTACATTTTTGTTTTCATGAAAGATCTAGGGGCTGGAAAGATGGCTAAGTTGTTAATGCCCTTGCTTGCAAAGCCTAAGGGCCCAGGTTCCTTTCCCTCAGTATCCACATAAGTCAGATGCACATAGTGTCTGGAGTTCGTTTGCAGTAGCAAGAGGCCCTGGCACAACTATTCACACTTTTTCTCTGTCTCTTACTCAAATAAATAAATAAAAATAAAATATTAAAAAAGAAATATCTATGTATAGTGTGGTTCATGAACTATATAACATAACTAGAAACCACATGAATACTTTATTGTGAAACCACAATAGAAACAAAGTTATTTGAGTCAAAATAAAATATTTTGCATGTTAGACAGAACCATATTGTGTGAATTGGCAACTATTTTGGTAATTTGTAGAAGTTGGTCAAAGATGACTTCTTCCATTGCAGTATGAACTGTGACTGGTAGATGGTGCTGTCAGGATATGATTCATGGTCACACAGAAACACATTTCCCCATTTTTCTTTTCTCAGAATTTGAGAAAAAAAAATCAATTCTATATTTTAAATTAGCCATGGATTGTTCTTAGGTGATAAGCATATTTGGAATTAACTGATTTTACAGGAATTTATCAATAATGTCTGAAGTATTTTGGGATTGACTATTCTACCAGTCATTCTTCTATTTCTGGTGTTCCTGATAGATTCTCCCCTCACCAACACTTGAGCTGATTTCCCAATCTCTTCCTTTTGTTTTTAAAATGTGTAGCCCCGGTTGGCCTCAAATTCCTAATCCTCTTGCCTCTACCTCGTCAGCAATTTCCTACCAGCGTCTACCACCACAACTGGTCCTTTTTTCTTTGGTAGTTTCTCCTCACTTTTGAGTACATGTAGTCAACTACACATTTTAGAAATAACAGTTCCTTAGAAATAAGAACGTGTTAATCTACATGTTAAATATAACCTCATCCAAGGCAAGTGTCAGTTCCAGAACATCTAGACTCTAAAATCTTTCAGGGCTAAAAGGAAAAAAAAAGAAAGAAAGAAGAAAAGAAGAAAGAAAGAAAGAAAGAAAGAAGAAAGAAAGAAAGAAAAAAGAAGGAAGGAAAACTACAACCAAGTTATTTGGTAGGTCTTTCTTTCTCAGGTGAGGTGCTGAAAACTTATCTTCTTCATATGCATAATGTAGAAGTAAATAATTTAAATTCTGAAGTTTGTAAAAGAAGAAAAGAATTCAGAGGGAAAAACAGAGGAACAAAACAAGGGCATATATCTTTCATGTTCAATTTCCTCAGTGGTAGATTGGTAGTGTCAACCATTTTTATGGCTTAGTCAACACAATTTCATAACATCTGATCACTGGAAAAATAGGGATTTTCCACATTCCCACATGGTCATTTATTGATTAACAAAATAATAACAATAATAAAATATGTCTTAAAAATGTGTTTCCAGGTCTATTCCACTAGAAAAAAATGAAAAGTTCATTGCCTGAAAACTCCTACCCTTTTGTTTCATATTATAAATTAAAAATATTTAAAATAAGGCATGGAAATTTATCAAAATGATTTTTTCAGTGTATAAGAAAAATAACAGGCATCCTCTATCACCATAAAATAACAATTTTCTCCTGTTTATAGTTGAAAAATTATAAAAAGATCCCCTAAATATGTTATTTTTAAATATTTTTAATTTTTATTTATTTGACAGAGAGAGAGAGAGAGTGGGGAAAGAGAGAGAGAAAGAGAATGGGGCACACCAGGGCCTCCAGCCATTGCAAATGAACTCCAGACACATGTGTTCCCTTGTGCATCTGTCTAACATGGGTCCTGGGAATATAACCTGGGTCCTTTGGCTTTGCAGGCAAATGTCTTAACTGCTAAGCCATTCCCCCAGCTCAAAATATGTTAAGACTGGAATTCCATATTAAATGCAAGTAAAGAATATTGTTGAAGGTAGCAAATATGACTTCTCTATAAAGCTCATGTGATATTTTGTGTGAGCAATATGTAAAATGAGCACTTAAAAACATTCCACTTTTGAGTCATTCAAATTCATAACGCATAAAATAAAAAGTGAATAGTTTAACATTTTTTAAAAATGTATTTATTTATTTATTTAATAGAGAGATAAAGAGGAAAAGAGGAGAAAAGAGAGAGAGAGAGAGAGAGAGAGAGAGAGAGAGAGAGAGAGAAAGGAAAGAGATAATGGGCACTCCAAGGCGTTCAGTCACTGGAAAAGAACTCCAGATGCATGTGCCACCTAGTGCATCTGGATTATGGGGAACAAGGGAATCAAACCTGGCTTCACAGGCAAACACTAAGCCATCTTTCCAGCCTCTTCTTTAAAAAACAATATTTTTATTAACATTTGTAATTTTAGTTTGAAGTTTACTTGTGGGAGTTCTGAAAATTCCTCTTGTTAAAATTATGAAAGTAGAAAGGAAAATAAAATAAAATATATATCTATTGTCTAAATCAAATATATCATGATAGGCTTTCATTAATTGGGTGGATTATTTTTATTTCCAACTATAATCTTGCTATTCAAATGAATTGCATTGTGTGTAGGGGGTGGGGTCAGTCAAATATGTGACCATATCATTTTCTTTGTTGAAAGAAATGTTATGTAGTGTGAAATAGTGGTTCATATTTACTGTTGAGAATTTTATGGAAGTTAAAATTCCCTTAGGGAGGCCAAAAATTTGGAAACCCAAATATATATCCTTCTGACATCAGGATATGACTGTGGGAAAGAACTAGACACGAGTCATACAGCCTGAGCTTCCTTGTTTATAGAGAACTGTGATCTCGTTGACCTGTTTTGAATCAAATCAGTGACTGTAGGTCACACATTATGTTTTTCTTTTGACTTTTTTCTACTGTAACACTTGGCTAATGGGAGACTGGAAAGGAAGGGAGCATGTCCTATATACATATGTATTTATCACTTGTATCTATACACCTATATTTTAGAAACGGTACTTTAAACGTTTTGGAATAGCAGAAGTCTAAATTATTGCAGGACTCTCTGTCTCCCTCATCTGTCGCATGATGTGTAATCTGTAGATTTGCCACCATTAGAGTAGAAGTTATAAATTAAACACATTGAGAATAGCCTCATCTGCATACATGTCCTGAACACAAATCTAAATGGGATTTACTCTCCAGTTACAAGCATTTCACAAATGCTCTATTAAATCTATTTAGTCTAAATGATTTAAAAAATATTTTATTATTTATTTATTTAAGAGAGAGAGATAGACAGACAAAAAGAGGAAGACAGAGAGGAGTGGGTATGGGTGTGCCAGGGCTTATTGCCATTGCAAACGAACTCAAGATGCATGAAGCATTTAGTCCATCTGGCTTTATGTGGGTATGGGGGAACTGAACCCAGGCTGTCAGGCTTTGCAAACAAATGCCTTTAACCACTGAGCCATTTTCCAGCCCCTAAATTATTTTTATAGACTTTTTGTTAAAAATATGAGTCTATTCATGTTCTCTTAATCAATAAAATATTTTTGTGTGTGGTTCAGTGACTCAGACATAAAGTCAACTGTATGAGGAGCTGTGGATGTAACTTGGTGATAGAAAGCTTGACTAATTTGTTTAAAGTGCTAGATTTAATCTGCAGCTCACAAAGATACACAAATCAATGTTCCTTTACAAGGTGTGAAGAGAAATGCTATAAGATCCTTAAACCAATTCCTTATGTTAGTCTGTTCTATGGTAACAGAGATTTTTGAATTGCATTGTAATGATAGTTATGAACATTTATTTAATATACCATGGTTCAGAATAAAATGTTTCAACATTTTTCTGTGCCTGATGTTCAACTCAGAAAAAAAAAAATCATGTACAGCAGTTTTCAAATGCAGTGTTGCTTTCTTCAAATTAAAATGCATTTTTATGAATTTAAACTAATCATGAAAATTGAATGGCCAATATGCTTTTTAAAATCATGTCATTTTTCTATTTGTTATACCCATAGTTGAGAAGGAAATCTTGTTCTCTGTTCATTTCCACTTTGATGTGGTATACCACATACAGCATTAGACAGTGAAATTGAAATATGTATTGATAATTAAGGTGTGCTCTATGTGGTATGAAAGGGAGCTTACTGCAACACGTCTCTCTGAAGAAGTCACATTAAATCCAAGTGATGATTTTTGTAATTGAATTTCTTTGCCACCTTCAGGAATAAAATTTGAGATCTATGTGTGAGCTGACAAAGAACTTCAACATACCCATATTCCATCAATATTCGGATAATTTCCAACTCGAGAAACCTATTATGTTTTGTCCTTTCCTTGAGAATCAGGGTGCATCCTTTAAGGACTTAATAAGTCCCTGCAGAGCAGGTGATGGGGGCAGTGCTGCCCGTGTTGGCTGTGTTCCAAGCCTGACACCTGCTCAAACTTCATATTGTGCCCAAGCAATGACTGTCAGGAAAGTTTAGTCAAACCTCGAGTTCAGATCCAATGCACCCACCTCAGCTCTGATGTTGGAATATGGAGACTCCTGGTTGCGACATTTGGCACTGGCTGAGGTCTAAGTGACCATGAGGGAACCAAAATATAAGACAAGATGTATAGAGAAAGCAGGAAGAAGGAAAATGGGGGTTGAAAGGAGGTGTTGTTAGGAGACTCCTTCTCTGGGAGGCAGTCTTCCCTATGCATTTTTAAACTTTTTAAAAAAATTTTATTTATTTAATTATTAGAGAGAGAGTGTGTGTGTGTGTGTGCCAGGGCTTCAAGCCATTGCAAACAAACTCCAGATGCACACACCACCATGTGCATCTGGCTTACGTGGGACCTAGAGAATCGAACCAGGGTCTTTAGGCTTTGCAGGCATGTGCCTTAACCGCTAAGCAATCTCTCCAGCCCCTCATGCCCCACCCCTCCATGCCTTCTTGATGTTCCTCACAGATCTGAATGTGGTGCATAATGATCCAACTTCTGCTAAGCCTGCCTGTCTCCACAAAACTCCACATGGTCTGTGCTTCTGTTCAGGAGCTACGTGTAGTTGCTAGCTCCTCTGTCCTCTTTTCCCATGACATCCCAGAAGCCAACTGGCACTTTAAAGGAATGCACTTATCAGCAGATGTGAGAGGAAGTGTCCATTTTTTATCATCTTCTGATCTCCTCACCCATGCACTGTAACTCCCGGCTTTGAGAATAAGGCACAAAGGAAGGTGCACAGCTGTGGTAGTTATAAGAGGTTTAGAAAGGTGTAGCGGACTTGAACAGTTCTGTGTACTCAGACACAGTCAAACTAGCCACCTGAAAAATCTCTGATCCCTCTCCTTTAGCCCTTGGAACACCAGCTTTGAAGGAAAAAATAACTAGATCTGATCCTATTCTAAGGGTCAGGCGAGGGAGAGGTGAGGACCTGTTAGCTTCCCCTTCATCAAGCCCTCTGTCACTGCCATTGTAAATCCTATTCTTGCCCAGAATGAGTTAAAAAAAAAAGTGACTATTCCAGAAATTAGACAACATATGGGAAAGATAATTCCAAATAACTGATGAAGAAATGTGACTAGGATGAAAGGGACCCACTTACATTTCCAGTGGTTTGAGAGTATGTACACACATGTAGTTTTTCAGTGGTTTGAGTAGGGTGTGCACACATACAACGTTGCAATGGTTTGAAAGTGTAAGTGTGGACTCATATGTTGTTTTCTTGTGGTTTGAGTGTGTGTGTACACACATAGAGTTTTCCAGTGGTTTGAGTGTGTGAGTGCACATACAAATGCAATCTTTTCAGCAATCATCAGATTTAATGAGGTGATAGAAAACAATAAGAAATGGTCTGGAAATCCCATGGAATATTATTCTGAAATGGGAAGAGGTTTTCCATATTACTAGGCTGGAAGGAAGAGTTAATTCTTAGTGACATTTAGATTTAATGGATATATTTAAATTGTATAGGTATATATTGAATAAATTGCCACTTTAGTTGCTCATTAATTGCTCTAAAATAGTCTTAATTTCCTGTTTTCAAGTACATTAGATACTCTCCCACAATATTATCAGAATGTTAAAACGTGTGCTTCTAAAAATAACACAAAAATTACAATGCATGTCAGCATACAACATTAATCCTGCAGATTGGTGGCACCATGTATATATTACAGTATTAAAACATTCAAACTTGAAAAGTTAATGGCTTTCCTTTATGTAACAATTTTGACTTTTATTTCAATGCTGTCATTAAAATCCAAACTGACTTCTGTAAAAAGAAATTTGCTAAATTAACACTTCCAGTTAATTCCAGAAATACAAAAGGGCCACACAAGTACTTGACATGTGTAGCTTACAATTTTCCCTTCAAATATGTCCTGGAATGCAGTTTAAGGTACATGGCTCTCATAGTACTAACTTTCTAGTCCATGTTGATTTATATCTCAGAATTAACCAGGTAATTTCTGGTTAGAATTAATGCATTTCAGGATTTTGCCAATTTTACAATAATAATTATAAATCATTTTGAATAAATTAACACCATGATGCATTATAATAAATGGTAGGAATATTACACCAAGACCACATGATATCTAATGGAAATGAGTAACAAAAAATTCAATAATCAAATTTATTCTCATATTAATTTGCACCATACATATAATAAAGTGTGTGTTTGTGTGTGTTTAACACACACATGCACACACACACAAATCATCATTGCCTCAAATTTCTTTCATGATACACAAGCTCCCCTAAGAGGGTTATAATATCCATTGGCTATTTTATGGATTCATTTGCTATGAGTTTTTTCTGGTCAGTGGAAACCATGCAGTTAACTTTTGGGTACAATTCAAGTAGGCACTGTATGATTTTACCAGATTCTGTAGGAATAAACCTGTGTACTATTTCTCTAGTTAAAAACAAAGCAGACCAACACAGAATCAGCTGCGAGTTGAGAAAAATGATTAGTGTGAGTGGGAAGAATAAGGGAAAACATGTTTATTTTAATAACATACCCATAAAAACAGCAAATATGCTTTTTTATTCTTCCTTAAAAATACACTATGGAAATAATGTGTACATAGTTATATCCTGACAAAAAGCTTAATTAGTTTAACACTTCTCCACAAATGCTTAAATTTTTCCATATACCACATAATTTTGTTGTCATTAAGTCTCATTCCCTTCATTGTTGTTATTCTATTTCATCATTTTAAGAACTTAATGTGTTTTATTTGGGAAAAGGCATAAAATACCTTTTTCAAGACCTGGAAAATGTTTTCTTCTCATCCTCTCATTATATTCAAAAGAAGTGTGTATATGTGCCCAGATACACATGCATGTGTACAACTCCACAACTTTTCATCATTGGAACATTTATTATAAGAATAAGTAATGGAAAGGGACACTAAGAATCCTCAAAACTCAACGATAAGAAAATGAATAACCTGATTTTAACAATGAATTCCTAAATAGATATTTAACCAAATCAATTGCATAGAGGGGAGCTGAGCATTTTTTTTTTTTTTTTTTTTTGGAAAGAGACACAGAGAGAAAGGGAGAGGAAGATGGATAGAGATGGGCACTCCAGCAGCGTCTCTGCTGCTGAGAACGAAATCCAGATGTGTGCTCGCCCCCTTGTGGTCAAGTGCAGCATTGCGCCCTTGGGTCACTTTTCATCTGGCTAAATGTGGGACCTGAAGATTGGAACCAGCATTCTTAGGCTTAGGAGGCAGGCGCCTTAACCGCTAAGCCATCTCTCCAGCCCACTGAGCATATTTTTAAAAGTGTATCGCGATCCACATCACCAGGGTAATGCCAATCCACACTGAGGTATTATTATGCGTGGATTAGTATGGTCAGCAGCAACAGGCATCCAGTGTTAGCAGGAATCCAGAGCAAGCCTTTCATTCCTTGTGTGTCGAGATGCATGACAGTACTGATACTCTGAGCAGAATTTGGCAGTGTCTTAATAGAATGACACACAGTCTTACTATATGACCCAGCAATCACATTCCTTGATATCCATCTGCCCAAAGTAGCAAAATATTTAGAGGTACACAGAACCTACACAGGTTGTAGACCATGCTTAACTCAAAATTGGCAAAACTAACATGACCTTCAGTAAATAAGCACTAGTACATTCAGAGAATTCAGTATCATACCATGCCAAAAAAAAAAAAAAAAAAAAAAAAAAAGCTATATCAACTTTTGAAATGATAGGAAGGAAACTTAATTTTGTTTGGCTGCCTGAAATAAGCCAGTGTAAAAATACCATAGATGGAGAGGTTTTGCTTGTATGGCAGTCTGAAGAGGCAAACTGTGGAGACAATTAAAGAGCTCATTGGTTGCTTGAGGTTTGGGTGGAGGACGGTGTGAAGACCTGAAGGACAGAGGGATTTCTGATTTCTGGCCAGTGGAACTCTTTTGCATGTTAAGTGACAATGGAATAGCCTGTAAAACACCAATGGTGAATCCTAATATGAAGCATGCATTTGAGGTTTATGTGATATACCCATGTGCGCATGCAAATGTTAACTCATGAACCCTTAGGGCTGGATGTGAAATGTTGTCTGTGGTTGGTTGAGTGTAGGGTAGTGCTGCTTGAAAACTTTTTTTTATTAAAGTTTGTATGTGTATGTGTGCATGTGAGCCACAATGTACTTGTGGAGGTCAGAAGACAACCTTGAAGTGCCTGTGCTCTTCTTGTACCTTCTTTGAGACAGAGTCTCTTGGGAAGGAGCACCAGTCTAGCCTGGCCAGCAACTGAGTATTCTCCTGACTACACCTGGCAACATCTTGGGCTCACTGAGATTACTGATGCATGCTCTCCTTTGTGTCCAGCTTTATGTGTGTGCTGGTGTGCTTAGAATTCACTTCAGCGGGCTTTCTAAGCAAGCACATTTAACCACCGAGTCATCTTGCCAGCCCCACTTAGATGGGATACATAGGAATTGTATCCTATCTAGTCAATTGTCTGTGAGCAAGTTTTCACTAAAAATGAATATTAAATTAAAACAAAACATAGCACAAAATTTTCTTTTACACAATCAAGAGAATTGAATTCTATATTAAATTATCTCTCCATAAAACACCTCCCTGTCCAATCACAAAGTACATTGTAGACATTGTCCAATAGCTATTGTGTCCTTGAAATCTTGTTCACGAGAGATTTTTATATTCATTTTCATCATTTAGATAGATTCTAATCCCTAAATTTATTTACTAAATGAAAATATGATTAATTTCAGAGCTATATAATAAAATTAATTCCAAATTTTCTGCAATATGGGGGAAAGGGTTGATAGAGATCTTGAAAATTCACAAATTGTCAGAAACTTACATTTTGTCACTAATTTCAAAATTTATTTTTTTTTTTTTTTTGGTTTTTGAGGTAGGGTCTACTGGCCCAGGCTGACCTGGAATTAACTATGTAGTCTCAGGGTGGCCTTGAACTCACGGTGATCCTCCTACCTCTGCTTCCTGAGTGCTGGGATTAAAGGCATGCGCCACCATGCCTGGCCAGAATCCTTTTAAATTCAATAATTTTTAGGGATGAAAAATAAGAGCAAATTATATTTGACCTTTGCATTGTTTTATTTTTCATTTATATTTTCATTTCTTGTCAACACATGAATTCATAAAAAATTAACAAAAAATAATCTAGAAATAGAGAAATAGGTTAAAAGGAAAACAGTGGAATTAAAAGCAATTAACATTTGCTGAATTTAACAGCAATCTAACAGGTAAAAATTTCTTTTCTCATAAGTGATCTGGTAAAATATTTGAGGTAAGTTGATTTCTAAATGTCAATTGTATTTAATTTTCAAAATGTATAGAGTAATTTGGGGCTTAAAATTCAGTATTTAAAAATTTTGATTATCTAAAGTCATTTTATTTTATGTAACACATAATCTCTTTGACACAGCAGTTATATTTTGGATAATCTGTAATTCTGCAGTCTTTAACCTGCAATACATACTCATGAACATGAACTTCCCAAATAGAATACAAATCTGTGGCTAATATAAATGCCAGTTGGATAGATGACTAGGAAACCTCTTTTCACTGTGAGAAACAATATAGCAAGTGTTCAACTTATTTCAGTTATATTAATGAATGAATGACCTAGTGGAATTATGAATGGACATTCCCAAAGGGCTCCCATAAATAAACCTGAAAATCTTCCTTTAACACATAAAAAAATTAACTCATAAAGGTGAAAAAATAATGTTATGTTTTTTCTTCTCCTAATGGCGAATTTTATGATAGTAAAATTTATATTAATAATCCTCAACATGCAATATTCTAGGAACCATTCCATTTGTAAGACTTTAAAAGTCCTTTGCTGCTGGAAGAAATGGGAACTATTATAACCCATTTGCTTGCAGGGCTTCAGTATGAATGGTCTTTTTCTAAGTGGCATTTCCATCACATGGATTGAATTTTAAACTATTTTTTTTCAATGACCAATCAGACTTTATAAAATAGTTATGCTACTGACTTGGTATGTGTTCAATGTCAAGCCAGGTTTTTCCATTGACAGCTTGAGAAGGTTGTAAAGCCATTAAAATTTAAATTTGTGGTTCAAAGGGAGTTTCTGCAGTTAGGCTGCTTTTCATTTTCTGTATTTAGTGAACACCTGCCTTTCCTTGTGTCTTAAACCAGCATGCAACTGGAGGGATTTTGCTTGTACCCCAGATAAAAGTAGAAAAATATTAAACATTTTATAACAGAAAAACTAAATGAAGGACCTATTCATAGTTCTGCTTTACATACTCATAAATATGTACTTGTAAGGCACTAGTTTTTAAACAATATCTGTTTAGTTTCCAAAGGTAATGGAATGTTATTTACATAATGGCTTGTTGTATTAGATTGAGTATGGAAGAGTCTACATAACTCCAAGTAGCCTTTTATTACTATCACTATGATAATAAGTAATAGATTTAAATTCCAAGGTGAATAATGAGTCTCCTAAATGCCAGCAGTATGCTTCCTGCCTTTATACACAACAGCTCACAGGGAGCTCAGCACATGTAAAGAACTTGATAGATGCCTATTAAGCTGAAATATCACACCAGACTCAGCCCATTATTATTATTATTATTTTAATATTTTTTATTTTCTTTATTAATTTGACAGAGAAAGAGGGAGAGAGAGAGAGAGAGAGAGAATGGATGTGCCAGGGCCTCCAGCCACTGCAAACAAACTCCAGATGGGTGCACCCCCTTGTGCATCTGGGAATCAAACCTGGGTCCTTTGGCTTTGCAGGCAAATGCCTTAACCACTAAACCATCCCTTAGCCCCCGTTTTTTTATTAACAAAATTTTGGGTACCAACTTTGTATTAAGCAGTCTTAAGTACCTGGTTACTAAGGTGGAAAAAAAAAAAAACTGATTCTAATCACATAATGACAAAAAATAAAGATTAGTGGAGGAGAAAACAAAATAAATATGTGTAGAAACAATGGTATGAGGCTAGGTAATGTATTTGTAGAAAGAAAGAGGGAGGAAAGTGACTATATATGTAGATACCCTCCTAAGTGGAAAGGCCAGAACTCTCATGATTGACTTCACATTGGGATTACTACAGAAGTTTACATTCCTCTTGGCTCTATCATCAGCGTTTTAAATTTTTTTAATTATTTATTTTTGGAGAGAGACACAGAGAGAGACAGACAGACGGGGAGAAGGAGACAGAGAATGAGCCAGCAGTCTCAGCCGCTGCCAACAAAATCCAGATGTGTGCGCCCCCTTGTGGGCAAGAGCGGCATTGCGCCCTTGAGTCACTTTGGCTAAACGTGGGACCTGGAGATTGGAACCGGGTTCTTAAGCTTAGCAGGCAGGCGCCTTAACTGCTAAGCCATCTCTCCAGCCCTCTATCATCAGCTTTTGATAAGCTCTATATGACTTTCCACCTATGATACCAACCTTTTTCAGATTCCACACATGTATGGTTTCACTCAACATTTATCATTTTGTGCCTTTGCTAATTTTACTAAGCATGATATTCTCCAGGCTCATCTATGTTTTTTTTTTTTTTTTTTTTTTTTTTTTTCCCTAGAGGTAGGGTCTGACTCTAGCTCAGGCTAACCTGGAATTCACTATGTAATCTCAGGGTGGCCTCAAACTCCTGGCATTCCTCCTACTTCTGCCTCCCAAGTGCTGGGATTAAGGGTATGTCCCACCACGCCTCAGCTTTCATCTATTTTTTTTTTGTATCAGCATTTCATCATTTTTGTTACTGAATAATATTCAACACACACATATATGTTTATATATTTAATGCATGTACTATATAATTTTGCCTTTGTCATTGTTGTAAGAGGCTGGTCAAACATAAAATGTTACACACTGAAAGGATGAAGGTGTTCCGGTGTTCAACTGTGAAGTACAGTAACAGAAAATGGTACATTGCATATTCCAAAATAAAGAAAGGGAATGTGATTGTTCTTAGCACAAAGAAATGATAAATGTTGAAATGACTTACAGTGCTAATTATTTTACGAGACTGCTAATTACTTTAAAATTTGAACATTATACAATGTCTTATCTGCACTGAAATTATATTTGACTTTATTTTTTTATTTAGAGCATACTTTGTATGGATACATCATGTGTTAATACCATCTTTTCACTCCTCCCTGCCCCCATTCCACTGGGGGCTATCCTCAGTGAGGTTTCTGGTGTTTCCCATGAGGTTATGCGTTACGCATTGTGGGAGCAGAAGCCAGTGATTGGTGGTGGGGGGCAGTGCCTCTGGGTAGGACATCCCAACCTGTGGCTCTTAAAATCTTCCCATCCCATCTTCTGTAAAATTCTTTGAGCCGTGCTGACTGGGTTTTAAGTCTACTTCAGTGATGATCTCTTAGGAGCCTCTGGATCTCTGCTTTGGTGTGTGTTGAGTATCCTCAGCATCTGTCTCCTTCACCCTGGTGCTGATTGTCAGGCTCACCATGGAAGCAGCACTTTTGCTCATGTCCCCACTTCCTCTGTGGTTTTACTGGGGCCTTGACTGAAATGTGACAGTCTTGCTACCTTCTGAAAAAGAAAAACAGATTCCCAGCATAAGTTAAAAAGGAGAAGCATTATTAATTTAGGGAGATTTTGATGTATGTAGGCCATTTTTTATCCACATACTAGAGGGTGGGGAGATTGACATTGGAGGTGATAATTTTTGTAGCCATAGGATTCTGACCTGGTTCCCAGCTCCAGATATGGGTTTCTTTCCAATAAGTGGATCTCTTAACCAATCAGAAGGTCAATGGTTACCAAACAAGGCTGGATGCCACCATTGCATTTCCATGCACTTCTTGACAGGCTGGTTGCTTCTGAGTAGCTTAGACCCCTGCTAGTTCAAACTGTTGTTGGCCACTTTCTCCCAGTAGCTCACGTAGTGTTTTCCAGCACTAGAGAGGCTGTGTGGGGACTGGCTCTCTTCGGGATTTTCACCAGGTCTCTCTGTGTTCTGTGTCAGGAGCATATGGTGTCTTCAGCAATAAGTTCTTACCTTTTATCACAGGTGGGTAATCAAATGCTTTGACCAAAGCCTGTCTTGTTTTTGAAGACCTTGTAGGTCTCTCTGATCAAAAGCTCAATGTGGGTAGCAAAAATTTCTAGTACTGGTAGTTACAGGCCATAGATTAAAAAAAAAAAAAAATTAATGTTGGGCCTCATCCCACCCTCTCTAGGGCCTGTCTTTTCTGATGCTCCCCTTATACTCCTATTGAGGGTTATATCTTTTAGTCTAGCTTCAAGAAGAAAGGTTTCTATGGTATCAGTTCATTTTGGATTTAGTTATGTGTTTATTTCTCCCCAATCTCCCCAACCCCTCTCTCCAAACCCTTCCATCCCTATTGTTTGGGCTTCACATTGCCTATCAGGTATGCCAGCAACTCAAACTGATACAGGTTAGAAACTTCAGATGAATGAAAATATACAGGATTTGTCTTTTTGTGATTCACTTTCTGCATGTATTGAAATGATCACGTGGTTCTTGTGATTCAGTTTATATGGTGTATTACATGGACCAATTTCTATATGTTGAACCATCCCTGCATCCCAGGGATGAATCCTGATTGATAAAGTTGGATAATGCTAAGCCGGGCGTGGTGGCACACGCCTTTAATCCCAGCACTCGGGAGGCAGAGGTAGGAGGATCACTGAGAGTTCGAGGCCACCCTGAGACTACATAGTGAATTCCAGGTCAGCCTGGACCAGAGTGAGACCCTACCTTGCAAAAAAAAAAAAAAAAAAAAAAAAAAAAAAAAGAAAGAAAAAAAAGTTGGATAATGCTTTTGATGTGTTGTTGAATTTGGCTTGGGAGGATTTTGTTCAGGATCATTGCATCTAAGTTCATCAAATATAAAGGGCTACAATTTTCTTTTCTTGTATCTCTGTCTGGTTTTTAGTATTAGAGTGATGATAGCTTCACAAAGGAGTTGGAGAGCATTCTCAGTTCTCCAATTATGTGAAACAATTTAAGAAAAAGTAGTTTCAGTTATTCTTTGAAGGTTTGATAGAATTTGATTGAGAAGCATCTGGTCCTGGACTTTTCTTTTTGGGAGGTTTTTGAAAAACTTTTCAATCTCCATGGATGGGATAGGTTTTTGGGGGAGATTAATCTGCTTGACTTTAGTTTTGGTAGGTGGTATGTGTCTAGGAATTCATCCATTTCTTCCAGCTTATCCCATTTTGTGGAGTAGAGATTTTGGAAGTATGTCTTGATGATTCTTCCAATTTCATTGATGTTTCTTGTGATCTCTCCATTTTCATTTCTGATTTCTCTTTTTTTCCTTTTATCAAACTGATGGAGAGATTATCAATCTTGTTTATTTTTTTCAAAGAATCAGCTCTTTATTGCATCAGTTTTCTTAATTATTTTCTTAGTTTCCAATTAATTAATTTCTACTCTGATGTTTATTATTGATTTCTGTCTCAAGCCCTTAGGGTTGGATTATTTTTGATTTTCTAATGCCTTTAGATGGTTGTTTAGGTTATTACTATGAGATCTCTCCATCTTTGTTATGAAGCCATTTAGTGCTATGTGTTTTCCCCTTAGGACTGCCTTCATTGTGTCCCAGAAGTTTTGGTTAGTTATGTTTTCATTATCATTTAATTCTAGAAATTTTACAATTCCTTTATTGATTCATTGTACTACCCATTCATTGTTTAAATGTCTATTGTTCAGTGTCCAGGAGGTGGTGGCATTCCTTATGTATCTCTCATTAATATCTAGCTTTAAAGTATTGTGATCTTATATGATGCAGGAAATTATGTCAATTTTCCTGAATTTATGAGGCATGGTTTTGGCCTAATAATATGATCTATTTTAGAAAAGGTTCTGTGGGCTGGTGAGAAGAATGTGTGCTCTGTAGAATTGGAGTGGAATGTTCTATTGATGTCTGTTAGGTCTAGTTGATCTATGGTGCTATTGAGCTCTATTATTTCCCTGTTGATTTTCTGCTTGGATGATGCGTCTATTGATGATATTGGAATATTTATGTCTCCAACTATGATGGTGTTGGTGTTGATTTCTGTTTTGTTGTCAAGTAGGTTTTGTTACATAAACTTTGGTGCACCTATATTTAGTGCATATAGATTTTTGATTGCGATGTCCTCATATTGGATCATTTCCTTGATGAGTAAGATGTGACCTTCTTTGTCCTTTTTTAAAAAATATTTTATTTTTATTTATTTGTTTGAAAGAGAGAGATACAGAAATAGGCAGGTACAGAGAGAGAGAGAGAATGGGCATGCCAGGGCCTCCAGCCATTGCAAACAAACTTCAGACGTTTGTGCCCCTTGTGCATCTGGCTTATGTGGGTACTGGGGAGTTGAACCTGGGTCCTTTGGCTTTGCAGGTAAGCACCTTAACCGCTAAGCCATCTCTCCAGCCCCTTCTTTGTCCTTTTGGATTAGTTTGGTTTGAAATCTATTTTATCAGATATTAATATAGCAACACCTGTTTGTTTCTTATTTCCATTTGCTTGGAATATCACTTTCCATCCTTTTACTCTGAGGATGTGTCAGTCTTTAGCGGTGAGGTGTGCTTCTGAAAGAGCACATAGACGGATCCATTTTTTCTGATCCAACCTGTTTACTTGTGCCTTTTGATGGGGGTGTTAAGAGTGTTAATATTTACGGTTATAACTGTGAAGTTTGCCATGATGGGGTGCTTTATGGCATTTTATTCTTTCTTGGGCTTTGTACTTTTTTGAGCCTGCCTTAGTTTTGGTTATGTGATCTTCTTCTTGTAGGCTCTTGAGATTGGTCATTTGACTCTTCTATATGGAGTATTCCCTGATGTATTTATTCTCTGTAGGTTTGGCTTTGTGTTTGTATAATCATAGAGTTGACTTTTATCATGGAGAGTTTTCCTTTCACCATCTCCTATGAGGGATATTTTCACTGGGTACAGTAGTTTGGGTTGGAAGCCCTAAGTTTTAGACTTTGAAGTACTCCATTCCAGGCCCTTCTGGCTTTCAGGGTTTCCATTGAGAAATCTGACATAATTTTGATGAAAATGGCTTTGTATGTACTGAGTTATTTCTTTGGCTGCTATTAGCACTCTCTCATTGTTTTCATTGTTTAGATGTTATGATGTGACTTGAAGAGTTTCTTCTTTGGTTCTGTCTATTTAGTGTTCTTTGACTTCATTTTATCTGTATGGGCCTCTCTTTTGCAAGATGAGGAAAATTTTCTTCAATAATTTTGTTAAATATGTTCTCTATGCTTTTGTCTGGACTTGTTCCCCTTCTGATATTCACATGATCTGGTTGTTTAGTGATCTTTTTACAGTGCCCCACAGTTCTCATATATTCTGTTCACATGTATTTTTTTTAACTTAGCAAAGTTTTTGGACTCCTGATCAATTGCTATGTCTTGTCTTCTAGCTAAGAGGTTCTGACTGCCACATGAGCGATTCTGTTAGTGAGAGTTTCTACACAGGTTTGTAAAAGCGCCATTTGATATCTGCATCATGTCCATCTCTTTTTTTGAGGTACAAGGTTTAGGTCTGAATTTTGTGATTTGTGGAATTCATCCTTGCATGTGATCATGTCTTCATTAAGCTTAATCAGCTGGTTATTGAGATTCTCTGTTTGTTGACATGTTAAATTCATTTATCTCTCTTTTGGGACCTCTATAGTTCTTTTTCTTTTTTTTTTTTTTTTTTTTTCAATTAAGTTAAGCCTAGTGAAAAAAACTGTGTTCTAAGAGATGACTCTATGTTAGTGTTGGATTTATGATAATTTGCTTCCAGTTCAGCAATTTGCTTGGTCAGGGTCACATAGCTTGCTGTATTTTCATTTTGAGATTTAATTTCTGTTATCTTCTAAATTGTTTTCATTTGAGGCTTCCATTGTGGGATTAGGCATCCTTGGTTGCGATCTCTCTGCACTGCGATATACCCATTTCAGGGTGATAGTCTTTTTATTTTTTTTTTTTTTTTTGAGGTAGGGTTTCACTCTAGTCTAGGCTATCCTGGAATTAATTCACTATGTAGTCTCAGGGTTGCCTTGAACTCATGGTGATCCTCCTACCTCTGGGATTAAAGGTGTGCACCACCACACCCAGCTGGGTCATAGTCTTTATTATTATTATTATTTATTATTATTATTATTATTATTGAAGCAAGTATTTGTTATTGTAGATCTTCAGAGACTATTATGTATTAAATTTGAACTGGAGTTGTGTTATAACTGCAGATGTGCACATTGTGGCGGTTTCAAGTGCAATATGTGTACCTGGGGAACTGGGAGGTGAGGAAATAACTGAGAGCTGTGGCCTACTCACTTTGTCCACACACCCTCTGGTGAAAGGGGCAGGAATCTGGGAGTTGGGGACCAAGTGGGTGGTGATTCAGAAAGCCAGGAGCAAAAGGGCCTTTTTTTTTTTTTTTTTTTTTTTTTTTTTTTTTGGTATTTTGAGTTTTGAGGTAGGGTCTCACCCTAGCCCAGGCCTGGAATTTACTATATAGTCTCAGGGTGGCCTTAAACTCATGGCAAACATCCTACCTCTGCCTCCTGAGTGATAGGATTAAAGGTGTGTGCCATCACACCCAGCCAAAAGGCCTGCTCCTGTAGCATGCATGCAAGGTCCAGACCACTCCGCACCAGCAGTAGGGGTACAAGGTCTGGGAAACTGTGAGGTGTGGAACTAACCAAGAGCCTTGGCCTACTCACTCTGTGGACACACCCTCCAGTACAGGGGATCTAGGAGTTGGGGAAATATTATATTATACTCTACATAAAAGTATAATTTTAGGGCTGGAGAGATGGCTTGCCAGTTAAGGTGCCTGCCTGCCAAGCCTAAGAATGCCAGTTCCAGCCGGGCGTGGTGGCGTGTGCCTTTAATCCCAGTACTCGGGAGGCAGAGGTAGGAGGATCGCCGTGAGTTCAAGGCCACCCTGAGACTACATAGTTAATTCCAGGTCAGCCTGGGCCAGAGTGAGACCCTACCTCGCAAAACCAAAAAAAATAAAATAAAATAAAAAAAAGAATGCCAGTTCCAATCTCCAGGTCCCACATTTAGCCAGAGACCAAGTGACACAAGGGCACAATGCTGCACTTGCCCACCACGAGGCACACATGTCTGGAGTTCATTCACAGTGTCTGAGAGGCTGCTGGAATGCCCATTCTCTCTCTCTCTCTCTATCTCTTTATCAAAAAAAGTATAATTTTAGCTGGGAGTGGCTAAAATTTACAAAGTCAGCTATGGAAAGTGTTATGAAAAAAGTCAATATGTATTTATAAGATAGAATTGATAAGACTTGACAAATGCTAGAGTATTATATTTAGGAAAAGTTTTAGAATAAAGGAATAAATGTTTAAAACAAATCACCTATTTCCCAGGATTGAACAAAATGTGAACTACTGCACTGCTTGGCCAGGAATTTAAACTGGGCTAAGCAAATAAATCAAGAATACATTTTCATATTATTCTGTTCAAAAAGTGATTGTCAACAGTCTTAGTGTGTTTTTTTATATATGCAAAATGCTCTTTATAAAAAAAAACTTATCATAATTCCATAAAGGGAAAGTCTTGAAATTTTCTGACTAGGTAGTGTGAACAAAGTCTGAGCTATCCCATCTATTCCACTGACTTTAAGTTTGCAAACTCTGGTAGAGCATTCCTTATACTGTATGTCAGATGTTTTAATCTCATAGTGTATAAAATATTATTCCTTCATATTTTACAGTGACTTCAGTTCTAAGGATTTTATTTTCTTATGGACATTTCATTCGGGTTGTACCTTTTCTCCATTAGAATTTTCAGTACATCCTGTTAATGAGACTTATATCTTGGATTCATTGGTGAAATATTGATTTTCCTTCATATATATTAGTTTTTATGGCTGTATATTTTGTAACTATATCATTCATATCACATAAAATATCATCTTGATTTTTAGCCATGTTACCATAGTAACATTACTATTTTTCATTGAACATTTATACAAAATATACTGACATTGGTGAGTGTTGATTCTTAAACTCATTGTAGGATATTTTATGTAACATACTTGCATAATTTAGGAGTAACAACAGGTAAAACAAAGCTAAAATCTCAAGAGACTGCCTTATGGCAAATCTTGAAAATATTTTTAAATGTTATATTATTTCCATTTTTTCAGGAGTTTTTAATCAAGGAATGCTGAAATTGACTAAAGCAGTATTTAGAATACACATTTTCAAATAATGAAAAACTATAACATGAGTGTACACTAAATCAGCTATTAATGGAAAGAAAATATTTCAGTGATGTGTTAAATATGAGAAAGTTGCAAATGATGATTTGTGCAGGCTTAGGATTGAGGGTTCTCTGAGGTAAGTACAGAGCAGCTAATATAGTTAGCCTTCATTCTCTCTGAGC
Organism: Orientallactaga sibirica; assembly: GCA_036365145.1. Classification (NCBI taxonomy): domain Eukaryota; kingdom Metazoa; phylum Chordata; class Mammalia; order Rodentia; family Dipodidae; genus Orientallactaga; species Orientallactaga sibirica. The sequence goes on from JAEOAD010000022.1 coordinate 17,631,667, forward strand.
CCTGCTTCATGTGTCAGACATGGGATACCTCATCAAGTCCTCACTCCTGTAATATTCATCTATTACATTCTCTTTACTCATGAAGATACTAAGGTGAAAGAAGATGAAATACCTTACCCAGGGCCATGATACTAGAAGGAGGTTAACAAAGCTTCATATCTAATACTCTGATCTTCTCTTGTGCTGTTGTGCCCTTTCCTCTCAGGTATATTAAACTGCAATTTCCTGAATGGAATCTATGCCTATAAGCAGACTGAAACCGCCAGAGAAGACCACTTTCCAAATCATATATTAAATAGATTCTTTAAAGAAGATTGAAGATAACTAGAAGCCATATGTCATAAAGTAAGGGCTATAGTTTGAAAATATTGGACCTTGCTGAAAACCTTACCTCTGAGAACTATGTGAATTTAAACAGTTTGTTGAATAATACTCAATTATGAATTTAGGTCAAAAGGACCTATTCCTTAAACTATCATATTTCTTTAGAAGCAGTGGATGCTGAGAGTACATATTTAAGGATAAGTGTGATTTTAGTTTCCTAGAAAAGGTGACTTGGTCTCAATTTTATAGATTAAAAAAATATTTATTCATTTATTTGAAAGAGAGAGTGATAGAAACAGGCAGATAGAGAGAGAGTTAGAGAGAGAGAAAGAGAAGGAAATTGGGTGTGTCAGGACCTTCAACCACTGTAAACAAACTCCATATACATGAGTCACATTGTGCATCTGGCTTATGTGGGTCCTGGGGAGTTGAACCAGGGTTCTTTGGCTTTGCAGGCAAGTGTCCTAACTGCTAAGCCACCTTTCCAGCCCTCAATTATATAAATTTTTGAGAGCATGAAAAATAAAGCACAAATGGGATAGCAGAGCAGGGGACAGTTCACATGTTCCCCAGCATATTCATCTAGTGAGTATGTGTACCCCTAATGAGTGAAGATTCAGAGACTATTGGAAAATTCTATGAATGTTTAATTTGGTTATTCTATATGAGCATTCTCTCTCTCTCTCTCTTTGAGACATGGATATTTATTTACATTTTCATGGAAATATTTATTTTATTTTTAAAAATATTTTATTTTTATTGATTATTTTATTTTATTGATTATTGATTATTTTAAGTAGATGAGAGAGAGAGAGAGAGAGAGAGAGGGAGTGCAAGAAAGGGCACACCAGGGCCTCCATCCACTGCAATAAAACTCCAGATACGTGTGCCACCTTGTGCATCTGCTTATGTGGGTCCTGGGGAATTGAACCTGGATCTTTTGGCTTTTCTGGCAAGCACCTAAACCACGAAGCCATATCTCCAGCCCCATATATATATATTTCTAAACTTCAAGATCAACCATGGTTTTAGTTTCTGAAAATAAATGCTCTGCTAGGTCAAATTTCTGAAGAGTCAAATCATCTGTAAGCAGCCATTTGATTCTCTTAATTGCTTTTTGTTCCTAAATGTAAGTTCACTTTATTCACAGGTGAGGATCAAAAGAAATATTTTGGGGCTGGAGATATGGCTTAGTGGTTAAGGCATTTGCCTGCCAAGCCATGGGATCGTGGTTCAACTCTCTAGGACCCATGTTAGCCAGATGCACAAGAGGGTGCATGCATCTGGAGTTTGTTGGAAGTTGCTGGAGGCCATGGCATGCCCATTCTCTCTCTCTCTCTGCCTTTTTTTTCTCTCTCAAATACATACATACATATATATATGACTAAAAAAATATTTGGCCTTTTAGGACATATAAACTCTGTAAAATAAATAGCCATTGATTTTTAAAAATATTTTATTTTTTATTTATTTATTTGAGAGAGAGATACAGAAATAGGCAGGTAGAGAGAGAGAGAGAGAGAGAGAGAGAGAGAGAGAGAGAGAGAATGGGTGCGCCAGGGCCTCCAGCCACTGCAAATGAACTCCAGATGCATGCACTCCCTTGTGCATCTGGCTTACGTGGGTCCTGGAGAATCGAGCCTCAAACCAGGGTCCTTAGGCTTCATAGGCAAGCGTTTAACCACTAAGCCATCTCTCCAGCCCCCATTGATATTTATATTATGTAAAATATAAATCTTAAGACTAAACTTAGAAATTATCACATAAAATAACATAGAATTAGGAAATATATTTTGCCCACTCTGTACTTTTATGAAATTCACTATATTAAGTTGACTACAGTCCCTCCAAGATTCATGTCCAGTTGGAATTCAGAATGTGATCTTATTGGGAAACAATAAGGTGAGAATTGTTAAGGTGAGGTCACACTAAAGTGAGCTGTAAATCAGTATGCTTGGTGTCTTCACAAAAACAAAAAGGTACAGTGAAGGTGAAAAGGTCCAGTGATGATGGGGCAGGGGTGTTGTGCTGGCTCCCGCTAGAAAACCCGAGAGAAGACATAGATTTTGTCTCCAGATCTGGCCTGAGGGCAGGTGGTCCCGCTACACCTTGATTTCAGACTTCTTTTTTCCAGAATGACAGAGAATGAATTCCTGTTGATTCAGAATGCTCACTTGGTGGTGATTTAACACAGAGACCCTCCTCCTAGGCCTTGTTCACAAGTGTGCATTTGTCCACAATCCCTACTGCAGTCATGGTGGGGGTTTGCAAGGCACTTTTTGTGAGCATGGGATACCCGTCTCCTTTTAAATAACCTGAGAGACTTCTAAGATTAAATTATGCATAAATTCTGTGAACTTTCACCTCAATTCTTATTCTATTAGTTCATAAACAGTAAAATATTATTTTATTTTTTTCTGAATGTATGTTTGTGCTTAAACTCTTATTCTTATTTTATTGGTTCATGTGTGTTGCATGTGGTATGTGTCTATTTGTGTGTGTGTGCATTCATGACCTGTGTGCATGTGCATAGAGGCAGGAGGAAGATGTTGGTTACTTCTCTATTGCTTTTTATCCCTAACTCCCTGAGATAGTCTCTTGCTGAGTCAGGAGTTCCCTACTTTTCAATTATAGAGCCCTATCTACCTGTCTGTACCACTCAGCACTGGAGTTACAGGCATGTGCATCCATTCCCTGTTTTTTACTCTGTTGCCAGAATTCAAAATTTGGTCCTTATACATGTCCAACAAGTGTTCTTATATGCTGAACCATTTCCCAGATGCAAATTCTCCTTTTTAAGTGATCTTTAAAAGACTTTTTAAAAAACAAATTATACATGTAACACTTACATGTTATTTCCTAGGAAATGTTTAAAGTTTGCGTTCAATTTTTACCCTCAATTTATACAGTATAAATACACTTTTATAAACATTAATTCATTGTTTTTTGAAATTTTATTTTCAAGCGGAGAGAGAGAGAGAGATAGAAAGAGAGAGAGAGAGAAAGAATAGGTGCACCACAGTATCTAGCCAATGTAAACGAACTCCAGATGCATGAGACACCTTGTGCCTCTGGCTTTATGTGGGTACTGGGGAATCAAACCTGGGTTGCTAGGCTTCACAGGCAAGTGCCTTAACTGCTGAGAAATCTCTCCAAGCTCCCATTAATAAATTCTCAATTGAAGTTGTTTCAGATGAGCATGTCATTCTGAGTAGTGGTTTATAGTTCAAAATAAAGTAATTGCTAAAGTGACTCAAATAAATGTAAGGAACCAAAGCATTTTCTATAAATATATAAAAACTGTGTTATCTTATACTTTAGTAAATATGAGAATTGCTTGATGGAACTCATTGGTCTATTGCAGAGCAATGTGTTCTTAGAAAGATACAAAATGTTGGTACAGATATTTATGAATTTGTGTGAGTTTTTTTGTAAACTTCATAATCCGCAAATCATGTTCTGATATATACTTAAAAACTGTCCACTTAACAATTTACTTAGACACTAACAAGAGGGTTTTGTTAATTATTTTAACCAAATTATTTTAAAATATTTTTATTTGCTGCACTGTCACTTTTCTCAAGGACAGTAAAAGATAACCCAGAATCTTAGCCATCATATGATCACACAGAGTGATCATACAAGCAGTATGACCAAGTTTATCACCAGCATTTTTAAAACTGGACCAGAGAAAGAAAAGACCTAGGTCTGAGGACGCATGCATGGTCCTAATATAGCAAATGTTTAGCCTGTCTGATTATTACATAATCAGAACAGTGAGAATTTTCACAAGCAACTTACATTTCTTAAAGGCTGTATGTTTCTAATACATTAACAGAGGAAGAAATTCACTCTCACAGAGTCAGCCACTGACTTGGAATGTCTATCATGAACTGGAGAGCTCTGTCCTAGGCCTACAAGGTCTTGCCGCATTGGTGACCCAGTAACTGAATCTTCAGAAGGTCATTGGGCATTTCACCAGGACAGTTGCTTCAGGTGCATAATGTAGTAAGATCCGTGGGTTCCATTGCTTTTCCTCTGTTTCCCCAGCCTTAGAGCCCTTCTTTGTAACCAGGCAGGCTGAATCAGATGAACTCTGAGCTCCCATCCAAGTTGCATTAGTCCAGTTTGTGTTAGTACTCTGAAATATGTGAGGCAGACTAACTTAGTAAACAAAGGAGATTATTTAGAACATATTTTGGAAGTTCAAATGCATGATTTCAATTCAGGCCTGGGGAGGGTCCTCTTGGCTGTATCAAATCACGGTGGAAACATGGGTGAGATCACATCATTAAACACAATGCCCAAGAGCCTGGTGTCTCACTGTCCCCTCTCAAGACTCACAACCATCTGAACAATGGACCTTCCACTAACTCCAAGACCTTAATGGTTCCAGGTGTGTCCATTACTTTCCAGTACCGCTATCCTAGGAAACAAACCTCTAACACACAAACCATGGGGCTGTACACCATGCTTTATATAGGTTATGTCTGAAGATGTAAGATTCATTTTTAATTTTATATCTTAATGAACTTCTGCCATGTTAAAGTTCTCATTATGCCAAAAATATTTTGACACCTAAGTCATTACTAACAGTGTGTTAGAGAAGAGATGGGGGATGAGAAATGGCATGAGGGTGAGGCGAAACCGAGAAGGTAGTTTTATTACTACAAATGAATGCTAAATTGTATTTTTATGATATATATTCAGCATTAAGGAAATAATATTTCTCTGGTTGTGTGTTAGAAAGTTGAATGTACTTATTATTTCCATTTAATGAAACTATAATGCATTCTGCACTGTGGCATCGACCTGAGAGTAAAGGTAACTGTATGAGTTCTGTTTGACATTTTATGAGAAAATCTAAAGACTGAAACTATAAACTTTTGCTTTAACACTCCAGCAGCTCATGCCTCTTAGACAATAGGTGTCATGTGAAACCCTGAATCTTTCCTTGTCATAACTTAATGCCAGAACACCTTCTACTGTTCTGACCCCCTGACTAAAGATTAAACTTTGCCATTGCAAAAAGAGGGGTCCTTCACCCAATTTCTACTTTCACACATGGGAAAAAAACTGGTTTCAAATTTACCATAACTCAAACCATCTATTCTTTTTAAAAGGACTTTTTTTTTATCCACAACCATACTTTAGTTGATACCTCAGACAATACCAAGCCCTAGTGCAGCTCTCTGTCCTGGGGGTAATGCACTCCATATGCCTGATCTAACTGCACAGGCAATACAATTGAATCCTTCATGTTTGAGTTGCTGCAGGTTAATTCCAAAATGGACATAGCCCATAGTGAAGAGTAACTGATGGTATTTAGAAAGACAAACATGAGCCCAAAATGCACTTAATACAATAACTTAATCAATAACTAAATGGTAATTCTGTCTGTACATATTGGTCCTGTTTAACTTATGAAAGGCTTATCATATTAATATTTTATTTAATTAACATCCTTATCTAATTAACATTAGAAGGCATCCTTTAGTTGTTTAGAAACAATAATATTGTTTTCTTGGTAATAAAATGCCTGTGATCATTATAAGAAATTCTAAAACTATTTTGAAACATTTTAGGAAATAATAAAAAATGTCTACCAATGCCACCACCTAGAGATGGCAATAGCAAACTCAAATTGCTGCTGTCATTTTGAATAAAACTTTTTATACAAAATACATTTATGCATATACTAAAACATAGATGTAGTGTTTTTAGATAATCATTTTATGTGCTTCCAACCTGATTTTTTCATTAGCATTATATCATGGGTTTTCTCCTTTTCTCCTCTTTTTTTTTTTTTTTTTTTTTTTTTTTTTTTTTGTGGTCCTGGGGATTGAATCTAGGACCTTAGAAAAACTGGGCAAATGGTCTGCACTGACTGCCTCTCCATCTCCTTTCATAATTTTTGATGCTCTGATTTATTACATCTTACCATTGTCATAATGATTTACCATAATTGCTTAATCAGATTTTATTATTTAATATATTGTATTATATCACTTTAGAGACATACAAACCTTTTGACTTATCTGAATTTTCTCTCAATAGATCAATAAATCTGGAAATAATTAATTAGCTTTGATAATAATAATTTTCTCTTGGAAATTTGTTTAATTACACTTTCACCAGTAATATACATGATCTATTATTTCCTCAAATCTTTGTTTTCATAATATCTTTTCCAACTTTTGTCACTTTGGAAGATGGAAATGTTATCTTCTTCAACTTGGATTTTTATTGCAACTAAAGTTAAAATAGATTCATATTTATTGGTCCTACACTTCTTTGCTAATATAGCAAGTCATGTCCTTTATTTCTTTTATTATTAGAAATTTTATTTTTCTGGAATTGGATTTCATGGCAATTAGATTTTCTTTTTAAATATTCAGTTATGTAGAATTTTGCTATTCAGACCTCATCAAGATGTTTCTCAATTATTATTCTTTAATTTTGACCAGAGAAATACAAGATATGAGAGAGATAGAGAAAGAGAGAGAGATATGGAGAAAGAATAGGTGTGCCAAAACCTCCTGCCACTGAAAATAAACTCCAGACACATATGCTACTTTGTGCATCTGGCTTTATGTGGGAACTGGGGAATTCAACACAGACCAGCGCCTCCAGCCACTGCAAATGAACTCCAGACACATGCCCCCTCTTGTGCATCTGGTTTACGTGGATCCTGGGGAATGAAACCTGAGTCCTTAGGCTTTGCAGGCAAACGCGTAACCACTAAGCCATTTCCCCAGACCCCCAAAAGTATTTCTAGATCCAAAGTTATTTTGTAACCTTACTTCATATATTAAAAAGAACTTAGAAAATCGAAATAAATCATTGACTGTATATACAATATTGGAAAACACTATTTTTCTAATATACAAGTGTGTGCCCATTTAATACATTAACAGGAGAAGAAAACTTGTACAGAGAAACTGTGGTGCTGAATCATGGGTTTGATTGCATATATTGAAAAAATTAGTGGTTTCAGGTTTGAGTGCAAGATCCTTTTTATTTTTATTTTTATTTTTTTGTAGGTGTTACAGTCAGCCTGTTGGCTCTGAGGAGAAGAAAGGAAGCCAGAGAGCCAGTAGCATGTGGTTTTCTTCAACCATAACAGCTCTGCTTCTAATTGTCTATCATAGCTGAGTTCAATACTGACCTTCCCTGAAGAAAAATATAATACTGATGACTAATGACTGAGAGTCATTACTTTTGTGTGCATATTATTTTACATTACTTAATTGCATCAAGTTGTATTAGAAAATCAGGATAAAACTAGTCTAGATATAAGAAACAACTCAATTATAAAATAACATACATTTTAATCCAAATTAAGAAGTGAAATTGGGTTATTTTTAGGATAGCATAAGATTCATATGTATATGTTAATAAGTGCATGTTCACTCTTAAACTTGAAGATTTTTTGTTTGGAGGGTATGTTATTTGATTATTATTAGATCTAATTACTTTTTTTTTTTTTTTTTTTTTTTTTTTTTTTTTTTGCGAGGTAGGGTCTCACTCTGGCCCTGGAATTAACTACGTAGTCTCAGGGTGGCCTCGAACTCACGGAGATCCTCCTACCTCTGCCTCCCGAGTGCTGGGATTAAAGGCGTGCACCACCACGCCCGGCTCAAGATCTAATTACCTTTTGATGAAACTATATTAATGTCTTTTCCTCCAGAAATTATTTCACTCCACTTTTGTTGCTTAAAAGATTGCTTTTAAATCAGTCAAATCCATCAAAACACAAAATTTATAGTACTAAGTACCACTATGTATTTGTTAATAAATACTATAGGAAAGAAATGACATATAACTTTTTTATAATTTGATACTTTTTGGACACATATGTACATATATGAGGATTAATATATATTATTTGGAATTTTTGTCAGTTATCCAAAATTCTAAGTGTTACATGTTGAGGATTTTTATTTTAATATGATTTTCAAATAAGTGGAATACTCAGGCTTAAATATTTGGAGTCTAAATGTATGAACATTTTGTTTAGATTAATAAAGTTACTGGTGATACGTTACAAACTGAGTATTTATTGTGTATCCATATCTAAGACAAGATGTCTTGAAATATTAGTGTTAATTGGGAAAAATGAAATGAATAAAATACCAAATTTTTTTACAGAGCCTATTTCAGATACAATGTAGGTTCTTTTTAGACAGTAATTGTCTGAAGTTACCCCATGGAGCATAAATATGTTCATTCTGAGAATACTTCCCATCACTTATAGACATACATTATTTGACTTTCTATTTGAACTACATATGAACTGTATCATTTAAGCCCTAAATGGAGTATTATAAATAAGTATCTTTGTTCCATAGATGACAAAAATCTAAACATATGAAACGATAACTAGCCTGGCCACAATCAAAGTGCCAGTAATTGAGAAAGACAAGATATCACATGAGGTACCACCTTCACAGTTCATGTCATGAATCAATACAGAATATGTAGAACTCACTGACATTGCAGCATTATATTGGATAGGACTTACTCTGATGTAAATAAGTAGAGACTGGCTTTACAACATGGCTGAAGAAATCTGACAGCAAATTTTCCAAAGATTTCAGACCACAATTGTTATATACAGACATAATATCCTTTTAATTTGGTTTTATTTCATTCATTTATTAAACTATTATTTTTAACAAGAATTTTTTAAAAAATATTTTATTTATTTGAGACAAAGAGATAGAAAGAAGGAGAGAGAGAGAGAGAGGAGAAAGAGAGAATGAGAGAGAGAATAGGCATACCAGGGACTTCAGCCACTGTAAATGAACTCCAGATACATGTGCCACGTTGTGCAGCTGGTTTACATGGTTCCTGGGGAATCAAACCTAAGTCCTTTGGCTTCACAGGCAAACATCTTAACTGCTAAGCCATCTCTCCAGCCCAAGAATTGTTTTTATATGAACAATTGTAATTTAGTCATAATACCCCCCTATAACCCTCTTTTGTCTCCCCCACCACACACCCCATTATATTACTCCTCTTTCCAACTTGTCCTTCTATTTTGAGGTCTCTTTATTTCTGCCTTCCTCAACCAACCATGTCAAAAGTTGGTGGGCTCAATAATGTGCATAAACTGGGGAGATAACGAATGTAGACAGCGACTATGGGGTTATAAGTGCATTAATCACTTTGTGTCCTGATGCTGGCAGACAGGACTACTCTAATTTCAATGAAAGTTAGTATGAAGTTGTAAAAAAAAATTATAGAAAAAGGAAAGGCCAAAGTAAACTTAAAATCTTGAAGCTAGTATGAACCTTGTGACAGTTCAAATGTCCTTGCAGTCATAGTTGACGTTATATGTCCCTTTCTATATTGTTTGCCAGACAAGGCATAGGAAGACCTAAGTGCTCTGTTGAGTGTATTTTCTAAGAAATTCCTTTGTGTGAACACTGTATGAGCTTCCACCTCTGTTTCTCCTGCTGTGACATCCTGGAGATCCATGATGAAATGACTAATTCACAACATAATTGCTGCCTACAGGGCCAGCAATCCTGTGCCAGAATTTGCTGGAATAAAAAAAAAAAAAAATCTAAGCATTTGCAAAGGCAATATAAGATGTGGAGGTTAACTGACTGTGACAGCTTTGTCTAGTTTGTCCCGAATATACCTAGCTCTTCACTTTCACAAGGGCCTTTGCCAAACAACCTTTTTCAAGCATAGAGACCTTTAATTCACAATGATGTTCCCCATGCACAGAGGAATAACTGACTGTCCTCAAGTAGAATGTTGTGCTCTGGGAATTTCTTGTGTTTCTTTGACGTCTTGCTCTGGGGGGGCGGGGTTCCAGGTGTAGTAGCACATTGTGAAGCTCCAGTCACAAGGTTAAAGGGATCAACTTACAGAAAGATTTCGGGTCTTACATCATTTTGACAGATCTACATGTAATTTAGTACCTATGCAAAGGAGGGAATAAACAGGGAAAAATTAATTGAAATACCCTAGCTCAGTGCTCTCACAGAAAGGTAGAACATCAGCTACCCATGCTATTTCAACTTTTCTAATATGTACACCAAAATGGCAAAAAGAAAGTTAATTTAAAAAATATATATAGTTTACATAATGTATCCAGCAATCATCTTTAGAATGTATCATCAACGTAATACTTTCAAAATCACACATGAAGTCTGAAAATGTAGGGTCCATTTTAATCTTATAACCAGTCTTAAATTGTAATGCCCACATTCCAAGTGTCCAATCTCACATGGAGGCTGCATCGGATAGTGCAAGTTGAGATATAACCTAAATTAATTCAACATTTGTTGAGTTTGTTTCAGACATTGAGATAGGAATACTCACGATGTTGTCTGGTTTCTTTATGGTAGGGTTCTTTTGAGATGCACATGAATATCTTACATAATTACAAAGTGTTAAATCTAAGAGCCAAGCTAATTCTTCATCCTACACCAAAAGGTGGAGTGATGCATTATGCATGTAAACTGCCATAGTGTGGAATCCTGCAATATGGACATTAGAGGGAAATTCAGAGATGACAGGGCAGAGGTGAACACCTTGTTGGGGAAAATAACATTCTCTAGCTTTTATAAATGCTGAAGAGGCTCCATTTAATATTGATGCACCCAGGTAGTACACAGAAATCTTACGTTCAGGGTCCTACTCCCTGTGACAAATACAAATGTGAACTGCTGTTCCAAGGGATTACCTGGGTAGCTTCAAGTCCTGCCTTCAAGTCCAAAGTGATGCTCCTGATGAGTGCAGCTCAGGGTTTGGTTCTACCAAAATTCTTTACTTGCACTTGGACATGTTCTAGCATGCAGTTGTGCAATGCATTTTTCCCCTTAGACACTGGCAGTGTTGAAAACCAATTTACTACTTTTTCACATACTATAATCCCTGTATAGAGACAACATCCTCTAAAAATAAATTTGGAACAGAATAATGACAGTGAATTTGAAGGCACACATTTATAAGACAAAAAACAAGTGTGCTTATTGAGAATTTGGTACATCCTATAATTTGCCCATTTAAACACTGACCAAAATTTCACATAAGGCATATATGATGATTTGAAACTTTCTTTGAAAGTAGTATTTCATCATTACCAACAAAATATATATGCTGTGTGATTCAACGTAAACCTTTCTAATTAATGTGTAAATCTTAGTTTAACAAAGATATGAATCTAAAATATTTTTACCATTATCATTGTGTAGATACTTCATCTATATCTATATCTATATCTGTATCTGTATCTGTATCTGTATCTGTATCTATATCTATATCATCTATATCTATATCTATATCTATATCTATATCTATATCTATATCTATATCTATATATATATATATATATATATATATATATCCATCTATATATTTATATATATATACAACAATATGAGTATCCACACATTTAAGCTTATTTTACTTTCAGCCTTTTCAGTTGCTAATCACTGTCTTCTGGTATTACTTTGGCTTATTCTGATATCCAGTAATGGGTCTTACTTGGTAGATCAACTGATGCATTAGAAAATACCTGTCATTTAAAGATTTTCCTTCTTGTACTGATTCATTTTGATGGGGAGACTCTCTTATATGAAATACTCTGTATCAGTTCTGAGAGTCATTTTAAAAATCTGAGCCCAAAGAAACAACCAGCCTTGACGTTTAAGAATTTTATTTCAAAGGACATTATGTGTCTGGCCTTGGTTTTCTATTTTGTTTTGTGCATGAATGTATAATATTTTTTTTCTTTTATTACTATAAGCAAAATTAATTACATTAATGGATGCCAGTGTTCCTTTTTTGAGTCTGAATCATGTAAAGTTAGAGTGAACATTAAATGTCATAGGGAAATTATACTAACACAGCTAAACCAGAAGTTTTAGTGATTCACATCATAAACCCAAGCTCAAAATGGAAAAGCCACTTTAAGAATAAAACATTCTATAAATTGATGAAGTATGAAAAATAAAAACACAAAAGAATAACCTATCAGAGTGCCAAAATTACATTAGCCATGCTAAGTTCCTCAAGTAGAAAACCTTAAAGCAGAGACTAAGGTTGTACCTGGAATTTTAGTCTTCAGTTTCAATAGAATTTTTGTTCTTTGAGATTTATGAACTTTTTCTAAATTCAGTACATTTAAAAGTACAGCATTGCTTTTTATGGCATGGTAAAAAATAAAAAGTTTAATTTCTTCATATTGTGCATATAAATGTAATGGCTATGACTTTAACATTAAATAATATATAATCTAATGCATAACACTTCATTATAAATCTATCTTGCAGTGATATTTCTATTCATCTCCTGATTTGGTATGGAAAAACAATTTTTAACTATAAGATTGTGAAAATGCCTGCATTTGTCAATAAGAATAACATATTCAGTGTTTGGAGATGAAAATGTAGAAATCACGTATAATTATTTCCCATTTTCATCCCTATAAGGTTAAGTGTCCAGTAAGATTTGGGTTCGAATTAAATGAAAATAATAAATTATAGATATAATTTTTTGAAATCTAAGACAAAGTAAGGGTTTCTCCAATTATGTTACTCCCCAGAAAGGAAGACCCAAAAACAAACAAAGAAAAAAAGGATATCATAAAGGATATCATAAAATGAATAAATTATGTGGAAGGATTAGAGTTATGAATGATTAGATAAGTATATTTTGAATTTAAAATGAAATGTTTCAACTCAACTTTATCAATTATGGCCTATATTTCATGCTGGTTTTCTGAACATTACCTTATAAAATGTTCTAACTTACATATATTTTGTTTTGGACCATGCTATATTTAGCATATATCACAGTATAATTTACTATATAGTATTTGAATTGAAGAAAACCACTTTTCTGAAAAATATTATCTATATGTAGGAACAGACCTAATTTAATAATAAAGTGTATTGAATAATACTTAAGATGTTAGATACAAGGTTTAAATGTTCAAAATGTCTAGTACATGTAGTAAATGTAACAATATTTATTATGAAAAATTCTAATTACTATTAAGTAAAATAGCAACTTCTAAAAATCAGTAATAACTTATATAACATAATTGCAGATCATTAATAACATATATTACATATATATGTTAATTACATTACATGTTAACAATATATGTTAATAACATATATTACATGGCTACAGAAGATTTGTTCCTTAAATGTTGAAATGCATAATTCCCAGAGAAAGGCAATTCTTCAGTTAAGTAAAATGGAGTACATCCTAAGACACTTAAAATACCCCCAAGAACTTAGCACATTTCAGTATATTTAAAATATTCTTAATTTCTTAATAAATAACTTGAAGGTGATAGGAGTATTTCTTGGAGTTTTATAATACAATTATTAATAAAATATCAATGTTATTATCCACACCTGATACTTTATACCTAACAGGTAAAATTGAAGAGTTTTGTTATATTTAGTTTTTATTCTTATCATATCTCTAATGTATAGAAGAATGGTAACTTTTTCAGAAGTCATTATGAATCTTAAAATAAAATTTGAATATTAAATAACAAAATTTCATTCCTTTAAAACAAAATAGTATAATGAAAATCGATTTATACTGTTGAACATTTCTCCATTTAAGCAGAAGAAGCAATAGATATACATACTTATTGAGTTCATTAAAATATGTTGCAAATAGTTTGGATATGTACCCTGCAAGGATTTAAAGTGGCTTAAATTTTCATACATTGAATATCTCTAATCCACTACTTTATATTAAAACCTTAAATGACATATTCATATTGTAGACACCAGATAAATAGAATAATACTATTTAGAGCTTAAAATTGTGATCATATAGAATTTTTAAATGTCATAATTTTTACAATTTCTTTTGGAGGATTACTACTTAAAATGGACATTTCACCATTGCAGTCCACAGGTGGCAACACTGAAGTAGTCATTATAGCAAGTGCTGATTTGTTTTATTTTTTATGTTATTAAATTAAAACTATGGCCTAGAAAGTAAAATTTAAAACTAAATTATTTTGAATATTTTGCAAAAAGAAAAATTGGAAAATTATTGAATGATTACCAGGCATTTTAAAGTTAAGGAAAATGCAGTAGTCATAATTTAGTTTTCAAAAGCATTAAGACCTTTCATTTACTCCTTTTGTTTACTTTATAAACCCTTTTCCTCTTCCAAGTAGCATTTTGCTTATATTATTCTTTCCACTAGAAATTTGAATGCCATGGTTCTTACTGACAATTCATGTTCTATATCTTGAAGAAAACAAGACCTTTCTGGTTAGCGTTGCTTAAATTTTGATTTTAAGTTGTGATTCCTTCCCTTTCTAACCACTTTTTTTGTTTTCTTTTATTTTTCCTTCCCAGACTACTGGCCTCCATTTCCAGAGGGTGGCTGACTGACGCAGGTTGTAAAGAAATTTCTGGACATGTTAACATCTGACGCAGTGAATGACAAAAAAGGCTAGTACAGTCACTGTGCAGGTTTAATGAAAAGTGTCAGCCCATGGAGATGGAAACTGTGTGTCTGCTACCTGTGACACCCTGGTTGAATCCAAATGCTCACTTATTAATTGCTTGGCTTCCTGTATGTGCATGCAATTCACGTTCAAAAAGACTTTTTCCAAACTTTATAAACTGTTGTTTTCAGGCAAGTATGGTTTTAGTCAATCTTCTCTGACATTCCCTACAGTCCTTCAAGTTGATGCTGTGATACTATGCAATTATTTCTGGTTATTGACCTGGTTGCCTATATTTCAGTTTGAATAAAAAAATCATAATACTTTGAAAATGCTGACTCCATTGGGGAGCTACAGGGTACAGGAGTTAGGGGAGTTGAGCATTGCTCTTTGTACTTCAGCTTTTA
This sequence comes from Orientallactaga sibirica, assembly GCA_036365145.1. Taxonomy (NCBI): domain Eukaryota; kingdom Metazoa; phylum Chordata; class Mammalia; order Rodentia; family Dipodidae; genus Orientallactaga; species Orientallactaga sibirica. The sequence continues at coordinate 17,646,847 of JAEOAD010000022.1, forward strand.
ATATCGGAGCACATATTGAAACCATAAACACAATGAAAATTCAAGCTATATTCCTTCGATATAGGAGATATAGGAAGAATATTACCCCTCCCCCTTCTCTGCCTTTATTCTTAAGGAGCCAGGGGCTTGGGGAGTGGCAGGAAGAAATATTCTTAAGATCTAAGTCCTGGCTTCCATCCTGCCAGTGTCTACGGCCCTTACAAAACTCGTAACCTGAAGAGTACCCCAGCAGCCCCTTTCCAGAGTTAAAACAATGTTAGATTCTCTAAACATCGGCAAAGAAAGTCTTACCGTCAGTCACAGACTTGCAGCAAGGTTCCAGCTCAGACTCAGACTGAAAAGTTGAGCAGCTGGTGAACAAAAGTTTTAGTATTTTTTTTTTATAATGAAGTCTGCAAAACTAATTTCCCTCAGAATAGGGCTCAATTTCCGTTAAAGAAAGCAACGTTAAAAAAAAAAAAAACTCAGAAATCCTATTCAACCCCCCCATCTCTAAGAAGTGGAAAATAATTCCTGCTTTCACAAGGATGTGAAGCATTAATTTGAAGCCACTATTGTGGCGCACCCCTTTAAAGAAAAGGGCGGCTGACAAACGCCATAGGAACTGGGGAAGGAAAAGGTTCTGCACGGGGATACCCCTCCAAGATTCATCAAGACCTTTTCTTAACTTAAACCAGATGTCTAGCCCAGTTTGCTGTACCCATTAATCCCATTAGCCACTTCAAAGGCTTGGTCATCATCCGCTGGACACTGAGAGTGAAAATAAGAGAGTGACATGGTGGTGGCACGTGGGGCCTTACAGAAGAGGTGATTGCAGATGTTCTCCTGATGACAAGTGACAGACGGGACCTGACTTCTCTGCAGTTCATTATTTGCTGCTTGCTGCTTGCTTGTTATGCCTAAACATCTGGGTCCCCAGCAGACCATGTTGCCCACCAAGCAAGAGGCTGTATCAGGCTGTGTCTTAGCTCAGCCCTCACCCTCACTATTTAACCCCTGGCCAGTGTTCTAACTCATGTCTCGGGATATGCATTGTAACCTGGGAAATGTGAATTGCCCAAGCATAGTGAACACTGGGGGGTGGGAGGTGTGTGTGTGTGTGGGGGGTATGAAGTGTACTATTTCGCCCTACATAGAACGGTACCGGATGGAATGAGTGTGATTTGACAAATTCTGAGTGAAGGAAACGGTAGAATTCTGGAAAGAAATGGGAGGGGTTGGGGGTGGGGGCTCTGAACTGGCTCTTGAAGGGCGAGGCTAGAAATAATACATGCAACCTGCACATCTCTTGTGGCAGGGTCAAAATAGTTTTGGAGTATTCCTGACCCACGGAAATGTCTTGGTGAACAAATGGTTAGGAAATTGAACTGGACCAGGAAAGACTGTAGAAGAGGTTGGAAAACGGAGGAAAGGGGATGCCAGTTGGCAGGGCAAGCCAAGTGATGCCAGAGCGCCAGAATCTGCAACCATCTGTAGCTCATGCCTTCCACCCACTCTCTCACCCGGTCTCTTTCCTTTCCTCTGTCAGAACAGTTCTGTGCAAGCTAGTTCGTGCACCAGCCTTTGACTGGCATCAGAGCTCTTTAAAATCCCATGGACCCACCCATGAACACCCACCGGAAAGGAAAAGCAAGGCGCGCCTCTGAGCGCAGGGAACAGGGAGTCCCAAAGTTGGAAAATTTCTCAGGTTGCGCCAAACTCCCTGGGATATTTCCCTGAAGCCTGCTGCATCTTCTGCGCTTCCCAAAGGCAGGGCGCACTCCTGGGGTCTGCAGGTGACAGCTCCCGCAGAGCTCAACGTCACGTTTCTGAGGAAAGTTAGCAGGGACCAGGGACGCTGGATGCTTTGATTGGGGCTGCAGGGAGTCACCTGGCAGGCTGGGTACTCAGAGCCTGTGGGGCAGAGCCACAGGTCGCCGCCCAAGGCCAGATTTAGGCGCCCTGCGAGCCGCTAGCTGGCTTGGCGGGCGTCCGGGGAGGCGGGCGTGGACTTACCCCTGCAGTCCCGCCAGCTATGGGGAAGTGAACTGAGAGCGCGTGGTGGCAGACTGAGCGGGAGTTTTGGAGGGAGTTTGCATGTGGTCAGCGCTGGGCTCTTAAGCCAGCCCCCAGCTCACATTACACTCTATTTATAACCTCTCCGAGCCATTTCCCCCTGCAAGCAGTTCCGTAGGACCACCTTCTTTTGGCTTCAATCTCTCCCACTCTTGACATCCGAGTGGCTAGCTGGGAAACTCCTCCGGGTCCCGTTTATATGGAAAGGAGACTGGCCGCTAGGGCTCCGGACCGGGACCGGGATTAGCCCAGCTCCTCAGCAAAGCGCGTGCCTCTGATTTCGGGAGTTGGGGGGGAGGGGGGAGGGGGAGGAAAAGCCATACGATCTCCAGTGAAAAGTGACAAGAGTGTGGTGGCGTTTCGGAACCGTCTTGAAGTCTTCTGCCTGGAAGTCGAAACTTGCATGCCATGGAACACCCCCTCTTTGGCTGCCTGCGCAGCCCCCACGCCACCGCTCAAGGCTTGCACCCGTTCTCCCAGTCCTCTCTCGCCCTCCATGGAAGATCTGACCATATGTCCTACCCCGAACTTTCCACGTCCTCCTCATCTTGCATAATCGCGGGCTACCCCAACGAGGAGGGCATGTTTGCCAGCCAGCATCACAGGGGGCACCACCACCATCACCACCATCACCACCACCACCACCAGCAGCAGCAGCACCAGGCTCTGCAAACCAACTGGCACCTCCCGCAGATGTCGTCGCCGCCGAGCGCGGCGCGCCACAGCCTGTGCCTGCAGCCGGACTCCGGAGGGCCCCCGGAGCTGGGGAGCAGCCCGCCGGTCCTGTGTTCCAACTCCTCCAGCCTGGGCTCCAGCACTCCGACCGGGGCCGCTTGCGCACCGGGGGACTACGGTCGCCAAGCGCTGTCACCCGCCGAGGCGGAGAAGAGAAGTGGCAGCAAGAGGAAAAGCGACAGCTCAGGTAAGGGCGCGCAGAGCATCCTAGGGGCTAGCTGAGCGCACGCAGGACTGGTGTGTGTGTGGGTGGGGGGCGTGGGGAGATGCTAGGGAAGATTCTCGCACTGAATTCAGTGAGACCACCGACAGGATGAGAAACGTCTTGCTCTTTCTGCCTCCACTTAGCCGAATTCGGGTGGCGTGGCTTTGGTACTATGATGTGGGAACACGTGTTAACCTGAAGATAACACGCACACAAGCCAGCTCTTCTAAACTCTCCAACATCCTAAACTAGTTTACCAGAGGTTTTGACAAAAGGGCAAGTGACAGTATGTGAAATCGATTGCGAAGCATGACGGTGCATCCAAGTGCCTGAGGGGTGTGCACCTTGGGATGCAATGTTGGGTGGGCGTGCGTGTGTGTGTGTGTGTGTGTGTGTGTGTGTGTGTGCCTCTCCTTGACTTCTGGCTTCCAAATCTCCAACCCCGAGTGGCTCGACTTTTCCCATCGTTAACTCGATTTCCAAATTATTGCACAATATTTGGAACTTAAAGTGGAACTTGGCAGAGTGCATGAAAAAAAAAGTTTCTTTTTTTTTCTTTTTACATTCTGATTTCAGAGTCCTTTAAATAGTACCCAATTCCAAGTGGAAAAAAAAAAAAATCTCTTTCATTGGTGAAAAAGACATTAGGAATTTAGAAGGTTTTTAAAGAAATATATTAGAGAGTTTTAAATAAGTAGATGATGAGATTCCTAAAAGTAAAAATAGATGAATAAATAAAAACACTTCTGATAGCAGTGAGTACTCAAGTGGTACTTGCTTTAAATAAAAAGTGAGTCTCAAAAATGGAAGATAAAATCCTCTCTCAGTTGACCACTACTAGGAAGCAAACAAGATTCTGGTGCCTATGTGCAGATAACTCGCGCAAATGGAAAACCTCCCTGGATTCAAAAAGCTGAATGAGCGAGTATATTGTGAAAATGCAGAGAATCTGGAAACATTTCCACTTACTTCTGGATAGTCCTTAGACTTACATACTGTTATGAAATTGTTGAAAGATACTTTGCAATTTAGAGAGTGAATCTTCCCTAGTTACACGTTCCATCTTTTGAAAAGGTGTCATTTACTTAACACGTTTGCATATAGTTCTTCTGTTGTACAGTTGGTTTAAGAGCTCCAAAATGCCACCCTGCATATTAATTTGAGAATTGAAAAGCTCTCCATCCTTTGTACAACTTTAGGCATGACACTGTGTAAACATCAATGACTGAATTATATCACTGGGTAGAGAGGCAGCAAGGTTCTTCTGAGTTAGCATAGGACGAATTGTCCTTCTCAGTCTCAAAAATGAGCTTTTTTTCTTTTTCAAGGTCAAGGGGAACTTTTTCAGTGCTTCATCACAAATTAGTTTGCCTCTAAGAAAGTGATCCTTTTTTTTTTTTTTTAAATAGGATCTACTAAATAGAAACGAAATTCTAAGTTAGTTGTAAAGGCTTCTAAGAAAGTTGGAGAAAGCAGTAGGGTTTCCCAGACTTGGCGTTCATGATCAGTAACTTTTGGAAGGTCTCAGCGAAGGGTGGTAGTACCTTTGTAAGAGCCAGATGCTCTCACTGTTGGTCGTCATTCTGCATCCAGAAACTATGTGGTGGATTGTTACTAATGCTTCCAGAATTGGAACCAATGTTCTAAACATTCTTTGTGGAAATAGACTTTCTGTCCAGGCACAGGTTGTTTTTGGATGGGATGCAGAGAAACTGGAATTCAAAAGTTGACTACCTTGTTTTAATTAAAGTTGTCCTTACAATTGGCTACTTCAGTAGTATTTACCATCCTCTACATCACTGTGAAATAATAATTTAACAAAATAAAGGTTAGTTTTAAAGATCGAAGCAAGTAAGGAACTGAGAAAAAAAAGTAAAAATTTGTCCTAGCTTCCTAAAGTCCTAACAGTGCACAGTTTGAGAGGGAAAGGCAATTCATAACCACCAAGGATAAAGTCAATGGGAACTTGAAACGAACATTTTCATTGATGGGATATCAAGAGAAAGTATCACAATTGTCTCTGTACACTTAAAGAGGACAAAACTCATGTTTGCAGGGACTGAGTTAACATTTCTTAGATCTTTAGTTGGGCTCAAATTCAAGAAATCTTTTTCCTGTAATGATAATGCATTTGAATAGAGAATGTTCTAAGATATTTCATTCCATTGCATTGTAAGAAAATTTTGATCTACCAGAAAATACAACAACATGGAAAATAGTTATGATCATCTTATATCATTAATGTATATTTCTTATTATGGCATAGTTCTAATATTCTGAAGATCCATTCCCATCCCAAATTGTCAGACAAATTGATCTTTAAAAATGAAAATCACATCATCCATAAAAGAACTTTTATTCATAGGAAATGAACATTTATAGTTGAGAACAAATGCAAAAAAATGAATCTATGGCAAAATTGCGATGATTCTGCATTCCCAAATCTAATAAATGTGCAGTGTATATGTATGTGCTTATTACTGCTTTACATTCTATCGGGTATCTCAGAACTTGAAAATATGGGTAAAGAATGAAATGTTTTATAAATCTTACACTGACCTCCATCATAATCACACTAAGACTATGATATGCAGCCTTTCCAACATTTATGCTCAACATATGTGCACGCACATACACACACACACATATACAAACTCAAAAAGCTTAGCAGTTTGGAAGCAAAAACTTATGGATTTTAGCCTTTCATTATAGTTTATTGAGAATTGAAAATAACCTCGTTTAATAGAAAAGTGCACCGTTATTTTTATACGAGTTAAACATTTTCAAACTGTGAGCCAGCCATGCTTTCCAGCAGTGTTCGCAAATCCAACATCTGCCGCACCTTCAAAGGGACTCTTAAAAATCAAAACTTTACAACTGTACTTAAAGCAATCACTACAAAGCAGGTGATTCTGAAAACTGTCCATAAAGATTGTGAATTTCGTGGCTTCAATTACATTAAATTGTTTTCCAAGTAGTGAAGTAGAAGCATAAATTGCATACTTTCTACTAAAAAAGGTGAAGTTACTTAATTTAGCTTCAACTTTTATAGAATTATAAATTTGTAAATACTTTTTTCTAGGTAAGTTTAATAAAAATAAGTACACATTTTATTTTTAAATCAAAGTCATACTCCCCCAGAAGGAAAGAGATTGATGGATTTTACTAGGTTTGAATCATATAAGATTCCTATAAAATATTTCAAAATTCTATTTATAGTTACCATATCATAAAATGTTTACTTTCAAATTGTGTCAGTTTACATTATTGGCTATACAGAATGGCAAGTAGCATTTTTAAAAACATGATGAAAGTTAACTCAGGAATAATATGTTGTTCTAGCATTGTATTTCATTGATATTTTAATCATTTTTCTGAAAATAAACATGAATTTGACATTCATTTCTGGGCTATTAGATTGAAATTTTTCATAATAAGATAAATGACTAGACTGATGATTCTTAGGTAATATTGGACAATTTAAATCTCTCAAAGCTGTAAGATATTATGTTTATTTTTTTATCATGGAATGGTAGATGAATCTTGGATAAGAACATTCTTAAATTGTGGCCTACCCTAAAAAAATGTAGGTATCATTAACCTTCATAGGTGTCCTCAGATAACTGCACTCAAAAATCAAGAGAAGACATTCCTTTGGAACTAAATGTGTTCTGATGGAAAGTGAGCAATGAATGGAAGAGTACAAATGAAAATGTGGATGGTTTCCAGTTCCAAGCAAATTTCTTTATTGGTACTTTCTTTGAAAAGGAAAAGCATTTGTTGAAAGGTATAGCACATTGACCTTTTCCTTTGATAACACTCCAGCAGTGCCTACAAAAAAGGTTCATCTTTGTTTTAAGTAATTCAAAATGAAATGCATTATGTTGGTACCCTATAAGCTAATTTTTACTAGCAAGCTTATAAACAATATTTTGATCATTACAGGGTTTTTTTGTGTTGGAAAACATAAACCTGATCACCCTCATGTTATACTGAAACACATATTTATTATAAGGTGTGATCACTAAGAAATAAAGTTTGATTATAAGTTAAATAAAAAGGGGCCAATTCTCTCTGTTTAACATGGAGAAATTTGGAAGATTAATTCCATGCATAACTGAAGAGGATTTGTTCATTTAAAAATTTCCAACCTGTAAACAAATAACTTAATTATGTGAAATATCCCACAAGTAATTCTATTAAATATACTTGACAAGGCAATGCTACTTTATCTGTGGGGATTTTATTCACCTAGCATATTTAAAATGGTTCATTGAACATCAAAGATTCATGTGCTGTTTAGATTTCTATTTCAACTTAAAAAATGTATAATACAGTAGTATATTTCCTACATAAGGCATATCATTACTGAGTGGTGCCATGGAAGTTGCAAGTATCTTTGACTAGTTAATGTAAGATAGGAAATGTGTTAGAAAATTAAGTGCAATGATTTTTTCATATTTGCTGATTTTATAGTTGTAGATAATTTAGCTCTCCAAAATTGACTCAGATTTTCCATTTCTCCCAACTTTCCCAATTTTCCATGTTGTTTTTTATAATAATAAAATATTTTTGAGAGAAGTTATCACAAGAAATGAGATTATCAGCAGTAACCTCACAGCACTGATTATGCACATGAAACAAGCAGGATTGATTCTTGACTAACCAGTTAAATTACATTTCCTGACTGATATATTGTGGACTGATTCCAATGGTAAAAAAAAAAAAAAAAAAAAAATTAAAACCAGAGGGAGAGGAAGAGAGAGAAAGAAACACAAGCCAAGATGCAAGTCAACAAATTTGAAATAATATAAACATGAAGTGTTTCCTACCTAACATAGTCTTTCACTGACACATTTTATTACTCTCTATCATGTTTTAATCATGGTATAGTTTAGTGATTAACAGTGATTAATTTAAAGGATATAAAGATAGCAAAGCCTTAATGTTTTCTCTATTTTGTCATGGTGTTCTTAGGACTGTTGTTAGAACTAAAGCCCTCAAGTAAGGAGTTACAGCCTACAGAAAAGTTAGGGCAAAACTTGACACTACTCTTAAATCACAGTCTTCAGAGAGGCTCAAAATCCAGTTATAGAAATCCTTGTGGAATATTTTTCTCTTATGCAGTAAAACTCATAATGGTAACGGTCACAGAGGTCTCAGGGTCCAGTGTGCATTACCTGCTTTAAGAGAATTAATCTAAATCTGATGCTTTTTCCTCTCATGGTTCTTCCTTCCTCACTTAACATTCTGAAATGGGGATTTTCCCCATTAAGAACATGGTATTATATAGTATTCAAATCTAATGAATACCATATTTACTGATGTATCTACACATACTCAGACTTTATATTTATAATGATCAATAAATATGTTTATTTAAAATTTGACATATGAGTTACTAAATTAACAGAAAGTTATTTCATAAGTGTACACATGCATGTTTGATCAAATGAATTAATTGTTTACTTTCCTCTATATTTGAAAATTTAAATATGCACTAAACTGTATCTAATTATTAATGAAATTACATGTAACATTTTATTTTTCATAGAATTATATTTCTAAGTTTATAAATGACACTTCAGTAAAAGTTGTGCCCTATATTGGTATTTTATATTTTTACAGGGGTTCTAAAATATGTTATATATATCCTAGTCTCTTGTGCCTGCATATAACAAGATGACCAGGTAAAATCAATGTTGGATCTACACGTTTTTGGAATGGATTTGCATGAAAGAGATGAAATAAATTTAACTTTCATCACTTTTGATAGATTGTAGGACTATTAAACAGTATTTTAACTTATATGATATTATTACTATGACATTTTAAAATTTAGTATTTACTTAAAGCTTAATGGACATCATCGCTGTGTCTTACTGTGAGTTAATTTTTAAATCTGGTATTTTTAATTGTGTTAAAATATAACATGTTAATTAACTCATAAAAATCTAGGTTATTGATTAAAGCTTTAAACTCAAAGTTATTGCTTCTCAAATTTCCATAAAATATTTGGTTCAAATGTTCAAACCTCTCTATATACCCACCTTTTGTTTAAGTGGTTTTCTTTCTGAGAGGCTATAACTATATTAATTGAATCTCACATAAGAAACATTAATTGAAATTATGCACATTAGTTCTTAGTTATTGTGAGGTTCTGAGAATCCATAGTGTTTAATTGTTGTTTTTTAATTTTTGTTGTATTTCAGTAGAAAGTTCATTTGTAAGGAAAGGGTCCCTGAGGGCTCTGAATTAAGTGGCCTGTGGCATACCTGCTTAAAGTATGTGAAAAAATAACACATTGACACAAAATTTGGGTTCATAAGTGTGCGTATTAATAGGTTGATGAAATTTGAAATTTAGTTTATTGATAATAGTAATCCTAAGTTAGAGACTGTACATTGAATGTGGTAATATGATGTTAAATGCTTCAATTACAAAATAAAATATTAAGCTTGCAACATGTGCAGCTGTGTGGAGGCTCCAGCAGGCTGGAACTGGTAACCAATGATAGTCATAAAAGTCAATCCTGCCAAGGCCCCTGCAGCTTTCGTTGTCTTTTGTTTTTCTCTTCCCCTTAGAGCATTATTCTCCACACACTTCCAGAGATTTCTAAAGCACCACAAGGAAAAAAAAAAAAAAAAAAGAAGAAGAAGAAGATGATGATTCCTGAGCTATCTTACATGACTGTGGGCAAGAAAATAATTAAGATGAAACCATTTCACAGGTTTTGAGGAAACCATCTCACTGGAGAGTCCAACTTTAATTGGCAGATGCCAGTTGAATTTTAAAGGCCTAGAATTTTAGGCTCTGAAAATATAGACATAGAGCTCTGCCAGAAATGACACCTAAATAATCTTGTTTTTGTAATGTGATAGTTATCTGCAAATGCAGTGGTAGAATGTTCCCTGAGTCTGTAGAAGTGGCTTCTTGTGCTGTCTGACTGCCCAGTTAGTTGGTATGATTATACTTAGCTGCCTGTAAAACTAGTAAACTAAACAGAAATGGATTCTTATTAGCTGAAAAAATATACAGTGAGTAAGTGACTCTTATAAAGCTAATAGCGCATACAAAATATATTTCACCAATCATTACTTTTGTAGCTAAAATAGAATTTTAAAAAAAGAGAATAGACTTTGCCTCATCTAAAACAGTAAATATAACTTAGTTTTGATTTGGAGAACATCAGTAATTTAGTAAATGACTGTTATATTACAAGAACTGTCAACATAGTGTTTTCCCACTAACTGGGTATATTGAAATCAAATGACATTTCTCCTTAGTTATTATTTTTGAAGAGTAAAACAATTCTCAATATGTTTACTGCCTTGGACAATTCAAAAGTCCCCAATCATAAGCTATGTTTACATGTAATTCTTTTTTCCTGTTTGAAATATAAATGAGTGTAGATGCATTAAACTCGATAGCAAGGAGATGTAAACTATTGAGACAAATTGAAATATCAGGAAAGCCAGAGTTCAGGAGTTTTAACTCCAAGGGGATGCTGCTGCACACATTTCCAAAACGATCATTCTGTGTACTTCAAATTTCAGAGAGTTGCAGACACCATTTCATTTTTGTTTCTTTGTTTGTTTGTTTTTCTAGGTACGGTCTCACTCTAGCTCAGGCTGACCTGGAATTCACTACATAGTCTCAGGGTGGTCTCAAACTCAGAGCAATCCTCCTACTTCTGCCTCCCAAGTGCTGGGATTAAAGGCATGTGTCACCATGCACAGCATGCAGACACCATTTCTTTTAGAAAGATTTCATGTTTTCTTTTCTAAAGTGGAGCTTTATCATCCTTAGATTTTGATGCCCACACATCTGGGAAGTAGTGACACTATTGTTTTCTTTATCTGATGGGTATTTAGCCATCAGTTAATAAATCATATGGGACTTCTCTTATTTCTTATTTCGTGAATCAGACAAGGAAATAGATGGCTCATCCAAAGGGTGAAGTAAATTTGAAGAGAATTTTATGATGAGTGTTATGTAGGATAGTAACAGGAGAGGACTTTCACAGATTCTGTCTTCATTGGAAACCAGAGCACTTCTATATATCAGGTGGCCAATAAAGGAAGCAGTCACCACAATCCAACCAATGCATTAAAACAGACTCCTTCTCCCAAAATTGGGGGCCTCAAGTTGAAACTTTCTACTTATGTCAAGGATCAACCTGTCACCTGCCTTTTGTGCCCTCCAATCTTACTCTGTTGCTTCCCATTGGCCAGAGTTAATAGGAAGCTCCAGTACAAGGTCTTGTGGATGAAATGCTACCAAGTCAATAAAAAGGAATTCAAGCTACAAAGCAGAAATATGGAGAGTTTATATGGGAAGCACATCACTAAAAGTTTTGCTGCCTCAAACTGGCTGTCACTGGTTGGCCTGTTGTATAGTTTCTTTGTGCAATAGTATTGCAATAAATTAAAATCAATTAGCATGTATAAAACAGAACAATATTTGCTTATATAATTTATAGTATCATTATCATATATTTATAAATTTATAAATATAATTTATGTTGTGGATATGGGTGAGTATACTCTGCAAACACTGTGGGTTGTATGGTACCTGCTGTTACTTCCCCATATATGTATATAGTGCTTTATGTAGAGTTGCTTGCCTAACTAATTGCTGCAGAAATAAAACAATCTACAAAGTCCCTACCTATAACTTGCATGCTATTATCCTGAAATATATTATGAATTGAGCCAGGTTAAGTCTCCCATTCTTGGACACTTCTCCAAGAAAAAAAATCTAGTTTCACAGACAGCATATATTGAAGACACCAAAGAATGAAGTTCCATCTTACACATATGCACACATGCATATATGGAGTATATGGAAGGGTGTTTAATCAAGAGGGATGAATATGAAATTTCACTTCCCTGTTAGCACTGTTAAGTAGAACCTTATGTTTTAGAGTTGATTACAGGTATGACTTATGCATTGTAGCTCTGTGGTTTCCATGGGTCTATTTGAAGAACTTCATGAATGGCAAATATGCAAGTTCTACTAAATCCTAAAATATATAAACATTTTGAATGCAGGAGCATTTTGTTTTTGTGATAACCTCTTTGTACAAAGAAAATATTTCTTGTGTTTATTTGTGTATCATTAATAAATCCTTGAGAAATATTTCTTAGTTTGAGGCACAGGGAACAGCAAAACTCCCCAGAGCTGTAATTCCTGAGTGGTTGCCAATGGACTCTTTATTCAGTTTAATTTCTTCTCCTATATCCACCATGCATTGTGGAGTATTCAAAATTGTACTTGAGAGAAATTTAACATTTATATAGATGATGGTCTTTAGAAGTTCATTTTGAATAAGTAATGGACAGAAATCCATATTTTTAAACACATATTATTAAAAATCCTAAATGCAGGTTTTTTTTTTTTTTTTTTTCTCTCAGAATTGTAAACTTACAGAAACTTGATCTCTAAAATCAGCCAAGTTCAAAGGTTTGGTAACTGTACTTCTGATTGACCATAGACGAGCTGGGGTTGATGAAAAGAGAGAAAAGGAAAGACACCAAATACCGATCACATAAGGAGTAAGGAGAGAGAACCTAAAGTGTATCAAACAGTTCTCAAAGGCTCAGTCTGTCACTTTCCTCCACACATTATGTTGACACTGGGAGGGACTCAACTCATGACAGTGAATGCATTTGCTACATTAGAGGGTGTGCGTAAAGAAGTTAAGTAATGTCTGTCCTCACAGCTCAGTATTAGGCAGCTGACTTCCAAATCCCAAATTCATCCTTGAGCCTTTACAAGGAAAATCTCATAAAATATTTTGAAACTTAAGAAGTTAGCCTTCCCAGTAAAAATACATCTCAGCATCATTTAAAATGTTGGCTACTGCTTTCGAGTGAACAAAACATAATTTGACAAAACACCATATTGGGGTGTAAGTCAACTCTCTGGATCCTGCTTTATGATTTTCTTTGGAACTTTTTCGTCATCAATTCATGAATATGGACACGGGTAAGCTTCCTTAGTTTCCATTTTCTAATGATTTAGCTTCTAGTAGTAAGAGTCATGTAACTGGAATTTTTGACACCTTATATGATACACCACTGTATATCAAATATTCAGGTCTCATAATGTGTAGGTGGACTTTGATGTTAATAATAGATATTAATGTAAACCAAAATCACATCTTGTGAAACTATTTTTAGTAGAAGTTGATTGATTCCTTTTTAAAGATGTAATTTAAGTAAATTTTCATTAATCCGTTTGAACTATAGAGTTGTTGTTTTACTGTGTTTAGATCAAGTGATAAAGATGTCTACAAAAACATTCTCTAAAATCTTTATCTCTCTCAAAATTTTTACCTTAAAATATTTTTTAAAAACTAAGTTAACATACACTGTATTAGGTTTCATTACAGCATTTTTTTTTTTAAATATCATTTAAATCTTAACTACAGGGCAGGAGAGATTGCTCAGTGATTAAAGGTGTTTGCTTGCAAAGCCCGACAGCCTGGGCTTGATTCCCCAGGACCCATGTAAAATCAGATGCACAGTGTGGAAAATGCATCTAGCTTTCATTTTCAGTAGCAAGAGGCCCTGGCACATCCTCTCTCTCTCTCTCTCTCTCTCTCTCTCTCTTTCTTTATCTCTTTCTCAAATTACAAATAAATAAATTAATGTAATTTAAAAAGCCTTAGCTACAGTATTTTAAAACTACTACTGACCAGCCAAAAGTGCTTTGTTTATTGACCTTCCTCTCCAGTTCATACCCATCTGTCTGAGAATATGGAAATGTGAGACTCACCTGCTTGTCTCAGTGTAGTGAAAGTTACACTCTCTGCAATGTACCAACACTGGACTCTCTTGCGATTTCAGATGCTTAGTTCTCAACTAGTCTTTCTCAAAACAAATAATAGGGCTGATAGTTGAAGACCCTGGAAATTCCATTCTCTTTCTCTCCTCCTCTCTTTCTCTCAACTGCTTCTCTCTCTCTCTATCTCTGTGTCCTCTCAGTGAAATAAATAAAATATTATAATAACAAATGTCAAAATTTGATCTGATTTTCCATGGATTTTACTTTCTTTCATGTATAAATACAACTCAATTTCTAAAATACACAAAGTGACCTATTCTATTTGTGTGTGTGTGTGTGTGTGTGTGTGTGTGTGTGTGTGTGTGTGTATGTTGTTAGGGATTTGATCCAACGCTTCACACAACCTAGATAACAGCTTTATCACTAGGCTGCTCTACTAGAAAATTTAATACTAATTTATATTTGAGAAATGACATCACATTAGTGATCTCAGTTTATTTCATCTTTCCAATTATTTATTTCATATTTCATCTTTACAGTTGGGAACCCAACTGTAAATGCCAAGGGCTTCAGATAATTTTCTTGTATTTCATTATATGGGTACCTACATATTGTAGTGATGGCTGCAATCAAGACGTCATATGTCATATTTCTTACAAGCTTCATGGTCAGTCATAGGGTTTCACAATCCACAGCATGGCCCCAATCGATTTTCTTCTTTGTCACCCTATATAGCTCTTCCATTCAAATTTTTAAAAATCTCTTAGACATAATTTACTTGTTTTATTCCAAAACTTTTAGAATAATTTTCCTATGAGCATCTTTATCCCTTTGTATTCTTCACAAATGGAATCCCTTACCATTACCACACCCACCAAATAGCTATACTTTAACTGCACAGTATACCATATGTTGAATTATATATTAACTTGAAATTATTCTTTAATTTAGAATTATATATAATACTGATGTTTCATTAGAGGCCTTGACACATAGCACAGCCAGTTTCTCAAAGACATGTTACTAGATTTTGTTTGCACTATTTCATATCTCTAACCAAATTTGTTTACAACTTGATGGCATTTTTTTCCATCTAAGTGACCTTTTTAATTAGTCTTGGGAACCCAACTGTAAATGCCAAGGGCTTCAGATAATTTTCTCGTATTTCATTATATGGGTACCTACATATTGTAGTGATGGCTGCAATCAAGATGTCATATGTTATATTTCTTACAAGCTTCATTTAGTCAAGAATCCTTGGTTACATGCTATATCTTATCTCATTTGGCTGGATTAGAGTTTAGGATACAAGGTTGGGGAGATGATTCACTGGGTAAAGTGTTTGATGCATTAGCATGAAGACTTGAGTTCAGATTCCACGTATCCACATACAGTGGTGGGCATGGTGGTGTTTGCATGTAATCCCAACACTGAGGTGGCAAAGACAAAGACTCTCTGGGCCCACAGGATGGCCAGGACAGCTGAATTGAATTGCTGAGCTCTAGGTTCATTGAGAGATCCTTTCTGAAAGAATAATGTAGAAGAAAGCACCAAAAGTCCACATCTGGCTCCTTACCCACATACATATATGCCTATGCACACCCACACCCACATATATATGAACATGCATATATACCTGCATCAAACCACATGCACATACACATGCAAAACTACAAAGCACTTAGTATAAAAATGAATGGACTTCAACTTATCATCTTCCAACACAATCTTTGAAGACTTGATTGTCAGTGTGTGTGTGTGTGTGTGTGTGTGTGTGTGTGTGTGTGTGTGTTTATATTGGTTGGTTATTTCAGTAGGCTTGTTTACACTTACCCAGTTTTAAATATTCTTTATTTTGAGGCCATTGGAAATGGACACACAGATGTGAGAGACAGCAGAGAGAGATTAACATCAACTTTTCCTTTAAATGTGATATTCATCAGAAATTACGTGGGCAAAAGTGCTTAGGAAAATCTGATTTTCAGCATAGATATTGATGCACTCATGATAGAAAAAGTCATATATGGGGCTATTTGCTCCAGGTTTAGAATGGTAGGGCACATTTGGAAAAGGAACTAAGCTTAAGTTTAACTGTATGGTTGATATGTATGCATATGCTTTATAAAATAAATGACTTAGTTTACATGTGATATTTACAATTTGTGATTTAATCAGGATAAAAAGAAATTTTTACTGAAATGTTCACCACAACTCTTCTAAATTTTAAAAGGTAAGGTTTTATCAACAATTCTGCAATTATTAAACTCAAATTCTTGTTAACTAAAATGAAAGCCTGATTTCATTGTCTTTTAAAGTGAGACATGAGATTTTAGAGAAATACAGGCAGAGTTATAGTATACATTGTTAGGAGTTTCCTTTCTTTGTTAATAGTGTTGAGGTTGCTGAATTTTGAAACATCACACACAATTAAGAAGTCATAGCATTTAAAATGCAAGGAAGGGGCTAGAGAGATGGCTTAGCGGTTAAGGCGTTTGCTTGCAAAGCCAAAGGATCCTCATTCGATTCTCCAGGACCCACATAAGCCAGCTGCACAAAGGAAAGGAGTACATGCATCTGGAGTTAGTTTGCAGAAGCTGAAGGTCCTGGTGTGCCCATTCTCTCCTTCTCCCTTTCTCTCTCTCTGCCTCTTTCTCTCAAATAAATAAATAAAATATATTTAAAATGCAAGCAACTTAAACTTGAAGTTATTTGGTCATTGCTAAATGTAAGAAATACCAATTACTTCACACTAGAGTAATGCCTAAGCACACCAATATTTGATGTTTTATAAAACAGAGAACTCTTATTTCTAAGATGACTGAATTTTACCACAGAAATTAAAAAATCCTCTTTGAAGACCTTGATTCAACTATGCTGCTGTAATCTACAATCCCTACCTATATCTGTACCATTCTGCTTGGGAGTATGTCTACACAACTGGTGGAAAAATTTTACTTGGACAATGTGTATTTGTGACACTGACATATGATCGCATATATTTTTTCCCTATCTGGTAAGGAAGGAGCAGCAATAGCTAGGGGCACTAGAGCGTGAAAATTGACATCTCACCATGGTTCTTAGCTTAGTCATAATCTGTTGAAAGGAACTTTACAGGTCTACTTGTTCATTCTTAAGAGAGGTTAAAAATTAATCCCCATAGTGCAATGTATTTTGATCAGTTTTTTTAAGTCATCCATCCATGATTGTGATACTGATTCTATTTTACCATCTCTTTTAATTTGTAAAGAAAGATAACTGAGAGATATCCACTCCTCTGGCTGTTTTTATCAATATAAAGATTATTCAGACTAATAATTATAAACACTGGTATTGCCTTGGAATTATATGGGGACCTTTAAAAAATATGATGTCCCATAGATTATGATTAGTGTAAATGGCCTTTGTTAATTTGTTAGAAGTTATGCCATTATATTATATTATGGTGCTATGTTATTATATTATATATATTTTAATGGTATAATGAATGCTCACATGTCCATAAAATTCAATATTTATCAACACACACATGCCCTATGCTAGCCCCATTATACCACCTCATTTTCCCTATCATTGTACCAATTATTTTGAAGTAACTTATAATTCATATGAACATCACAATGTTAAAAAAAAATCCCAAGTAATTTTAATATATGTCCAGAGTTGAAAACTACAACTTTGGAAGGTGATTGTTTCTTAGATGAAAATGTCTGAGAGCCAAAGGACTCGAATGGTACATGTTATCCTTTCCAGACATGCAGAACATAGTTGCTCCATAAAATATTACAGATTGACAGAAAACCTACTTGTGTATTTGCAATTAACACCTATAGTAGTGATATTCTGTGCATTGTAGAGTAGCCACTAGCTACATATGGATATTTAAACTTAAATTAAATTAAGTGTAACAATCAATTAATAGATTGCAGTGACCACATGCCAAGAATTCAGTTGCCATCTGTAAATACTGGCTAACGTATTATGCAGTGTAGATCTGGAACATTTCTACTTACCATTTAGCTAGTGGATGACATACTGAAAATGTGAACCCCCTACACAGAGAAAGAGATTATAAGAATTTAAATACTGCAGGAAGCCAAAAAGCAGCTAAAAGTAAAACAGACTATTTTACTGAAGAGCTTTGTATAAATATCCACTTTTGTTGATCAAACATATATTAGTGATGTCTTAAATCTATTATTACCTGAAAGTAATATATTTCCAAACCTGGGGTTTGGGTTGATATCAAAAACCTAATCAGATCATTAAATCTTAAATTGTAAACATACAATTAAAATGGAGTAAAGCACAGCATAAAATGGATATGAATATATAAATTAGAATCATGGAAGTGGGAAAGCAAACAATGAAAGCATATTAAAAAATGCAAGGTCAACTAGGGAGATTCTTCCAAGCCTCTTGAGGAATAGGGAGGGGAACATTTTTCTGGGAAAGGGTGGGGAACATGCCAGGAACGAGGCTAGATTTTCCAGGGGGAAAGTATGAAAACTTAATAGAATCAGACAGTGGTAATTAATGACATAGCATTATTAACATTTAAAGTCTCTCTAATGATTTAGTGTTTTGAAACCCTTGTTCTTATTCAAAATTTCAAGCCAGGTAGCTACAATCAACAGAAGCTATTATAGGAGATTTTCTATTTTTTTTAGAAAGAAAATGAGGGTGAAATATTCATCTGGAAAAAGAGGAAAAGAGTGAATTAGAGGGAGTTTCACATCTATACTCTGAGACATCTGGACTGGCTTGGCTGGAGCCATACATTACTCAATTAAACTTCCACAACCACAGAGGTTTGAGTCTGTGGGAAGTAGACTGTTTACCAATGAATTGATTTTTTAAGAGGGATTAATTGGGAAATTGAGGATTGAATTACTTGCAATTTGTGGTATTAAAGACAATGTTAATATTAGACACTAGCAAGATAACCTGGGGGACATTCACATTAGAATGTAAATCTTCACAGTATGTATTTAAATTCATATTAGAATGTAAATCTTCACAATATATATTTAAGTACAGAAATGTAGAAAAATGTTAAGTTTGCAGTTTGGTATAGGGGTGTGTGTGTGTGTGTGTGTGTGTGTGTGTGTGTGTACGAATGTATACTGCACCAGATAAATGGCTGTCCAGGCAAGTCTCTTTGCTTATAAGATATTTTTGGAACAGAATAAGTCCAGACCAAATATAATTTGTAATAAAGTTTTATTGGCAGTGTAGAAGGATAGGGGAAACATTTTACTAGTTTTCAGTGAGTGAAATTTATGAGTTCACTTTTGCGTTGAAACTTGGCTCATATGATTTTGGTGGACATCAATAGGTAAGGTGTAAATATGGTAATCTACATTATTCTTTCCAATTTTACGTCTTATAGTTTGGCTTCCTAAATCTTATTTTTCTCACTTAGAAAATGTCATTACTTTTTCCATAGTCAGAGAAAGTGGATGTAAAATTTTTTAAGGAAAAATCCCTTAGAAGTTGTCCACTTGTATGAAGAATCTCTATTACAGTGCTTGAATTAAAATAAATAGCAAATGTAAATACATTCTAGCACATGGTAGAAACAGGTGACTTCCACATTGAACCATTTGCCTTGAACATTCAGGGTGTGAAGAAGCCAAACTAAACCAATAGGAAATATAAACATGTTATTCAAAGAAAATGGAATAAAGTGGGCCCATAATTTAACTGTGTCCTAAAGAGAGGCTGAACGCAAGTAGAATGCTACTAAGGGATTACCTCATGAAGCAGTTGTTTTGGCTCACACACAGTTACCTTTCTCTAGATATTTTTTGGAACTTCCTCCTTTTACATTTTCTAATGCAAATGCTTCATTTTGTATCACCCCTTCACCTCAGGAAGTGGCCTCTGTATTTTAGATCAAACTTGGATTACTTTAAAATGTAGCTCAGAGAAATTATTCTGATAAATGGTAATTAGAATCACATAGCTTCTCTCACCTCAGCCAGTACAACTGTCACCAATGTTAATCTGTTTCCATGACATTGTAATTCCATGGCAGTGTCATTCCTTAATACCCACCATATGTAATTACTGGGACTTTATGCTGAGAGTCTGCTCAGGGCAGTGGACAACTTTATGTTCTTGGATGGAATCACTGTATGGCTAGGAAGACAAAGCCTTTAAGAATATGCCGAGATCTACAGGGAGACTTCAGACAGAGGTCAACACTGACCTCTATTTCTCTTACATCTGACTTAGTGCATCTTAGTAATGTCTCCATGAAAACCCACCAACTGTGGCCTGTGGAGGAAAGTGTAAGGAGCTCTACCACGTAATGAATATAGCTAATGTAGGATATGGTTTAAACTCCTGGAATTATAAGAAGAGTATGTTCTTGTGATGTTCTCATTTATATTCTTTACTTTTGCCACTTAAATATTCCCTTGTCTCATGCAACAATATTATGAGGGCAGTAATTGACCCCAAATAAACTTCCTAATTCCAATATTATTCCAGGAATGGGGAAAAGCTCAGTGGTAGCTTTGTGTGAAGCCAGGGTCCAATCTCCAGCCCATTAAAACATAAAGTGGAAAGGATTTTAGAATACATCAGGCATCCAATTGGTCTGAAAGATGTAAAAATAAGACTCTGAGTGTCAATCTTAACATCATCTTTTAAATTGGCCACTAATAACACTCATCCCATGTCTTTCTCATATATTTCACTCTAAAAATTTCATCTCTTTTATTATTAAGACATCAAATCATTAAACATTTTTTCTCAGCCTGACTGGAATCATACTCTGAAGTCATAAATTCGAATGTGAAAGCCCCACAGAATAGCCTTATTAATGTGTAACATTGTATTTTTTTTTAATCCCACAAATTGTAAGAGTTTCATTCTCAATGATGATTGCTGAGAGGACTGCTTTCAACAGTTAAGAACTGTGATACTGTAGAGTCATATTATTAGAACTATTAGTAGTAGTAGCAGGCATCCTATTTAATTACTACTGTCCACTGATTTGAAGCATTCATTTAGTGGCATTTATTTCCTTTTGTATTAAATCTGGAAGTATAGATATTCCATTGACAAGAACTTTGTATCCTCCCTATACAACATTGGCTTCCTAGTAAAATTGTAAAATTCAGGAGAAATCATTTAGACCTATCTGGAATTTATGCTTCTTCTTTAAATGTTAATATTAAATATGTGTCTTCAATGAGAAATGATACTTAATTCTACAGTGCTTATGTATTTGAAAGTATTTCCTAATCGAATTGGAGCATTTTCCTGTGTTCCTTTTGTAAATATCAGACAGCTTACTTGATGCCTATGATTCATCATGCATTTGTTTATGTTATTCTTTCAATTGTTTATAAAACATAGTTAGTGCTACTAATTCTTCAGCAGGGTTATTTCCTCTTATTTAGGATAATCCCTTTTCATTGCTCTAGGTGTAGGTGAAAGAAGTTATACAATGTCACAAATTTGACTACATCAAATCACATGGATTTGATTTGCCACAATATATAATATTATCTTGAGCATTTAGAGTGTGGTTAAGGAAAGTGCTTTTTTGTGTGTGATGTCCACTTAACCAATAAATCTGTCATCACCGACTGGTCTCTATTTCCTCTGAAATAAACAAATCACTATTGAGTCCTTTGAAACAGGAGACTTCCAGGAAACAAAATTCACTTTTGCTTCATCCTCCAAGATAGAGTATTTCATAAGTGGAAATGGGATGTAACAGACGGGGTGGTAGGTTCTCCCCATCTGGTACAAATACAGAAGGCTCTTCTACACTTGACACAGAAGACTGAAATCAGCACAAGGGTAGGAATTCACACAACTTTGAGTAGAAATGTAGGAGTAGCCAAGAAAAAAAAAAATGTAGGGAAACCTTAAAAAAAAATGCTTAACTTGTGGAGGAATAGGGAATTTAAAGAGGAAAGGAGAGGAATTTTTTTCCCCCGGAGGTCTATAAACCCCCAATGAATTAGCCCTAAAGTTGTTTGATCTTTAAATTATTTTATATTCCACTTCATTTTATTTTGGGAAGAATTGAGACAGGGTCTTAATATATAACTCCAGATGGCCTGGAATTCACTGGTTCAGGTTTGCCTTGAACTTATAGTAATCCTGCTGTCTTGTCCTTCCCAATCTACTTTAAATCAAATGATAATTGTCCCTCACATTAAAAAAAACAAAAAAAAAAAACTTTAATTAGAAAAACAGGATCTTGGGCTGGAGAGATTGCTTAGCAGTTAAGGCACTTGCCTGCAAAGCTGAAATACTAAGGTTCAATTCCTCAGGACCCACATAAGTCAAATGCACGAGGTGGCACATGTGTCTGGAGTTCATTTGTAGTGGCTAGAGGCCCTGGCATGCCCATGCTCTCTCTCTTTCTCTATTTCAAATAAATAGTTAAAAAATAAAATATATAAAAAAGAAAAACAGTGTCTTCACTATGGAGTAAAAATAAAGCATAGTTTAAAGATGAGTTTCTGGCATTTACTTGCAGGTTTCATTTTTTAAAAAATCCAGAGTTATATTTTATTATTATTTATCTCAATAAAAATGAAAGGGGTTCCTTTAAAGTAATGAATATGCCTTCTAAACTAGGATGTCACTAGGGAATATAAGACCAGGTAAGAGCCAAGACTAAACAATTCACAAGGTTGAGAAGTAAGTAAAATACAAAGAGGATATATGAACATTGAGAGGGAAACTAAAAGTGCATCCAAAGTTAAATGTAAAAAGAGAGTACTTTGATGGCTCCCTAGTTTTTTAATCCCTTATTTTTATTAGGTAATATATTGCTTAATTAACAGAAAAAAATGTTCTATTAACTTGCCTCTTCAGAATTGGCTCTTTGAGTACAATGAATTGTGCATTATATTTTTCAATCATAATGAGAAAAAATGTAACAAATAAAAACATGTGACTACACTAATTTTTTTTTTTTTTTTTTTTTTTTTTTTTCGAGGTAGGGTTTCACTCTAGCCCAGGCTGACCTGGAATTAACTATGTAGTCTCAGGGTGGCCTTGAACTCATGGCGATCCTCCAACTCTGCCTCCCAAGTGCTGGGATTAAAGGCGTGCGCCACCACACCCAGCACTAAAACTTATTTGCACTGAATATTTTTATCTCAAGATTAAATGCTTTATATACATGTGCATGTAAGCACGTGTGTGTGTGTGTGTGTGTGTGTGTGTGTGTGTGTGTTCATCTAGAGATATTGAATTATTGTAGTTGGATATACTCAAGTTGTGAGTCATTTTGTTTTTGCCAGCAGTTCAGGGGCTGGTAGTAAAGACTGGCATTTCTCTACTTACTTTTGCAAACCTTACACTAGCACTCTTCTTAGGATGCCTAGCACTGTCAATTGTATATAATTATCTACAGCTTCAAATGTGTACACATATTATTTTAAAACTTCAACAATAAGTTTAGGGCCAGCATGCAGGTTAATATTATAGCACTTTTCTAACTTGAAATAGGCCCTGAATTCCATTCCCAGAACTATAAAAAACCAAACAAACAAATAGTTTTATGTCATGTATATATTTTATTGATTTCTTCTCTTGATTGACCTGTATTTATTTTGGCATAGGATGAGTCTATATTTCTAAGAACTGAATTTTATTATTCATCAACTTTCACCAACATTAAAAATTATAATGATTTTCAGAGATTTCTGATATTTAAAACAAAATACAGTCTCTGGCTATGACGGAGTGCTATGCCTGTATGCTTTGTGGATTCTCAGTCTCCGGAAAGTTCAACAGAAAAGTAAGCATTCTATCTGAAAGGTGGATTGACTGATCAGTCAGTTATATAGGTGTAAGAATGACCGATACATTAACTTACACTGGGTTTGAGTTATTTGTGTCTCTGAATTCTTTGATATAATGGTTTTGAAACCTTTGAATTCTGGCTTCTATTATTACAGAATTGATAATGCCATATACTTGGCAGACAGAGCTTGAATGCATCATATGCTAGGTTATTGCATTCGATTGTAAGAGTCATTGTGGCTTAAAGGATCTGTGCTTTAAATTTTTTACATGTACTGCATTCAATCATAAATCTTTGCGAGTGATTTCATTCTGTATAAATCTCAGGATGAAACACAAATAAATTACCCACAGTACTCTCAGTTACTGCACAGTGTGGATATTAAAGAGGGTGTGGAAAAATTTTGAAGGAATGGGGTCCTGCTCCATTGTTCTAAGCCAAAAATATCAAAATCTGGCTTATAACACTATGGAAACTGAAGGTCTCCTGATTCCTATAGGGGATTAATGCATTACTCAGCCTTGAAAAATTATATTGCTTGGCAACTACCAAAATATGTTTAATTTTCCAAGTACTTCTGTCTTTATTCCTTTATTTTGAATCTAGTATCACTCAAAAGGTCTGATATGTTAAGAATTGAAATTTCATTGATTATAGTCCAACCAATGCTCACATTCATAGTTTTAGACCAGTTTGGCACACACACTATTATTATAAGGGACATTACTTTACTCTTCCTTATCTATGTATAGGTTTAGTTTAGATGGAAATGGGATAAATAAAACTCTTAAAGCTCATACCTACCTCTAATGTGGATTTCACAATATATTATTATGTTGCTTTGAAGATCTCAAAATTGCTAAATTTTGAATTCTGTAAATAATAGTCATGGAGTGGTTTGCTTTTCTTCTGCAAAATTTAACTGTAGGGAAATAGCAGTAGTCATGTAATCTTTCTGTTCCAGGTTTACCTAGTGAACATCAGAGAGGAGAAACAACAGTGGAGTGTAAAGGGAAGTAAGGCATGATCTTTTCTAACTTGCAATCAGAAAAGGAAAATGAAACAGTGAACTTTCCAAAGTTCTGTCTAGCTATGAATGCCTTGTGTTTTGCTTTATTTACTTTATTTTACTTTTTTGAGGTAGGGTCTTACTCTACCCCAGGCTGACCTGGAATTCACTATGTAGTCTCAAGGTGGCATTGAACTCACAGAGATCCTCCTACCTCTGCCTCCCAAGTGCTGGGACTATAAAGCATGTGCCAACACACCTGGCTTTGCTTTATTTTTCTCTGTTTAGTATGACACTTTCTACTGAAAAAAATCATTGTCATGTTAAGTGATTGTACAGCTCTGGTGTGAGAGCTGAGGAGGTCTCAGTGTATAATGCACTTGGACAGGTTGTAAGACATTAATTTGAATTGGGCCTCAGTATGCACAAAAAATGATAGATGGGCTGAGGGTGGAAACAACAGAGTAATCCCTATGGCACACCATGAGTAATTAAAGAAGACACTGGGTGCCAAACTCTGGCCTCACCATGCATGCACATATGTGCACATGCACTCACACGTGTAAGCCTCATACTTGTGGACATGTCTATACAGATGCATTCATACCCTATACACATACACACACACATGCAAAATAAAAGATATGGTGAAGATAACACTTTGTCTGCCCCTTCAGCTACTCAATGTCTATCATTGGATATCAAGGGGAACTGGGTAGAATAATGATAAAGCAAAAAACCTCGGGTTTGTTTTTTGTAATATTTTATTTATGTGTGTATTTATTTGAGAGGGAGAGAGAGGCAGATAGTTACAGAGAGAAAGAGAGAGAATGGGTGTACCAGGGCCTCTAGCTACTGCAAATAAATGGCAGGCTCATGCGCCCCCTTGTGTATCTGGTTTAAGTGGGCACTGGGGACTTGAACCTGGATTCTTAGGCTTCACAGGCAAGAGCCTTAAACAGTAAGACATCTCTCCAGCCCAGGGTTGTTTTTTTTTTTTTTTTTTTTTTTTTTTTTTTTTTTTTGACACTCATTTCTAACAGAGGTTGTCTTTCTCTTGTGGTTATAGAATACACTTTAATAATTGCAGTTATAGAACTGATGTGTTCAGGGATTTATGTCCCTGCTTAGCCACTGATTAGAAAACTCATTCAGCAATGGTCTTTTGCCGTGATTGATTATATTTTGATGGTGATTGATCCATCTGCAATTGCTTAATTCACTGGTCATTTCTAAAGTGCCTACTAACTATCTAAGTGATGTTCTTAAAGACGTGTGGTTGGTTTTAGAAGAAGAGTTCTAAAGCGTGGGGGCCCACCTGTCTAGCAGGCGTCTATTTGAACAAGTCAATTTGGTATAGGTATTGATATATTCGTCAATTAAGGGGAATCTGAAATGCTTTGAATAGGCCACCCTCAAACTTGATTAGCTTATCTGCAAGCAAAATTAGAATTCTCAATATATTACATGAAACATCCAAGCTAGAGGTGATGGAAAATTAGATATAGAGAAAGAAGGTATTCATTTACCAATGGAAAAAGTTATTTATGAATTTCATATCAAACACTGTCTATTTTGCATTGTGTTTACACATGTCTAGAATGTCTGTGACTCCAGTTTAGAAACATATGTGTTCATCTGTGTCATATCATAGACGCTCACGAGTTTACCCACATACTTCACTTTCAAAAACTGCAAATTGTGATCATGGGTTCAACTGTCCTTCATTGAGCAAAGACCATGTGCCAAGCAGTATGTTGTGACTTTAAGCTGAGGGTTAATGATTCTTAGAACAGTATTTTTTTCCCCAGGGCACACTTGATGATGCTTTAAACAAATACTTCTCAAATGTTGATGGTTGGGAGAGTAACATTGGCATGCATTGGTTGGGGCTTAAAGGATGCTGCCTAGCATCTTACCATGTATGGGACAGCCTCCTTTATCCCCAAAGAATTAGCTGGCTTCATCAGTGATACTGAAGCTCAAGAAGTAGAGATCAGAATAGAGAACATCAGAAGAAAAAGTCAGATTGGATTTCTTTAGGCACCCCCATCTAAACCAGCTCTGATTGAAATCATTGAGCTAATGTACTTTTACTACCTGTTGTTCAAAGCCCACAGGTTTTTTTTTTTTTTCTTTTCTCTGTCATTCTTAACCAATTTTCATGTTTTGAGTTTCAACCCCAGGAGTATTTCCAAAATAACATTAAAAAATATTTTTATTTATTTATTTGACAGAGAGAGGGGAGGGAAAGAATGGATGTGCCAGAGCCTCTAGCCACTGCAAACAAACTCCAGAAAATGCACCACCATGTGCATCTGGTTTACGTAGTTATTGGGGAATTGAACCTGGGTCCTTAGGCTTTGCAGGCAAGTGCCTTAACTGCTAAGCCAACTCTCCAGCCCCAAAAGATCGTTCTTAGCCCTCCATATTTCATTTGTCTAAATATTGCTATAATTTGTTTTCTAGATTTTGACATAGAAATAGCAAGAACAAAGTTTCATTTGTGTGAAATTCCTTTCTAAATATATGTAAGCTTTATTTTCATTTTCTAAAATTCAGCCCAGATGTCACTTCATTTTTGAAGCCATTCAAACTTCAATAAACAAGGTACCTATCCTTTCTCTCAATGATCATTTGATGCTTTGGGCATGTATAAGTATGTATACATGTGTGTGATATGCATATGTGTATGTGTGTGGCTGCACTTAAGTGGATGCACGGTCACATGTGTTTGCATATGTGTAGAAGTCAAAGGTTGACATTGGGAGTCCTCCTCAATCCCTTTCCCACCTTATTTTTTGAGACAGGGTCTCTCTCACTTAAGGTGGAACTCACTAATTTGACTATACAAGCTAGTGAAGAAACCCGAGGTAGCCCCTGTGTCTACATCAATGGCAGTGGGATTGTACGTACGTGCTGCCACACAAAACTTTTATGTGAGTTCTGAGGCTGTAAACTCAAGCCTTTACATTTATGCAACAAACACTTTACTCACTGAGCCACCTTCCCAAACCTGCTGTAGATTTTTGAGTGACATTTTGTATTAAAATATTTGATTAGCCAGAATCTCCTGAACTTGAGAGATGAGAACCTTTGTTGCACATACTTACCCAAATTCTCCATTTTAAAAACATTGTTATTTATTTTCAAGAAGACACACACACACACACACACACACAGAGAGAGAGAGAGAGAGAGAGAGAGAGAGAGGTGGGGAGACAGAGACAGGGAGAAAGAAAGGGAAAGAGAGATGTGCACCACAGCCTCTTGCTACTGCAAATGAACTCCAGGTGCATGGACTAATTTGTGCATCTGGTATTATGTGCATAGTGGGAAACTGAATCTAGTCCACCAGGTTTTGAAAGCAAGCAGCTTTATCCACTAAGCAATTTCCTCAACCCTTCAATTTTCTATTTAAATACTCTATAAATGAATGAAAAGGGGGCAGGAGGGATTGCCTAATGGTTAAGGAACTTTCCTGCAAAGACAAAGGACCCAGGTTTGATTCTCCAGGACCCACATAAGCCAGGTGCACAAGGTGGTACATGCATCTAGAGTTTGTTTGTAGCGGCTGGAGGCCCCGGTGCACCTACTGTTTCTCTCTCTCTCTCTCATAGATGAATAAAAATTTTAAAAAGAATGAAAAAAAAGTAACTGAATAATTGATTCATTAAAAAAAAAATATTAACCACAACCAGGACACCAAGTAGTATAAAAATATTCACACAATATCACCCACAAAAATATGTTGACCTTAATAAAAATAAAAACACAAATGCTAATTTGATGGTATTCAGCTAAATCTGTGCTCAGAATGAAACATAACACTGTCTTTATAAAAGAGAACATTTGAAAGCAGTAGTCTAAAATCCTCCCTCAATAGCTAGAATAAGATGAGTAAAGTAAATGCACAGGAAGCAGAAAGGAGGAAAATAATAAATATAAGACAAATGAAACATAAGAGCAGAAAATAGGAAAACAAAAGAATAATTGAAGCTAATCTTCAGAATAAGAAACATTGAATGGATAATCATTTTTTAAGATAAATAATAGTTAACAATGAAGGCACAAATTGTATTACCAAGGAATTTTGTTGTTTTGTCAGTATTGGGGATTGAACCCAGGGCTTTGCATATGCTAGGCAAACGCTCAACCATTGAGCAACCTTACCAGCCCACAAAATGAATGACACAGGAAATAGGACTAGAGATATTACAGGTAAATGAATGATAAAAGAAACAAATAAACAGCAACAATTACAAACACTGAACTTCTCCACAAACAGAAATTTGACTGAGGAGCTTAACCAGATGTATTATATAAAAGGTACAAATCACTGAAACTCATGAAAAATGGCATATTGCATATCTCTGCCTCTCCTGAGGACTCTTATCATTAACTGTTCAGAAGAAAAATCTATCAAGCACAGGCAATTTGACTTGAGAATTTACCAAATGAAATCAAATTATTAAAGAGTGATTATCCTAATTCTACACACTCTCTTATAGAAAAAGCACTTTCCAAACCACTTTATCAAGATAATATTACTATGAAAACAAAAGCAGGCATCTCTTTTACAAAAAATGTCCAGCCAAGAAATATCATGTATGTGTGTGTGTGTAAAAAAAGTTTAACAAAATACTAGTGAGTAAAATTCAGTAATGCCATAAAATAATTGTATACAATAATTATTATATTATATATATGTATACATATATATATTATTATATACATGATATTCTTGGGTTGTTTGAAGAGCTGCTAGAATGATTCAGTATTTAACAATCAACATGATCCACTATATTACAATAATTATCATGATCATATAGAAGGATGCAGATCAATTATATGACAAATTTAGGCACATTTATGATAAAATATTTCAGAAAGCCAGGAAAAGATGGAAGTGAACTTCTTAAACTTTATAAAGATCATTTAGAGGAAGACTAGAGCTCATCTGCATAATGTTGAAAACTGAATTAATTCCCTAAATTCAGTAATAAGACAAAAATGTTCTTTCTTTAGACTCTTATTCAACATAATACCACCAATTATAGCCAGCACAATAAGGCAGGAGAAGGGAAGGCTTACACTTCAGAAGGAAATTTTTTTTAAAAACTACTATTTGTATTTACGGATGACATGTGTGCCTAAAAAGGAAAACTGTACAGTTTACACTAACAAAATCACCTAAACCCTAGAAATAATAGGTGAGCTCAAAATAGTTACATAATAAATGACAAATGTTCAAAGCTAGCTTTATTCTTCTTTATTCTGTACTGCCATTTAAAACATGGATATTAAAATAACACACAGCTCATCACAAAATCTTCTTAGGTATAAATCTAAACAAACATGTATAAGGTTTGTGTAGTAAAAAACAAAACAAATGTTGATGAAGGAGTCCAAGAATGTTCTAGATACATTGAATAGAAAGATGTACAAGTAGATGCGTTACCATGATAAAGATACCAAATCTTCCCACCAAATTGATATAAGAAATCTGAGACATTTCCACCAAAATCTCAACAAGATGGCTGTATAGATGTGATTTTAAAGACATGGTGAAGGAATACAGCGGTACCGGGATGGAGGGTTTTGGCAAGATGAATATGGAGTTAGGAAGCAGTGGGTTTCATATTCAGGGTTCTTATGCAACTGCATTAAGGAGTGGTGGTGGTGAAGCAGAGATCAATTGAAAAGAATAAAACTCCAGATAGATGCCAAAACTACATGTTCAACTGTTTCCTGACAAAGCCATGGGGGAATTGGGTTTAGTGCAATTCAGATAGCCATAAAAAAATAAATAATAATAAAACATTTTTTAAATGTGATTCTCAACCTAAACCTAATACTTTACACAAAAATAAATTCATTTAGTGGACTTAAATGTAAAAATAAGTCCATGAAAGTTACAGTACATGAGATGAAGAATTTTTACATTTGACATAAAAATATAATCCATAGAATAAAAAGCTGAAGTAGCAGATTTCATCAAAATTAAAAAAAACCTTTACTTTATAAAATATCCTCTTAAGAGGATGGAAACATAAAGTGTAGAATGGAAAAATATCTTTAGAACAATACATACCAGGGATTGAGGAGATAGCTCAGTCAGTAAATTTCTTGTCTTGTGAGCATGAAAACCTGAGTTTGAGATTAAGAATCCATGTGAAAAACAATATACAAATAAACCAAAACTCAAGTATGATGGGATGCATCTGTAATGTCAGCACTGGAGAGGTGAAGACATAAAATGGGGCTCAAAGTTGAGCACAATTATATGAATTCCAAGCCAGAGAGAAACCTTGTTTCATATTTTGTGGACAATATCTGAGGAACACAAGAGAAAAACTGCATATATAACTAATAATAATAATAACTAAGAATTAATAATAGCTCTCAAAACTCAATAACAATCAAATTATTATTCTATAAATACATTAGACATTTCATCAAGGAAGATACATATGTGGTAATTTAACATTGAATGTTCAACATTATTCACTAGCAGGAAAATTCATATTAAAACCACACTGAGATATGATTACATAATTCTCATAACACTTTAAGTATAAAAAGAATGATAGTAACAAATTATGTCTAATATACAAATAAACTGTTTCATTTCCACTCTTGATCAGAATTTAAAAGGTAGCAATTTCTTATAAACATGGGCTCCACCAGTAATACTTGGAGCCATTTTATTTCAAATGAATTTAAGTTTATGTTCATAAAAAATACCTGTGAACTAATCTACAATGAAGTTTAAACTAAATAAGCCAAACCGTGAGCAGTAAAAAGTCCCTCACCAAATGATTGGCTAAACTGACCATGGCATATCCATTCCACAGACCATGTCTGGCATGACGGAGGTGGAGCTACTGATGCACGTGCACAACCTGTATTAATCTCTAGAACACAGTGATGAGTGAAAAAGTCAGTCCTCAAAAAGGAAATGCCATGTCGCACTATGTGCAAAACATTTCTGAACATATGAAAATTAGTCAATGATGATCTCAAATAAAATGTTTGTATAAAATGATAGCTTAATATCACTTTAGAAATTTACATATGATGTTATGAGTTACTTTTAGACAATTGCTTTTCCTTTGCTGTCTTAGTACCACATACAAAATGGGAGGTAATCCTCTGACTAAGAATAAGTCAGTTTGAATTCCTGGTATATACAAAAGTTATTGCAATAGATATGTCATGTTTTCATGACCCACATTTTAAATGACTTATAATTTTCTTAGCAAGAATATTCAGCATGTATGTGTAATTCGAACGCTTCATACTTTTTGACAGAATTCTAGAGGCATCCCCAAAATGTCTTAAGAAGCACTGATTGCTTGCTCATCTAGCATATTTTTAAGTAAAAAAAAATTTTTAGTGCTGAGGTGATGGATTAGCAGTTAAGGCACTTGCCTGCAAAGCCTAAGGACCCAGGTTCAACTCTCCAGAAACCAGGTAAGCCAGATGCATGTGGCAGATGCATCTAGAGTTTGTTTCCAGTGACTTGAGGCCCTGGAGTGCTCATTCTCTCCCTCTCTCTCTCTCTCTCTCTCTCTCTCTCTCTCTGTATATGAAAATAAATTAAAAATATTTTTGTCATTAATATTATACCCCAATTAACTGACTTTAAAAAAAAATCCTGTTCATTGGTTGACAAACACTACTTAGTGGTTATAAGGTATAAGTAACTGCTGCTTATAATTAATATAAAGAGAAGAAATTGTCAGGATATCAATGGAGCTGTGAAGTAAAGACACAGGGAGTAAAGCAGCCAGTTTCCTCATATCCCCTCCATGGGCACAGTCCCAATGTCCTATGTTACCCCCTCCTAGCATTTCCACCATTTATAACAGTGCCACAGATTTGGGGGTAACCTTTCAACACATGGGTCTCTGAAGACCATTAAGATTGAGGCTACACCACAAATCAGTTCTTATTCTCTTTTATTTAAAAATTAACATGGCTTTCCTTATCAAGAGAAAACTTTCAGCAGGGAGGTCACAGACTGGCTCTCATTTAATGCCCTCTCTTTGCCTCACTCAAATACAATACTTCAAGGCATTGTGCCGCCAGCTTATCCCACATACCCACTTATCCCATGTGCTTTTTTTTTTTTTTTTTAACAGTCCTGTGTGTATTTTATGGAATTCAATTCTCTGTTTTCTCTTGGGGAAAAATGTGCCATTTTTCAGTCCCAGCTCTGCTTACAGAGATGGAAGAGTAGATCTTAACAAGAGAGGGAAAGAAGCAAACAAGTGCCTTTCTCAACTCAACTCACCAAGACACGCTTCCATCTGAAATCTACCTCTTTCATGTAATGACTTACCTTGATTTAGTTTATATGATTCAGAAATTTTAAAGTGTAGAAAAGTTCAAAGAAGAAAATATTAGAAATCCATGCTTTTTTTCCCCCTCTTTCATCCAAAGTTGTAACGCCCTCAAGGGAAGGAAGAATTTCAAGCACACTTTTGTGTCTCTTCATCACCCTGCATACCTACTGGCACACCTAAAGCATCCAGTACATATTTTATAAACAAAGCCTTCTCAGGACATGGACCTGGTTTGATATGTCTTAGTAGTCAGTAATGAGGTCACTATTTTTACCCATTGTTCCATGAATGAGTAATACTGATTAAACTTTTTTTAAAAGCGTTAATTGGGCTGAAAGATTACTGCTATCATCTTAGAGAAAGGAGTTGAACTGCACACATGTTTGGTTGCCATTTCAAAGGAAAATCACTCAGAATATCGCCATTTCAAGGTTATGACTGATATAGAAAGATGGAAAGACTTAATGAGCTTGAACACAGGAAACTTGTGTCATTGAAAGATGAGGAAAGGAAGCTCATGTGACTTTTTGAAGAACTGAAACCAAAGCCTGATAAATTTGTAGGGCATGGCAAAGCCTTCATGAAGGAATTACCTGCAGGTGGTTAACAGAACAGGGCACGAGAGCTCCTAACATCTAGAATTAGTTGACTTTCAGCAACCTTTGTTTTAAACAAGGCTTGGACCCCTCCGTTAACCAACTTTGAGAATTCAGAATAAATGCATTGAACAGCATTCAGTAATGGTAATTCAGCTTTTCATTCAGTCCATGTGGTGTGGCCTGATGACTGTAGTAGAACTAAAATGAACCCAACATGGCTCAGGGAAATTCAAGGAAGAGGGGACAGAAAGAGTGTTAGAGCCACAAGTTGGGTCATTATGCACAGAGACATTGCCTCTTCCCCATAACTAATGCATAATGCACGACCCAGATTCCCCAATGAGGAGGGTCCCTTCAGAGGGGGGGGGGACAAGGAGGAGGCTATCGAAGGCACCAACATGAATGTAAAATTAATGTGTGTGTGTGTGTGTTGTGTGTGTGTGTGTGTGTGTGTGTGAAGGGAAGATCTGCATGACTCATTCAGTAGTTTCAAACTCTGCTGATGCTGGTTCCTGTTCTGACAGGTTTTCTGTGGCACAGTGCTCTAATCCACCATTGAAAACCTCGTAAATCCATAGGTGGCGAGCACCTAAACCATACCCCTCATGCTCTACTGTGATTGACCCCCATCTGAAAACATTTTAATCACTTCCCCTAGTCTGCATGTAATTCACTTAAAGTACCACGTGACCTATCTGGCTGGCATGGCCTCCGTTATACTCTGTAGTCCAATGCTGTTTCCTCTACCTACCAGTCAGTCCCTAGCCTTGAGTTTTATGTTTCTCTAATTTCCCTCTTTTGTGAAACTCTTCTGTTAGTGAGAAGCTCTGTTCCCTGTTGTCCTTTTAGAATCGTCATAAATATTTGTTAGTGAAATCCTTCATGGCTTTTCGATTTCATGTTACTTTACTCCTTTGGTTATCCATATCTGCCTGTCCCTTCTTGTGTTGCAAGTGTTCTTTGAAGTTTTTAGCTGTTTAGGGGCTTATCTGTATCCTCTTCCTGATGTCTTTCCCCAGGAGCATAATTTTTTATAAACTTCTAGTGAGTAACAGAATGGTTTGTGTTGGAAGTTTTCAATAAGTATTTGCTTACCAGAATTCCTATGGTATTCCACTGTCCATGTATTTGTATGCTATGCAATCCATCTCTTGAACATGGTGACCTGCCTACAGTGTGAAAGTTACAAGGCAGATCAGAGGAAGCAGAGTGTATGGCCAATTCCCCATTTTGAAGGGAAAAGTTAGAGGAAAAGGAAAGGAAGAGAACAAGTGATTTCTTCCGAGAGTTTTCAGAGTTGTGGGAGGACCTTAAGAATTCAGGTGAAGGGTGCCCTAGCTGGTGAACACCTTAATTTCATGTAAATCAGTCATGATTAATCATTTATAGAGTGAAACATTTCTGCTCCTGTTTTATAGCTGTGCTGGAAAGTGGGTGCCAGAGGAAGAGGGAATTCCCTGGGTAACTAGACTCCAACCTCAAACCTCTTTCCTTCCTCTGGGTGATAAATTATGTTGTGAGGTTCTTAACAAAGAGCCCTTGATTCCTATCCTGGAGCACCAGGCCACTTCTGCTGCAGCACTTTCGTTGTATCCGAGTTAGTGAAATTTTTCTCAAAGCTGGTTCCTGTTTCTGGCAGTAACGCTTCAATTCTGGTTCTTTAATCCCAGCCAAAATAAACTATTGTCTCAGGTCTGTATTTTTCCTGAAGCACCATGGCATTTTTATGGAATGTGGAGACAGTTTTATGTAAGACTTTAATGGCAACAATAAAGGACCCAGATCTTTTTCTCTGGCCTGTGATCATTCCCTGCATACCCAGCAGTGATTGTACAGTTTCAAACACCATCTCACCCCTTCTACATGCAGGGCCTTCTTCACAGACTGTGATGTCATTCTCACATCCTTGAGTTTTTTCCTCTTCCTCAAGTGTATAAAATTATTATTCTCTGTGGCCAATTGCTCATATTTTTAATAAAAAATATTAGTAGTGATTTTTCTCAAGACTATACTGTATGGTTTAAAATTGTCTTTTAATCAGCAACTTATATCAATAAAATCTCACTTTAGCTG
This sequence comes from Orientallactaga sibirica, assembly GCA_036365145.1. Classification (NCBI taxonomy): domain Eukaryota; kingdom Metazoa; phylum Chordata; class Mammalia; order Rodentia; family Dipodidae; genus Orientallactaga; species Orientallactaga sibirica. The sequence goes on from JAEOAD010000022.1 coordinate 17,682,449, forward strand.
TGTCATAGCTGTAAACACAGAATCATTCTGTGATAATTTGGAAAAAATAAATATTACTTTATTTCTTAAAGACTTTGGAAATGCCAATAAGACAAGTCTTAAGTATTCTTGTTTTAAAATACACATTAGTTTAACTTTAAGGAAATGCATGGGAATGGATTTGAATGCCAGGGGTGTCTTTATATCTCTAGCTGGATCAACCTATTGTTCAGCATTTTGAAGTTCAGATATTCTTATTGCAACAACCTGGTAAACAAAGTTCTGCTAACATTTTTTTATATTTCTTCCTTTTGTCTTATGAGTGCTCCAAAGCATAGTTTGTGAACTGAGAAGTGTAAAAATATGTGAGTTCTGAAATCACTCTTTAGTAGAAGATGAGCTAATTGGATAGAGGATACTCGTACAAAACATTAATACACAGATTAGTATAATTTAAGAGCCCTATTTTTTCATTAGATTATAAAATAAAAAGTTACATTCTAGAAATTTCAGGGAAAATGTGGTGATAAAATGTTCCTGGTTTATTGCTGTTATTGGGTTTCATAATTCCAGTGTTTTAATTGTGTGTTACTGTCCCCAGGACTGTGACTCCACAGCAGCTTCAGTTTCATGCACCAGTAAATTGAGCTTCCTGTCTTTCCATTTTAGAACCTAGATCATGATCCCTCAAAGTCTATGCTAATGTTTTACATTTATGAGGAAAATAGTGACAAAGTTGGATAAAAATTGTTCTAGCAAAGCAGATTCTTATATAAAAAGGGAACTATCCATGGTTATTGATTGAAATGTTAGGATTGATTGCTGATCCATGTTTGGAAGCATCTTATTCTTTCTATGAAAGTATGGAGATCTCTGAGGTAAGTAGGGTGAGTTCATGAAGCCCACTTAGTAACAATGAACCATGGCAATATTCTTCCAATATCCACTTTATAAATGTTTGTGGAACATACATTTGTGAAAACTACATGATGGCTGCTTTTTCTCCACAGAAAATTTAACATTTTAAGAGTATGATCCCTTTACCTCAATTAACCTAAAAGTACATATTTCTATTGAACTATAAAAGTATGAAAATTAATGAACATTTCTAATACTTGAGTTATGTTTGTCAACATTAAATAAACTTTAAGCTTTAGCTTTGGTTTAGCATAATAACCACACACAGTATTTGTCTTTCGATGTGTACATCTATGTCAATATGGAATGTGTGGGTGACAACATATATAAATTGTATTGAAAATGGCAAATACATTCTGACCTTAGCATGTCAACATACTCCAAATACTATCTTGAGGATACTAGGATATTGGTAAAAATAAAATATGTATTAAAATCAGTTTTTACAAGAAAGAGGACGAGTGGATATTTCATACACTCTTTCAGTCTCTGGATATTAGCTTTATGCTGGTATGATTTTTTTAAGTGAATGATTCTGGAATCCTTCTCAACTTTCTTCATAAGAAGATTATCTGCTATAGAGATTTTCCTTTTCATTACAAAAATCTTTTCAATTCTTTAAGTTCTCTCTTAATATTAATTTGTAACTTAGCCTATGATAAAAATGAAGTAAAAATAATTATTTATAGTCAGCTAAGGTATGAATTTTTGGAAGGGAAAAATTTAATATCATTGATTTTACTCAATTTTGGCATACTTTGTCAAACTTAGTTGAAAACATTTTGTGTTAGAAAAGGGGCTCCTGTGATGCTGGGAGGATGGCTGGGCAGTTAAAGACACTTGTTTGCAAAGCCTGCTGACCCTGGGTTCAAAGAAATGCATTCCAGAATATAAAGAAGCAGGAATGTACCTGTATACTGGAAAAATAATAATAGGGAGTTCAAATCTTCTGAGGTCTGTAGTTAAAAAAACACACACACACACACACACACACACACACACACACATATCACTATACACACATATTTAGAAGCTTTTGCACAGAAAAGGTTTTATATTTATTCTCAGGAAAGTTGATAAATTACAGTAGTATTTCCCATTTACAAAACTGATAAGGTAAACAGGACACAGAAAGCAGAGGAGTGGGAGGGTTAGGCCAATGAATGTCACTTTTGATAACATTTCATTTGCATACCTGTCACAACGAAACAAGATATTGGGGTTATTCATTATTATTTTTGTGTGGCTACTAACATGAAAGTTAACTAATTAAACTTTTCTTTTGTCTTTGCATATTTAATAATAAACACTTGCTTGTGGAAGATTCCTTTGATTTTGGAATTAAAGGGCCATAAAAAGCTCTAAAACAGGTAAATTTACCTTTAGAACTATAGGTATACACATGTAAGGACATAAGGCATATAATACAGAAATTCTCATTCACATCCCTAAGAAAATAATTCTCATGTATTTTTATTGTAATTTTTCTTCAGTTTTTAATTTTAAGTCATTTTATATAAAAAATATTTTTATTTATTTGGCAGAAGGATAAATAAGTTTGTACAGACATACATACATACATACATACATACATACATACATACATACATGGAGAGAAAGAAAGACAAAATGGGTGCCTCAGGGTTTCCAGCCTCTGCAAACAAATGCCAGATGCATGTGCCACCTTGTACATCTGGATTACATGAGTCCTGGGGAATTGAACCTAGGTCCTTTGGCTTTGTAGGCAAGTGCCTTAACCACTAAGCCATGTCTCTAGCCTGTTAAGTCATTTTAACAGAGGTAAGATGCTTACATGAATGATGCTGGTTGTCCTGTACTCAATAACCATGGAGGCCTTAAGAAAATGTTTCTTTCTTGACCAGACTTTAGCAAGTTGGGATGCTCTATCTCTTCCCTAAATAAAACATAACTATCTAAAATAAATTCAATGTATACATTCCTTCAAGTAAAATGACCCTAATTTTTTTTGGGGGGCTCACTCTAGTTCAGGCTGACTTGGAATTCACTCTGTAGTTTCAGGGTGACCTTGAACTCTCCGCGATCCTCCTACCTCTGCCTCCCAAGTGCTGGGATTAAAGGTGTTCACCACTACACCTGGTTGTGATTCTAATTTAAAAAGAAAATATGTAGCTATGAGAAATTTGGAGTTTATTTTCCTGTGATGATATTCAAATGTTTGGATATCAATAAAGGAATCTTTTATTTAATACATACAGTTTTATGTATTTGCCATAGCAAAAGATAAACAACAAGATGCTCATATGTAGTGGCAATTGCTAGACATTCTAATAATCTCTGATGACAATTGGTTACAAAATGTTGCATGTAACTAAAAAGAAATGTTTTCCACTTAGGAGTGAAAGTGCTAGTATTTTCACTGCTCTGAACACTATCTGTAGAGTTTACCAAGTTTGTAAATGGATTTTGGAATCAGCAGAGCAGGAAGACTAGTTAATGAATCTGTAAATAAACTTTAGATAGATGTTCAATACAGTTGTCTAGTCATTATGATTCTCTTGCATAAGCACCTCACTCCCTCTTAGTCTGCTTTAACTTTCAGCCCACACCAGAAACTCCTCATTTTGGATAATATTTGAAAATTGGGTTTCAGTGAGTGAAATAATAAGGTCTTGCAGTGCTGGATGTGCCAGGGTGGGTTAGGAGGGACTCTGGAGACCAAGTTGTTAGATTTGCAGGACATTAAGAACCAGTTGTCATCACTTTAGCTTGGACTTCCCTGTGGTGTACTTGATCACAAATATAGCAAGTTACACAAATCAGAGCATGTCTTCTCACTTACCATCAGCTAAATGAATGCCATTCATTCTAAATTAATTTTTTAAGTTTCAAATATTGCATATGTTACTGATTCAGTATAGATATAGGTATTTATATATTGAATATATATGACTATATTATTTTAAAACAGTATAAACTTGGCTAAATGAATGTGTGAGCAGTGATTACTAAATAAAGCAATAAATTAACAATGCTTGTCCTACATTTACATATATGCACACAATACCCTTACATAAACAGCCATTTGCATTTTATTTTGAGTTACTTTTGAAAAAATATGTTGATAACCCAAAATTTGTACTTTTTCTTTGATCCTACTTTTTAGTAATGAAGCTATAAAAAGAGTGTATGCAAGTTGTAAATGCATACACACTTTCAAAAACTACTTATTTTTTAAAAGCAACAATATTAATACTTCTTCATTGCCAAAGAATTTATGACCATAGCCATAGCCAGATATATATATAATTTAGAGGGAGAGAGAAAATAATCTCCTTTCCAAAATCAATTTCATTTTCAAGAAATAAACACATTTATTTCACTAAATGCTAGATATGAAATGGCAGGTAATTCAAACGAAATTAAAGTTCAACAAATGTAACAGTAAAATCTCCATTAGTTAGCTCTTAGGGACATTTTGGTTTAATATTATTAATAATTCATGTACATTATTAAATGGATACTATATCTCATATATAAGAATATGTATTTAATTCACCCCGTTTATCTTTTCAACAGTCATGTATGTTCTGTGCATAGGGAAAATTAATTTTGAAAGGCTTACAATACTACACTATTAGCACCCAGCACTGGGGATTTCCAACTGATTCTGCAGTATTTAAAGGTCCTGCTATTTTTCTCCAAGCCAATCTTCCCTTCCAAATATGTAAACATTGAAAATAGCTTTTTATAACGTTCAAAATTTTAATTTTAACCAAAACCCTGTGTAATTAATGTGACATTTACATACATTTATTATTGCTAATATATTTTTTACTAATTGTAAATATTATAAAATATATACTTGGCTTTACTTCTGTGCACTTGTAAGTATGAGCATGTGGGTATATGCACATTATTTTCTAGGAATAAATCACGTACTACTTCGTGGTGGGATAGCCCAAGTTTTGAGCACAACAAAAGTGTTTATACTTCATACTCTTTTTGTTCCACAAGAATACTGATTACTATCTTAGACACTTTAATAAATTTTTAAACATTTATGAAATAAATAAAAATATACCAAATTGTGAATTTTCATAAGGTAACCTAATTGGCCTTTAACTATCTTGTGGCAATTAGAAAGAGGTATAAAAGATTTTTCATACTTATTGTAATATTACTTTAGTTATGATGTTTTCTTAATATTTTGGGCTTCAGCAAAATGATTTCCTACTAAATTCAATGTACAAAACTTTCAAGTTGGTTTCTAAACTATCATAAATTCATGGATAACAATTACTTGTACATTCTAAAGCTTGTTTATTGAATATGTAATTATAATTTACTTTTAAGGTGGCGTTTTGGATCATTCACACACAGGTATCAATTTTAAGGCATTAAAATATCCTTCATATGATATGTGGTATTAAAGTAGGCTTCATGGGTCGATGGTTGGAGTCAATTACATAGTAAATATCCATGTCTTTCTATAACTGCCCCTCATGAAATGGAAGAGCAGTTATTTTTTAGCTATTTTCCATAATATGCTGCTACAGAATCTCAGGTTTCAAAGTATACATAGTTATTTATTGGAGAGTGGGAACTTTCTAATAAAAATGTTCTCATGATTAACCAGTGTAGAGTAATAAGACAGAACAAATAATAAAAGGAATCCAGATATATCATCTTCTAATAGATACCTGCTCTTCAGAACTAAAAAGAACCAAAGTATACAGTTATTGTGTGTAAATCGTAAATCCTAAGCAGCCTTTATCCTCACTTGTATTGTGAGGAATATTAATTTGTGCATGACACAATAAACTCTCTCTCCATATATATATATATATATATATATATATATATATATATATATATATATATATATATTACCTTCACAGTTACCACAGAGCATTTGCCCAAGTTCTAGGATTGATCAATACTTTATGCAAATGACACATTATTTTTGAAACACACAGTTGAACACTCTTGTCAGTTCCAAATGTCTCTTTCTTTGTAGAGAATCACCTGTTGACTATCACCAGCATTTATACTTTCCTTTGTAAAAGAAGTACAACAGTAGAATCAGCTTGTCTGACTTTAACTTCATTCTTCATCTATCAGAATAGCATATGTATGCTAAATAAAATTTTATTGTTCTTTCTCTTATACAATCTTTTATGTCACCAATCATTCTGACTTTATTGCTTATAGGTAAGCCAGCAAGTCTTAATACTTTCCATTCAAAACAATGTTTTTATCTCTCCACTTGGATCTTATATTTAAAACATTTTCCTAAGTAATTTGCATTAATGTTTCACTTCACATCAAGGTGTATGAAAATGGCATAAAATGTTCCTAATGATGCTAATGAGGACCATGATTTGAATCACACATTTTTCTATGGTGGTGTACACCTGTAATCTCAGAACTCAGGAGACTATGGCCAGAGAAATCAAATTCAAGGCCAGTTCAGGCTAGATAGTTAGTGAGGTTAAGGACAGCATGGAGACTGTGGCAAGATCCTATGTCTTCCAAGATAATTGCAATAGGAATACACTCAGACATATATGCATACATTTTGGAAAATGTCAGAATATTTTTTGTCATTTTCATATCATTTCACATAACATATCTATAACATACTTATCAGAAACCTGTAAATCACACATCAAGTTGATTGAATTCTATAATATTGATTTTATATTTTTAAATTTCTATTTATTTTTCAAGTTATCTATTAGTTTAGGCCTACCTGGCCACATCGAAATAAAATGCACCCCTATTTTATTTGCAATGCCGGCAATCAGTGTGCTATGCAAATGCTCTACCTCTGAAGCAAGGCTTTGTCCCTGTTTATTTTATTTTAATTTTATTTTTTATTTTTTTAGAGAGAGAGACAGAGAGAGAGGGAGAGGGAGACAGATAGAGAATGGGCGAGCCAGCAGTCTCTCAGCTGCTGTGAATGAAATCCAGATGTGTGCGCCCCCTTGTGGCCAAGTGTGGCATTGTGCCCTTGTGTCATTTTTCATCTGGCTAAACGTGGGACCTGGAGAGTGGAACCACTGGAGATTGGAACCAGCGTTCTTAGGCTTAGGAGGCAGGCGCCTTAACAGCTAAGCCATCTCTCCAGCCCTTTGTCCCTGTTTAGAGAGCAAGTATATGTCATCAATGTGAACAAAATTCTCTGTGTGGAGTGTAGGCACAAAATGTTCCATACATGTAAGCTCTAAGTATGTACTGGTCTCATAACTGAGAAAATCCCTTCCCAAACACCATCATGGTGAAGCTGAGCCAGGCTCACAGGGAAGCTCATTCTGCAGCAGAGAGGGTGGCTGCTTGCAATGTAAAAATATGCTTTACTTCTATGTATTATTATTTTTAAATATTTTTATTTCTTTATTTGACAAAGAGAAATAAAGAGAGAGAGAGATTATGGGTGGGCCAGGGCCTCCTGGTGTAAATGAACTCCAGACACATCACTTTATGCATTTGGCTTTAAGTGGGTACTGAGGAATCAAAGCGAGGCCAGCAGGTTTTGTAAGCAAGTGCTTTTAACTGCTGAGCTATCTCCCCAGTCCTCTATTTATCATGTAGTATTTTATAATTTGGTATTATAAAATTAAAGCATATATATAGAGAGAGTCATTAAACATTAATATTGCAATGTGATTATTCCAGTGACAAAAATATGTAGGTGCGTTGTTTCACAAGTCATACTAATGAAAAAATAATAAATTGGTAATATTGTAAGCAAACAACATATACTATACTTGTAAAGTAGGCTTGAAAATTTTTATGAATTGATTTATGAAAAATCAATTTAGAATGTTAAACATTTTGCATTCTCTAACATGTAGGCAGAAAGTGATTACTGTCTTCCTAAATCTATATATTTTTCAGGGAATTATTAAGGAACAGAGAGAGAGAGAGAGAGAGAGAGAGAGAGAGGGCACCTAGTTTCTTATGTGTGCTGAATTTCATTAATTTTTCCAGGAAAATATTCAGAGGAAACAAAAAATTAATACAGTGATCCCACTAGACCTTATAAAGTGTTATCTCCCTAATTTTACTGGAAAATGATTGTCACTTCAGGTTATGTTTTGACTACCCAACAAGTGGATAAAGATCCTATTAGAGGCTCCGCCATTTCAATATAAAGCACAAAATTGTTAGCCAATGTGTCTTTTCGACACTTTTTAGTTTATTGTATTTAGTTTTCTTTTTTAAAAATTCTTACACTAACACAATTCTAATTTCAGATTCGACTCTACAGCACTCAGCAGCAAGACCTCAAATATTAGCTCATAACTAATAATGGCCAGAGGGGAGGGGGATAGATCAGTGCTAAAGCACTAACCCTGAGTACTTGCAGAGCTTGCATCTACTTATTCAGTGTTGTTAATATGCAAGCATTGTTCTAAAAAAACTTATGTAACTTAGTCCCATTCACTTACATTCTGTGTTAAGAAGAAAGAAAATAAAGGTAATCCTGGGTGAACAACAGATAAATGTCAGGTTAATCAAGACTTTACTTGAATATTTAGCTATATTTAACATCATAATTAGATGGTAGCATTTTCCAATTTTGATATTGTGAAAATATTATGCAATGAGTAAAACATATTTTTTATAAGTGAATTACACCTGAGATGTAAAACTACCATGATTATAGGTGACAACTGGAGAGACTTGTAGCTATACTCTCAGCCTGTTTTTCTTATTTATAAAGACAGACAGCAGTAATTTCTAAGAGTGTCTTCAAGCTTTAAAATCTATGCAAGTAAATTAGTATTTATTAATTTAATCAATATTTTCTATTAAACATATTGAAAAATAATTGATTTATTGCTACTTACTATGTGTTTATATATATAGAAATGTAATCATTTTGAAATCCATGGAAACTATCTCACGTCTGAATAAATTTCCTAGGGAAATGGCAAGTAAAATAATTCTACTGTGATGTCACATGCATCAAATCAGTGTGGCCATATCTCTAAAGTTATTAGAAGCACTTACTCTACTTTTAATACATTACATAAATTAGCTTTGACAAAGAAAAATTTTGGAGCAATTTTATCTGCAAACAGTTGTCAAGGCCTGGCAGGAACTTAGATCTGATCACAGTATAAAGCTGTTGTTATTGTGCATAAGAAATTCACACTGAATTAATTAATTTGGTCATTCCTAGAGAGCATTATATAACTCAAAAAATCACCCATGCTTTGTTCCAAATATAATCTTCACACAGAGTGTCTCCCAATCATGGGTGATTATTCTCTTAGGGTCAACTGGAAATGTCTTGACATCTTTATATGTGTCACACTAGGAAAGGATTATTAGACTAGTCAATTAAAATAAAGACAGCCATTCAATTGAACTTAAATTTCCAATCACTGAGCATGATTTTAAAAGTGTGTTCTATGTAATATTTGTGATATACTAAAAAACAGTTGTTTTTTTAACCTCAACTTCATAAAGAAAGTCCCATTTTTCCATGATTCACTAAGGTGGAATTGAGGATGACTATAAGTTTGTGGTAAATTATATTAGTGATGTCACTAAACACCCTGAAGTCTGCATGACAGCCTTCTAGTGAACCTTGAATATATCTATATCAGTGGGCAAAACAGCCTGCTACTGAATCTTGACCATATATATATATATATATATCTATCTATCAGTGGGCATATATTTAACAAGAATTATCTAGTCCAAAATCTAACTGATGTTGAGTTTAGTAATATGGATGTGTTTGTAATCTATTTCTTTATGGGTATAACAGCCACGCTCTGTTTTATAAATTTTATAATAGTGATACTGATTTGGTACTTTTCTCTCTGAACATGCTTAGAGAGACAGATATAAAGTGAAGGCAATGTTGTCTGTCCTTGTCTTCTTCTGTTCTCTAAGAAATATGAAAATGAGTTTTGAAAAATAATTTAGAGCAACAATAAATGGTGCTTTGTGTATTCTGCAGCTGTACACACTTGAATTCTAATGATTGAACAAGACCTCATCATTATTTTTGGAAAACCAAAAATCCAAAAGTTTCAGTATAAGGCATGTAGCATTCATAAGGAAAATTCATAAGCTTGCCTTTCCTACAATGTCAGTGTAGATAAAGTAAGGAGACATGAAAAGCTTAACTGAGGTTACTATCATAGAGATACATTAAAGTCTATGATGATTGGACCAAACAAGGGCTCAGACCATGGCATAGAAGATGTGAGCTTGCCTACTATGAGTAGATATGGACTTGCATCCTGTAATATGAAAGGAAATTCTGGAATTTCTGTCTCATTTACGTGTCCAAAAGATATACCAAGCTAAGGGATTTACTAAGCTGCTAAAAGAATTGGGTCTGGCTTTTTTGACACCTCACTGAAAATCTTTATATTGTTGTCTTATGTCATAAATGCTAAATTGCTGTTGCTCTGTTAAGAACTTTGAATTAGAAGTGTCACAATTCCTCTGGCCACTGTCAAAGTTACCTACAGTCCCTAACTTGTAAAAATAGTTTCTGTCTGTCCCCATTTTCCAAACATTACAATAATATTCCCTGACTCCAGCCATATCTTGGCATAGAGTTGGTGACGAGGTTATTGGGGTGCACAAGCAGAGACGAGAATTCTCTTCTAGACCTCACTTAATGCTTGTGATTGTATTGAAATGAAAGGACAAAATAAATGGGATTGACTGAATTCCTGTCCAGTGTCAGAATAAGGTAGACAATGTTTTGTATCAATACATTGTAGTCAAAGAAAGAAAGTAGCCTTATATTGGCAGGATCTTGTGAGCAGTTAAGAAAGAAGCAAAAAGAATTTGCTAAGATCCCACAGAAGGAGTGGCTTCTTAGAGCTAATGTGACATGACTGGGGAGAATGCCATGGAGAGCTGGATGATCAGAACATTTTCAATGAGGAAACTGGGTCCTCTGAATGTCCTTTGCTATTAAAAACTCTGAGCTAAATTGCCTTATATTGTTTGATGGGTAGCTGTGCTATTTTGCAATTTATAATCCTTCACCAGAACCCAGCCAGAGGCATAAAGTTAAACCTGAGTATCTGTATCTGTAACCAATTTTCCTTTTCCTTCTTTCCAACCTTCTTTGTTACTTCCTTCTCTGTAATCCCTCATTCTTTCCTCTTTTCTTTGTTTCCTTTTCTTGTTTCTTTTTTTTTAAATAAATATTTTAGTTTTATTTATTTGAAAGAAAAAGAGGGAGGGAGAGAGAGAAATAGGCATGCCAGGGCCTCCAGCTGCTGCAAACAAACTCCAGATGCATGTGCCACCATGTGCATCTGGGTTACGTGGGTTCTAGAGAATCAAACTGCTAAGCCATCTCTCCAGCCTCTTTTTTTCTTTTTTCTTTTATCTTTTTTCTTTCTTTCTTTCTTTCTTTCTTTCTTTCTTTCTTTCTTTCTTTCTTTCTTTCTTTCTTTTTTTTTTTTTTTTTTTGACAGAGTCTTGCTCTGTGGCCTATGCTAACTCGTGACTCATGATGTTTCTGCCTCAACCTCCTAAGTGGAAATTACAGGTATATTCCATCATTCGTAACTTGTAGCTAGTATTGCTTGTTTTGTGTTACTTTTGTTTTGTCTTACTTTTTTTTTTTTTTTTTTTTTTTTTTTGAAACAAGCTCTTATTCTGTAGTTCAGGCTGGCCTTGAACTTATAGAAGCCCTTCTGTCTCAACAATCCGTCTGAGAGTTCTAGGATTACAGATGTGAGGCCCCAGTCCCAGCTAATTTTTAACCCTCTAAGTTTGTAACAAGATCTACAACTATAGATTTATACAGAAAATATGAGCTAGTCTTGTCTTTATATTAAACGATTGGGAATTTGTAGTGAAAAAAATCAAATCTGTGCCAAATTTGAGTCAAGTATATATCATTTCTATTTTATGTCTTTATCCTTTACAAATAATCAAAACGCTTCTGTATTCAACATATTTGCAGTGTACAATAATGAACCTGATGTCAATTTTTATCAATTTATCCAGTTTCTTATGTATTTTACTTTGTCAATGCCTGAAAATAACAAAAACTTTGAGATGTCATCTTAATGTCTGTAACAACTATATAACAAATAAAACAAATAAAGGGCAGGGTAGGGGATAGAGAAATGGCTTAGCAGTTCAGACGCTTGCCAGCAAAACCAAAGGATCCAGGATTGATTCCCGAATACACATGTAAAGCCAAATGCACAAAGCAGTACATGTGTCTGGAGTCTGCTGGCAGTGGCTGGAGGCCCTGGCACCCCCATTCATTTGCTCTCTGTGTCTGTCTCTTTCTCTCTCCTTCTCTCAAATAAATATATAAAATAAATACTTAAAAAACACAAAAGTCAGGGTAATAAAATTAAAATAAAATTAAATAGTAAAGTCTATTTAAAAATCAAAGAACTAAGAATGGGCTGATAAGAAAAAACAGATAAATATGTTGAGCACAAAAAAATGTTGAGGCTTAAAAGGAATGATGGACTGGTTACCAATTTTAAATTGGCCAAAATTCTTATAACTGCCACCATCTCAAAATTATAGAGCAGAGAGTACGAATCAGAAAGAAAGACTGTGTTATAACATTTGCCAGTTTATTCCAGGAATGCAGTGCCCATGCCAAGGCAAGGCCATTGCCTGCTCCAGAGAAGCAAACACATCTAAGGTGTGGGTGACTTTAAATACCTGGGTGATTTACTTTTATGGAAATTGTGAAATGCATGTTTTCAAGTGTTTCATATCAAATTCATTTATTAAACTTGTATCAACATATGAACAAGTGTCCATTTTTTGTTTTGCTTGCATGTTTCTGAAAATGGCTTAATTCACTTTATTTTTCATATAAAACTTTATGAATTATTGAATTATAAATAAATATTATTTATGAAATATTTCTGGAAACTAGAATTCTGTTCATTCTAAAATGAAATTTCAAATATCTATGCCTATGTCAAGTATATCTATATCATCTATATATACTTATATATATGTACATATCTATATCTCAATTTTTTTTTTTTTTTTTGGTTTTTCGAGGTAGGGTCTCACTCTGGTCCAGGCTGACCTGGAATTAACTCTGTAGTCTCAGGGTGGCCTCGAACTCTCGGCGATCCTCCTACCTCTGCCTCCCGAGTGCTGGGATTAAAGGCGTGTGCCACCACGCCCGGCTATATCTCAAAATTTTATCATTTTCTTTTGATCACTATTATTTTGTAGTATGTGATTTGTTAACAAATATAATATAAACATAAATAAAAATGAACAAATATAATAATTTCTTATATAATAAGTATTGACAAAATCATGTGTGATAAATTTCAATCAATCTAGTTTTTTGAATTAGTTTTACAAAACCAAGCCTGTTCTAAGAATAAGTGGCATATTATGGTCTATTTCATAATAGTGGTAAATACATACAATTATTTTTTAAATGAAGCTCACCAAGAAATATAATTCCCATAATAAACATGGAGATAATATTTTCTATGATTTATTCAAAACCTGCAATAATCTGCACATATATAATAAAAACTAGTTACTGTCTGGCCTTACTAAACTGGGCTTTATCCTACTTCTACTGTCCCTGCGAAGGTTCTAGATTCCACATGTGACAAAGAGGTGGTAAGCTGGCAGGCAGGTGGTGGCCAGAAACACAATTACCAAATGACAGTCACTGAAAATTTCTTTCTATTGGGTGTGAAATTTGGTTTATTTTATAAAGGGAACTTGCTACAGCTTTTTTTAAAATTAAAGGTACATGAAGTAATGAGTGTTTCCAGTAGTATTCTATTCTACATCTAGCAAATCCTACTTGTTCAACTTCAGCATCAAATTGACATATTGATTAGTAATAGTAACTCCCTGCCTTTTGTTCTTAAATCTGGAGAGAGGATCTAAGAAACCCTGTGGAAGGCTGTTCACTTTGGGGGAAAAAAAAAAAAAAAAAAAAAAAGGTCTTGAAATGGCTACTCATTAAAAAGCTGAAGTAACAAGTTGGATAATCGCCCATAAGAAAGGCAGGTTCCTGTTGACATGTGAAAGTTACTAGCACCAATAGGATTATGATAAACTTTCTGCCTTAACCCATAATACCTATGTTATATACACAACATTATTCATTTCCTGTACTTACAGACATGTTCACCTTTGTTAATAGATAACACACTCTATTTTGAATAGATCATAAAACATCATACAAGCAATTGTTATGCTAAGCCTTTATGTTCATTTTTTCTTTGGAATGAGAAATAAGAATTCATTTTAAACCAAGCTGGATAGACATATCATTTAAATATTTTATAGACAGAGGTAAATTATGTTCTTCATTTAAATGAATTAATCATGCTTACATAGAGTAGCTAAGAATTCTTTCTAGAATACTTTATTTCCCCTTGGTTAAAACCATTCTGTTCCATGCATGAACAGCCCAAGCCCTCACATCACTAGCCTTCAATAAAGCACTATTATCTTTTGGCTTTGTTTTACACTAGGGGAACCGAAAAGTCAAATGTGGATAAGTTCTAAATGCTAGATAGAAATGACCTTTGGAGGGCAATCTCTTCCTCCACGGAAGCATTGCAGACTTCTTCTATTAGCATAGTCCCCGGGAGCCAAAGGTTAGGGACAGCCTAGGTACCTGAAGACATAAGTCAACATTTCCTTGATGTGGTTAGAGAATTTGAGGGCTCACCCACAGGTACATGAAAGTATTTGCTATTGAAAGCAATAATTGCAAACTTTGCATTAAAATACACTGCCCAGATGCTTGCTATTTTGTTTTGGTTGTAGGGAAGAAAGGAAGGCTGTTTCCAGATTCCCCTTCAGCACCTACCATTTGGCAAAGGATATGGGAAGCGGGAGAAATCAGAGGGAGCTGTGCCTTAGTTGAAACAGCTGGGAAACATATGGAAGTTGGTGTGAAATCCACCAACAGCCTTATTTCAAGCCTCCCACCCATTTTCCACCAAAGGATAGTTAATCAGGTGATAATGGTAGAGGCCCTAGAATCAGTGAGTGATGGACATTGAAAAGTGCAAAAATGATTTTTTTTAAATTCAAGGTTACAGGAAACACAAATCTCAAGGTTCCATTTCAAGGAACCTATTTTGAATGACAGTCTGGGTACCCTGTGGGCTACTATCAGAGGGATCGCATGGACCATCATAAAAGTACCCACTGGATTGAGGTCCACGGTGTTGCCTCAGCTCCACTGTCATTCCTCCCATGTGATGCTGCACAGAAGCTCACTGCCATTCTTCTTCCTAATAGTGGAGATTTAGCAATTCTTCTGTGATCACTACAAATGTGCATAGCTAACTTCATGTTACTCCCTGGATTTTCCTTCAGGAGCAGTTTAGGTTTGGGAGTCAGGCATTCAGTAAATTGTTCTTGGATTTCAATATTGGATTACAGCCAGAGTTTTGCTTAAATCCAGTCACTGGATATAAGCCTGATGTCATATATTTCTAGTCATAAAGGATGTGTATAAATCCATTGCATGTGCCTGGCTTTGCAAGCGTTGACCCATGCTCTGTGAGCTGGTTTGTGTGTGTGCGTTGTATTTATGAAATACTTTTGAGCATTGCAAAAACTTGAGGAGATCAATTTCAAAGAAATAAAAATAAATACAAGTTAACAGGCTTTTCTCAATGTGAATTTGTTCATTCATGCTTACATAAGGGGATGTGTGAACCATGAATCATTCAAATTGAATTGCTCATGAGAAAAAATGTGCTGGCTTGGCCATCAGTTTCCAGAGTTGCTTGACTGAAGGGAAAAGTGCATTGTTTCCATATAAATAACTAGCCACAGATTTTAAGACAAGAGTTGCTACAATTGGCAAAAATTGCTTTGATTCATGTGAGAACATGGAGGCTTCTAAGGGACTGATATCTGAGTACTCTGTACTGTGACAGTTTGTAGTCTGCCAAAACAGCTCTCAGGGTAAAAATATCAATCACTGGAAATTTTTCTTCACCTAGTGCCAGATTAGCTCAATGGTCTAACAATGTGAATGATGGCAGATCTGCTGTTTTGAAAAAAAAAGTGTGCGATGAACTGTAGCTTTCATGCTGAGCTAGTTTTTTAGCATTATGCAAGCCTACCTGAAAGCTCACACGTCACATGCTACAAACTCACCTGATCCTGGCACATCCTAAACTGTAATCAGCTGGGGCTTCAGAAATACCATTTGCACTGGACAAAGCCCGACTTTTCCCTGCCAAGGGCAGACCACATGCAGGTAAGTGACAAACCTAGAAATGTGGCCAGCGCATGATGAAGAAATTTGGACCGAGCCATCCCATCAGCCACTAAAAACTACTTTTTGATACATCAAAGGAAAAGGAAGGGCCAATGTGCCCAAGTGTTCATTAGGACTTTCTGTTGCTGCTGATGTTAGACCTGGAAAACCATACCTGCCAGCTTAACATCTGGTAAAACCCAAAAGTGTTGCTATTGAAGTGCGTTGTCTAGTGGAATTTTATTAGGCCACTCTTTAAGATACACTTCCTCTTGGTTTGCAGAAAGGAAAAGAACACTGAAAATTTTCTTAATTTCTTGGCAGAAGTAAGTATCATTGAAGCAACAAAATTTAGGGCTAGGGTTATGGCTGTAGCACAAGTATGAAGGCTGTTGTACCAATCTCCCAGATTGAACATACAAAGTCAGAAACTATCAAGTCTACATAATCCCCAAGCACCTATGAGGTGATGTCAGGCAGAAATAGGAGAATTTCCTGGAAACATGTGGGCCAGCTTGCTTGACAAATACAATAATGAACAATGAGAGACCTTTCTTCAAACAAAGCGGAAAGTGAGGACCAGTATGCACGGTTATTCTCTAATATCCACATGCTTGTGGTGGAATGTGGTCACATACATAAAGAAGAAAAGGCAGTTTAATATATCATTCTCTAATAAATATTATTTTTGTCGAACTAAAAGTGCAATTAAGATGCAACTTTGTTATCTTTGGTTAAACATAATTTTTCCTGTATGTCTTTTATCATCTGTTCATGGAACAGTTATTATACAGTATAAGCCACCACAGCTCATGGGTACATGCTAAAAATTATTTTGAATGCAAAAATAACTTTCTGGAGAGCATTAGCATGTATACTACCTTGATTGGGTTAATATGTTGCTGAATATAAGTATTACATAACTTTCTAGAAGTAGATATGATGAGAATCTTCCTAATATGTGCATTTTTACCTATTCAAATGTAGTAAATGGAGAAGTTCTAAACTACATCTCAGGGACATTATATGGATAAGTAAAATGCTCTGTATTAATGATGTATTTACCCCTGAAGAAGAAAGTTCCAAGTTATTAGTTGTTATTTTACAAGATGTTAAAAGATTCATTATGATAGTTGATAGTAGGTGCACTCAGAGTATGTTATATATGTGTGTGTGTGTGTGTATATATGTGTGTGTGTGTGTGTGTGCAGATGATTATAGACATATATGCTGTGTATACAATATAAATATAACATGATACATTTTATATATATATTAGTTCATGTGAACTCCTTTTTGTTTATAGATTCAATACTGAAGGTACACCATCAAAGAAGGACATAGTTCTTTTCATGAAGGAGCTCATTCTTAAATAGAAACCCAAAAGGAAAATGAGTACACACATACTTTTACATACACTCATTTGAACTCTGATAGGCAGTCATTTGTTAACCACAGTATTCATATGCTAAATTATTACTTTTCTCTGTACCCAAACATACCACCTTAAGTATCTGTACTAAAATATACTTTTCTATCTACAATTGTTATCCAGTGAGGCTTACGATAATGTTATTATTAAAATAGCATGTAGTTAGAAGTCAATATCTTTGTTCATATTTTGAATGGTGACAACTAAACATTTCCTGAATTGGTCTTTGAGTTACCAGAAAGCAGACTGTAAAAACAAGGAGCACAGCTCACCCTGCAGAGGTGTGATCAATCTTACTGTCTGTGGTCACTATTTGTCCACTGTCTAGAGAAACGCCTGGAAAAATTTCCATTTACCATGAATGGCATGGTTACTCTCAGTTGAGCGAATGTGTTAACACCAATCCTCTTTCACGTTTCTCCCACCAGATTCCCAGGAAGGAAATTACAAGTCAGAAGTCAACAGCAAACCCAGGAAGGAAAGGACAGCTTTTACCAAAGAGCAAATCAGAGAACTTGAAGCAGAATTTGCCCATCATAATTATTTGACCAGACTGAGGAGATATGAGATAGCAGTGAACCTAGACCTCACGGAAAGACAGGTAAAGTGGTACTGCCATCATGTGATCTTTTATGCTGCTTAAGCTCAATAACCTTTTTCTGTCCTCTTTGAACTATCTGTAGTAGTGGTTATTATAGATTAGAAAAGTGGTGCACTATTCTATGATCAAAGTTTTGTTCTGAAAAATCACAAAAGTAAAGAAAGCCAACTTTATTCTTTAAGAGATTCTTTTGTCATAAAAGTCTTTCTATAGTGTTTTTTATAGTTTAAAAACATCATTTGTTTTATATAAAGGTGGCACACCATGAAGATCTTCTTACTCTTGTGTTTAAATATCTCCCTACTTGAATTAACAAAAGTTAGTTATCATATGTTAGTTTACTGTCCCATGCAGGACAATCCAAAGTGAAACATTCACTCTCAGAACTCACTAACATGATATAAAAGTTCATTAATCGTTTGGCCTGGTAGCACACACCTTTAATCCCAGCACTTAGGAGGCAGAGCTGGAAAGATCACAGTGAGTTTGAGGCCATCCTGAGACTACATAGTGACTTCCAAGGTCAGCCTGGGCTTGAGTGAGACTCTACCTTGAAAAAAACAAATAAATAAAACAAAGAAAAAAAGTTTGTTATTATCTTATTTTCCATAACACCATGTTCTCCATATCCACTCACTGTTTCAATTGGAGTTTGGTATCTTGACATGTGGTATCCTTGTCATTGGAAAAAGGAGGTAAGAAAGACCTGGAAGTTCATGCACTGACCTCTAAATGTGTTTACCTGGAAATGACCCATGTCACTCCCATTTGAACCCTCACGCAGCTGAGGTCCATGAAGGCTGGGTAATGACACAGAGGTCATTGGTACATATTTCTGCCCCATTACCCAAAATATTTTTAAAACAGAATTAGCTTCAGTAACACAAAATTTTGCTATCCACTCAAAGAACACTTTGAAACTATTAATGATTTGTGGACTCAATTAACAAGACCTAAATAATATCTCAAAACTTGATGGCTTTGGAATTTCCTTTCCTGTCTTTTGTTAAGATGACAAAGGATTTGTTCTTTCAGTAGTCACATGGTACCCCTTGTATAAATTTCCATTTACCCTAAAACATAAGGCATATTAATAGGTATCAACTGGTAATCTTTATAAAAAAATGTTCCTCAAAGGCAAAGACAAACATCTTCATGTACAGTGCAAGTATAATCTATGCTCTTGGAGGAGAGATTCATATCCTTTCTCCATGTATACACTTCCTCCACTGTTCTGGTTGAAAATAAGGAAGTCTCAACAGAGGGTGGACAAACCTACACTTATCTCATGAAAACATGTCATTTTATATAACATATTAATCATCTTTCTTTGTGATATTTTTTTTTAGATTTCTTTAAATTTTGGCTCCAGTAGAGTATTTCGGGTAGTAGAAATATTTAGAGCAACAGTTTTATATGGTTTAATTTACTGGTAATTTATATTTTTATTAAATATTTTGACTCATTTATAAGTTATGAAGCACACCATTTCCTTTCCTTGAATTTAACATGGAATGTTCCCAATAAATGTGTGACAGTCAGTTCTTTGGAGATCAGGATCCAAAATCTGTATCATCAGACATCTGAGTTATTTTTATATATTTATCTGGGAACAGGAAGGGAAGAAAGGGATAAAAACTCACATTCATGGATATAGAAACAGTAGATTCCAGGCAAATCAACCATGTTTTTACATAGTGCTTAAAGAGAATAAGAAAATAGGAAATACTTCCTGTCGTTTAAGAGAAAAGCAAGACATGTTAAATCCTTGGACTCTTCTTAGAACTTCAGTTTACCAACCTATATCCTAGTAGCACATCTAAAATCGCACAGAAAGAAGTCACATACATAAGACCTTTTATAGTTGTAAATTTCCTTTGAACTTTGCCTGGAAGTGAGTGAGCAGGGACATTTTTAGCCCCAAAAGAAATTACATGTCTGTAAATAATTATTAAAGAAATTGTTTTCTTTTAAATTAAAATGTGGAGCCTAGATGGAAGTCAATTTTTGATTATGTAATGCCTTTCTGTAGGAACATTATCAGTCCAGTATTATTCCTGTTTTTAACTCCCAGTTTCCAGTTGGTGAGATAGCCTTGTGCACTCTTCCAGATCAAAAGCTAATAGTCTTTAATTGGCAGAGTCGCATACAACATTTTATAGAACCAATCTGTCTAAAATTCATATTGAAAATATTTTTTTAACTGGACATACTTATTCTGTATGTTTTTCACACCCAGATAAATGTAAAGCAAGCTCCCATAAGATCTTTAATTCCTTACAGTAGAAAGACAAGAGAAAGCAGTTGTATGAAAGACCAGTAATGGTGGTAAAATGGATAGTTTATAGAGTTAAGGTTGCCAGATTTAAAAGCAGTAGGAGATCCTTACACATTATAAAACCTTTTTCAACGAGCTAATTAAAGGTACAATAATAGAGATTTGTAAACTATGTAAAATGACCGGACTCACAAGACAATTCATGATACCTCTGCCAAGAAAAATGGAAAATTCACCTAGTTGGATCATTCTCCTTTAGTGGAAGTGAGAAGCCATAGGTTTTCTTTGTTACTCATAAATCATTAAATTAAAAGTCAAAATGCCAAGTATTTTTAAAAGCAATCCATTTTATGACTATGAAGCAGAATTATTTTTATAGCAGATATGCAGTGGTTTTGCATTATTATGCAATCTGTTTCATTTTCAATTTTATTTATATAAATTTACATGAATATACTTAGTTATTATATACACTGCCTCCAAAACCATGTATATTTTCTATTCAAGTTGACCTAAGACTACCTGTGTAGTCAGTGATTTTAGTATATTCCTTTCTTCTGTACAGAAAATTTACAGCAATAAATGATAGTTATACTTAATTTGTGGTATGCAAAGAGTTCTGAAAGGTAAGATGGGAATTGATTTCAGTTAATAAAACGAGCATGGTACAGTATAGAGTTAATGGTGTGTATAATAAAGGGATTCTCTTTTTAAAATGAGAAACAGTATTTTAATAATGCTATTTTCAATAAACAACATAGTATTTATAGTGTACCCTAAAAAATACACTGTCTTATATATACAAGTATTTAATTTAATTCCAAAAGTAACTTAAGAAGGATAATTAAGTGGGATATATACAGTTAGTCAATGTTTCAAGGCTTTCCTATATTAACTTTCAGATATCTGTTCAACATAAAAGACTAAAAATAAGTAATTGACCTTTAACCGTTTAATATAAAAACATAAGTACTCAGTTTTGAAATAGAAAATCACTTAGACAAAAAAGGTTCTATCTTATTGAGAAATAATGGTCTTTTAATTAGAATATATTTTAAAAATTCTTTCTTATACATATAACCCTTTCATTAGTCATATTTGGCTCTATAAAGCTACTTATAGAATACTTATAGCTGCATAAATATATATTCTGCATATACAACATGCATACTTCTTGTATAAGTGTGTGTGTATACACATAAACAGATAAAAATCACCCTTTTTATGAGAAATGTCTTGAAATTTGATCTATTATTCTTGCTGAAAGCAATCACATGAAAAATTTGTAAGCCCAAGTCTAAGAATCTGTCTCTCTGTGCTTCTCAATTTTCTCAAAAAGTAAGCATATATATTAATTTATACATAACCACCAATAACATTCTAATTCATATTGTATACTACACCACAGAATGGCCACATAAAGTGCAATGCTAAAAAAAAAAAGGAGTTTCTTCCTTGAAGGAATATCATATACACTCCTTTTCAACATTATGTCCCCTGACAGATGATATTTAATAATGTTATTTAAATAATTTCTAAAATTAAGATGCTTCTAGCAACTTGAGCAGTATGGGCAAACTTAATGTTATACTTTAGCTTTCCTTTCTTTTATTTGTGCAGTTATATAGAGAAGTGCATGTAAAGGTTATGTAACATCTATAAGTCAATAATGTCAGGAGTAAAAAACTTGACAATTTCTGGAGACATGGCTGTGGAAGACTTTCTGACAATTACCCCCATATTCCCATAATGATTTTATTATTTCAAAGATGAATTTAACTCACAAAAGATTTTGCATTTTGAATAACTTTATAAATTACATTTTATTAATTTTGGATACATATAATATTGTGATTAATGTTTTTGATGGTCAATGTATATTCATATGATTGATTGTTTTAGTTTTTCTAATAATCTTGGATTTAAAGCAATGATCTCTACATTGTAAAACAAAATTACCAGGATAGTGAAGGTGCACATGTATTATTATAATGAAGTCAATCCACATACTAATTTACTTAGATTGGATCAATGTAAATTGCCAATAGTATATGATTCTTTGTTTTAAGAAACAAAATATTTAAATTGATATCTTATTTGGATGATGATTAAAAGAAGTGGTTATGAAAGGAATGTATGTTAATAGTAACACATTACTGATTATTTGTTAGGCATTATTACAGAAGTTAGACAAGTAATTCAGAATAATCATCATTTTATCTGTTCTCACTTGTTTGAGTAAGATAGGGTAACTATTTGGAAATTTTATTGCATTTCATTTATAAATTTTGACTCAATTCCTAAACGAATTGTATGATATATTTAAATAATATCTCACTTAAAATAACTGAAATACATATCCATTTTAGTTGTGTTTAAAAAATTATTAACAGTCAATATTCACTACAGGCTGATGTTAATGGAATGGACTATTTGATTTGAATTCTAACAGAGATGGCAGAAAGGGCATTAATCAGTTAGCATTTTCTAATTGAGACATTGCTAAAAGTTGAAGAGAATCAATCTTCTAGCAAGTTTGCTCATCCTATGAATGGTTACCTGGGCTTCATTTTTAGAGAAAACAGTGTGGTAAATAGCATTAACATATTATAGTGTCTTTAAAACTAAAATTACTTAAAGAGAATTTCATTTCTTGAATTTCAAGAGTTGTTTCTCATTGAATATGCTACTTGCCAAAGACTGAGAATAGTTAATAGCTTTCAATTTGTTCAAAAACATGAGAAATAAATTTTCAGTTTACATTAATTAGGATAAATGAGAAATAATATTATGTATCAAGAAAAGGCCATAAACAGTGTGCTATAATAGAAGATAAAGATGAGAGTCAACTTTGTGAAACAGAAGTCAGTCTTCAACATGAAGTAAATTCTAACCCCTTGCTCCACAAACACCTTCAAACCCTATGTGTGGCTATAATGATAACAAAGCCATTAAGACCCAAACATGGTTCTTGAAAAGAGTGAGAGATCGCCTTAGGCAGAGATGCAAATCTAGTCAGACAAGTGGCATATATAGTCATTTTTTTTTCTCTTGTTGTCTTTCCTTACCTTCAAAATCTCTGTTGTGCTAATTCTTTAGCTGCTGACATCCCCACTTCTTTTCTTGGTGAGGGGAAGTCTTTGTAATGTCTATTTACCTTGCATCACTAGACAACTGCCGTGATCAAAACAAGTTGCCAGAGATGCTATGAGTATTTTGAAAATTATATTTGTTTAATTAGTCTCTATTTATTTCCCATCCTAAATATGTAAATCAATATGTCAGATGGCGTCCAGAATATATCACATGCCCAAAGAAAAACGGAAACAGTTGGAATATTAACTACTAATTCCACACGTTTGAAGACATCTGGATATGTCACTGAAATTTTTAGTTTTGGTCCAGATGTTTTGTGTTATGTCTCTTTGTGTCTTCAAAAGACATATATTTATAGTATTATATAAATATAGGCTATGATATTACCAGGTTGATAAATTACAACAGCCTGTGTCCCTCTGGGTACCTATAAAAATGCTGTGAGAGTACAGATTTCTATTTCATTTATGTTCTCTTGTGACATATTGTGAACTCTGAGGTCAGCCCTTGCTATCTAATACATATAACATTATCATGTGGATGACTAAACAAGTTCATTAAGTATGTGAAAATTAGTATTAACCCACTACCACTTCAATCACCCTTCACAATATTTTTACAAAAAAAATAACAATTTAATTTCTTGAGACAGGTTTAGTGATGCATGCATGTAATTCTAGCATTGAGGAGGCTAAATTCAAAGTTAGCCTAGTTTTAGATGAGTCATGACCAAAGCTGAAAGCAGTACTTATCTGTGGGCATAAACAATTTCATGGGCTCAACCTATTTAACCAAACAACATGATTAGCTTCCTCAGTAAGACCTATGGCTTCTTCATTTACAGGCTTCTGACAATGCATACAGTGCCAAACATGAATTCTCTCCAGTAGCATGGACGTCACATTCAATCAGACATCAGTTAAATACCCACATTCCAGTCATGCACTATTGCACCAGTGGGTGCATCTTGACTAGAAAGTCATTTGTATACCACATGGAATCTGCCCTTGAGTGAAGTCTTTTCTCCTTCATCAATCTGCATTTTCCAGCACTATGACAACTAGCTAACAGAGAGAAATATTAGCAGCTCAGTTCCACCTTGATTTCTCTAGGTTCTGCAACCAAAATATGTGCTCTCTTCAGAAACAGAGTTTTACTAGATAATTCTTTGGGGGAAGCAATAGCAGAGGCAATATTCTACACTTTGAGGAGCCTCTGGGGACCTTCTTTACCAGCAACTTAGGAAGGCACCCCATTTCTGGCACTGAGAATTTTGATAAATGCCCTATGGCTTCTGGAAACAGCATTATCATTTCTTCCTCTTAGAATTGTACATTTGTTACTGGTGTTATAGATGAACTCTACCCTTTCTCTTAGGAAAGCAAACAAGAACAGATTTAGGGGAACTATGCCAACCATTATTTCATAAAGATTATTTTGCCTGTTGCAACCTTGGTAAAGATGATGAATACAACCTATGTCTTCCCTATGAATTTGATGGAAAATATCCTTATAGATGATCTTAAAAGATTCATTATCACCATTATATATATATATATATATATATATATATATATATATATATATATATATATGGCTGCAGAGAGAACAATTTTCTCAAATTACAAAAAAAGTCATCAGAGAAGCCCAGAGTAAAACTCAGTTCATGTGGAACAGAACTATTGCGATATGCAATGTCACATTTGCAAAGGTAATTAAACTGAGTGGTATAATTACCAAAATTATAGTAAGGAAAATAGTGTCATATTTACCAACCTAATTATATCAAGTTGAAGAATTGCTTGACTGATAGTAATTACGTAGATGGAGTTCACATATGTTACATGCTTTACTTTTTATATCCTGAATGCTATTTTTAGGTTTGAAATATAACAGGAACCAAAGGGGGGTGGCAGGCAGCCTAATAAGGAATCAAGCAAACCCTGAGGTTATTTCATGGCACTGTGCCTTCCAACTTGTGTTCATAGGCAAGTCACTTAACCCTTGGTTTGACTTCCTCACCAGTAAAATGAAAGCAATTTTAGTAATACACAGGAAAAAAAATGTAAGTATAAGAATAATGCAAAAGGCACACTTACTAATAGGGCTCTCTAACTCTAAGTAGTTACTTAATTAAAGGCAACTAGAGCTTTTTTGGTTAGTAAACTATAACAGTATGTGAAAACCTAGCAAATATTTTAACCAATCAATTTTGCAATGTTTTCTTATTGCCTATTGTCAAATGGATCAATGTATTTGTAATATAAGATATCTGGTTCCAGTTATGACTCAGAGTGAAACATCCATGAAATTCTGGAGTTAAGAAATGTCTAGTAATTTGTTGTGCTAACATTGGAGGAAAGCACACCAACTTTAAAGATCACTGATATCAATGTGATGTTGCAAATTGCTTGAATTTCTTCTTACCCTTGTGTATTTATAGAAATTGAGATTGTATCTGAAGTGAGAGTGGGGAATGTTCAAAAGGTTTACAATGCAGAATGAGGCAAAATATTTTTCCTAGTAGATATTAAGATGTATGATTTTAGCAAAGGTGCGGAAATTTGATAAAGATACATAATGAAACAGACAAACTGCTTGGCATAAATGGAAACTTGACTTATGACAAACAAAAAGGGATGACTGAGGAAAAAGTGGACTAACCTTCTTTGCACATGTAATGAAATTCTAAAGCTGGGTGTTGTGTCATACACCATTAATCCCAGCATTGGAGAGACAGAAGTAGGAGGGTCACTGTGAGTTTGAGGTCAACCCGGAACTACAGAGTAAATTCCAGGTCATCCTGGGTTAGAGTGAGACCCCACCTGGAAAAATCCCCTGACCCCCCCCCAAAAAAAATCTATAGTATCAGAATTAACCTTTTCAGTTTGAAAGACAAATCTTCAGACTTTTAGAATATGCCTCAACTCACAGAAATGTACATAGACCTGAAGCACGGTCATAAAGGAAATGTGTTAGGCTTGATACATGAAGAGTTCTGATGGTCATATCATGCTCTAAGAAAAGGACAAAGAAATTGTAACAAAAAGAAATGAGAAGGAGCTATACAACCGCTAACTATTAGTTGAGCCTTTAAGACATGTTTTTAAAAAGTCTCTTAAAAAGCCAGGATTGTTGGTGCGAGGTATAGTTGTCAGTAATCTCAGGACTTGAAGAGCTTGAAGCAAGAGGAAACATCATGAGACCCTGCCTCAAAAAAGCCTGTAAAAGTCGGGCATGGTGGTGCATGCCTTTAATCCCAGCACTCGGGAGGCAGAGGTAGGAGGATCACTGTGAGTTCATGGCCACCCTGAGACTATATAGTGAATTCCAGGTCAGCCTGAGCTAGAGTGGCTAGAGTGAGACCCTACCTTGGAAAAACCAACAAAAACCAAAAAAAAAAAAAAAAAAAAAAAGCCTGTAAAAGAATAAAATAAATTTAGAGTGATTCATTGCAAATAACAAACATGAAGATTCACTTCAGCAAAATCAGAAAATTAAGAGTCATCATGGCATGGTAAAATGACATTTGTAGTCATTGCGTAATAAGAAACAAACAAAAACCATCATTCTAAATCGTGGCACCATTGTGAATCAATTAGGACTCTTATTAGAGTGGATAAGGGAGCTCACCTGGTAGAACACTGGGAAACAGTTTTTCTGTAGCATTGTGTTAAAATGAATTTTTAAGTACACTTTGGACCATTGCTACACTTCCTGCATGCACACCCACACACACCCAGAGGAAGTCTGTGGAATGCTTATCAGAAGACATGTACAAGAGTGCCTGGCAAATCAGCCATAAAAACAGGAGGGTCAAAGAGTTATGTGAGTTTCCCTGGGATGCAGAATTGATATATGTGTTATGTTCGAACATTTAAAATGGTGTATGTAGTTAAAATTGAGTAACTGCAATGTCTCAGCAATGTGAATAGAAGAACAAAACACCTATTGTTAAGAATGTTGTATTTTAATAAGAGTATGAAAAGTTCACTGCTACACTTTAGGGTCACATATTGTCATTTATATATTTTTTGCTGTAATGTGTCTGTGGTCCTGGCAGGTATGACAGAAACGACTCAGCACATGCAAGACACTCAGCTTTCTCTTCATGTCATTTCGATGGGTCTTCTGTCTCCTCAGTATTCACCATCATCTGTAAAAGGCAGGTTATCTAGCCAAGAATGAGAGTAGCATTGATAAAAGGGGACAAGCATACACATTTAGAAAACATTTTCATGGGCATAACCTCTTTGTTTAGTCAAAGAATGGTGGAAGTCTCCCTCTAGGTTCTATAACCTTTCAAGTCATTGGCTTCTGATTTTGTTCTTCGTATCAGGTGTGAATTCCCTCCCACTAAGTGTGCCACACACCCAATCTAGAGCAGTGCACTACCCCTTTCACTTATGTACTGTATGGCACTGTCCTAGCCATAGAAGCAGACTAGTGCATTCAGGACCCCACAGTGATTGCCTATACCCCTGTGAGGAGAGTTCTCAGTGGAATGGAGACTGGCGAGAGGGAACAAGACAGAATAACCCAATGAGAGTATAACCAATTTGCAACAAGTTCATATATTAAAGTTCCCAATAAAAATTATTTTAAAAAGCTTTAAGTTTTAAAGTAAGGCTTGAGGATGATAGCAACAATTCAAGCTAGTGGTAATTTTGGTCTGGTAGACAGAGAAATCAATGTTTATTTAATAGGAAAACACACTGAGAGCTAATACGTGGAAAGAAAAAAAATTATATTCTGCACATATAAAATGAATTAGGCAAATCCAATTAAGCTTCTAAAAGGAAAGAACACATGCAGGTCTTCCATGATTCATATAGCACAAAACTTAATATCAATATTTTAATAATGAGAATGTTTCATTGGGACTACATTCTAAGGAAATTATTAGATCATGTTTGCAAAGTTATATAACATTACTAAGAGCACTGGGGGAAGAAAGGATAATTCTTACGAAGATAGGCTTATAGTGAGGCAGTGTGGTCAAATGAAGCTTTGTGACAGCAAGTGTGGTGAGTTTCATAGATTGACTTAACCATCTGAGATTGTGTGTGTGTGTGTGTGTGTGTGTGTGTGTGTGTGTGTGTGTATGCATGCGCCACGGCTTTAATGGGACATAATTTCATATAAGAGTAGAAGCATCTGAGTTCACCATCTACCATAGCCTATGACCTTTCAAACATAGTTTTATAAGCTTTGTCATGAGCATGTTTTCAGTTAGCTCAGGCATTGACACCTGTATGATTAGGCAAAGAAAAACTAGGAGGGTGGGGAAATTTCTCCCAGACAAAAACATTATAACCTCAAATACATAGAAAATTCATACTGTCAATGCCTTTGAAGAACCTTAAGTGATAGAATTCTTTCTCATCCGAATTTATGTAATTTGTTGAAACACAAAATGTAGTAATTTGTATGTAAATTTTGAAAGTTTTGGAATTAGCATCGAATATGTTTTAAAGTCTCTGCTTCATTGCATCTGCATAGAGGTCTCTGAGAAACTGTTTTCCATTGGCTTCTTAGTTTGATTATTCTCCTTCCTTCCTTAAGGTGAAAGTGTGGTTCCAGAACAGGCGGATGAAGTGGAAGAGGGTCAAAGGAGGACAGCAGGGAGCTGCAGCTCGAGAAAAGGAACTGGTGAACGTGAAAAAAGGAACACTTCTCCCCTCAGAGCTTTCAGGAATTGGTGCAGCCACCCTGCAGCAGACAGGGGACTCGCTAGTAAATGAAGACAGTCACGACAGTGACCACAGTTCAGAGCATGCGCACTTATGATACGCACAGAGAAGACCAGCTCCATTCTCAGGAAAGCAATATTAGGATGGCAAGCCTTACCCAAACATCGTTTACACAGAAAGATGACTATGGTAGTGATGTTTAATATAATTAAATTCAGGCATCTCAAGTCTGATTTCCATGATTGGTAGAAATTTGACACTAAGTGCCTCTTATTGAAGATGCTTCTGCAGCAAAGATGGAGAAGGTGGACTTGCTTTGAAAATTCCAAATAAGTTTGATCATGTGTATGGCAATGAGAAGATATGTGCTTGCTTTTGCCTGCACTGAAAATTAAATTGCTATCAAGAGCAAAGTAGCTAAGACCTGTTTTTTTTATTATTATTATTCAAGATGCCTCCAGAGTGTAGATGCCAAAAATGAACTTGCTTTGAACATTCCAGATGTATAAGGTTGTTTGTATGACAGTGGGCAAGTATTTGCTTTTGCTTGCACTGAAAATTAAATTGCTATCAAGTTAAACCATGAAATATTTTATCCTGAATAGCCACAGTGCCTGAAATCACCAAGTGGATTTAAAAATGTATTTTAAATCTGTGTATAGTACTCTGAAGTCATTTTCCTGTCTTCACTAACTCTAGCAATGCATTTAAGTAGCTGATGAAAATAGGTTCTCTCAAATTGACATTCAGAACCAGCCCTTTGTATTTTTTTTTTACACATGTTGTCAGTCAGAAAACCTCAGTATGTGCTTACTTGTGTTCAAGTAGAGAAGAATGCAGTAGAGTCTGATAGGACACACTCTTGTACCACAGACAAAACAGACCTTATGTTGCATTTACTATCAACTGCTGCTAATACATTATTATAGAACTTATCTAGCTCCTCAAGTCTTTCTAGCTTTTAGCTTGAAAAAAATTAGGATCATCCGCAAATCAGTTACCTTGCACAAAGATCACTGTCTGTTTTTATGTCTTTAAAATGTTAGCTATTGTGGATATGATTTAATTACCAAGGAAACATATCTTTCTTATTGATAATGATATCAAACAAAGAACAGAACAAGCTGATTCTTCAAGAGGATAGCTGACAAAATTCTGACTGTCTTTGAATTAAACTCAGTACAAATACATTATTTTTCATATGCAATGTATTCATGCAGAACACATCTTTGTATTTTGTAAAAATTATTAATAAATGATCCTTTGTAAATAGCTGTGCTTTTCTACTGTGATTTCCTTTATTTTATGATTTGCATATTTATTTAAGACAGAGTCTCTATCATCCAGGCTTTTGAGAAATTCACTATGTAGGCCAGCCTAGCCTTGAATTCATACCAATCCTTTGGCATTAACCTCTCAAGGGGTTGGGTTTACAAAAGGGGCCCACCATGTCTGATAATTTTTATTTATTATTAAATGTAACCCTAAGAATGTCACAAGGTCTCTGTTGTTATGTAAATCCAGATGAGTATAATTAAGCAATAATTTACATTTTTCATTCATGAAAATTTATTATGGCAAAAATGGATAAACAAATGACATTTAAGACTAGTCATAGAATAATTCATTTCTATAATCCTAAAAATATAAAAATAGGCTTACCTGTATACTTTATGAATCAAGATAAATGTTGAAGAAACCATAACACTAAGCATAAAAGATTAATGAAATGATAATATATGCTAACAGCTATGGAAGATATATGTGAATTAGTCTAATAATTTTATTCCATTTTTATTTGTAATGTTTTTCAGCACTTAGTATCATACCTAGGACCTCTTGCATGCTAGATGTGTGCCCGATCTCTAAGTTATAGGCCCAACTCCAAGAGTTGTTTAAATTCAGAATATCCAGTCTTTATCATGAAGTATGGACTAAGCTAATGAGATTTTTTAGTCCTAATGGACATGATTGACGAAGAACTTCTAATGTACTGTATTTAGTGTTATGCATGGTTGCATAAGCACTGGACAGTTAAGTCTTATTTATCAGTGGATTCAGTCCTTTTCATTTGCACTATGGTTTTGCCAGAATTAGTTGGAAATATCACAGCATATATTTCTTTTCCAATTATTTAGAAGTAGATATACAGAAAGATAATCAGCAAATGTTTACAAAAAGTCTCATTACCTGATTTTTTAATTTGCTTTAGAATAAGTTGACAAAAATACACTCCATTTAACAGTCTAAAATTTAAAAAAAAATAATTTAAATTAAAATTAAAGTTAAAATTTCTAAAAGAAAATTTAAAAAAGTAAACATCCTATTTGTATCACACTGTCTCATTGTGTAATAAACATGATCTCATTATCTAGTAATACTTACAAATTAGCATTGAGGAAAAACACCTTATATTGGCATAAAACAAACACTTTATTAATCACTTAAATGAATAGAAAGTAATTGTATTGAAGACATATATCTACTTGGGTCAGCTGGCTAATTTATCAAGAAAGAGCTTCAAGTCAAGCAGGTTATGTACAAGAAGGCTTTTGTCTTCTGTTATTTTGCTACTGAGTTGCCAGGGATTGATTCCTGAGCCTTGCATCTGACATGTAACTGTGCTACTGCAGAGCTACATCCAGGCTCTCAGAGATGTTAATTAGCACTTACTATTTTGCAAATTTTGCAGTGTCTTAGTATTTACCTTTTTCCACATTGAAAAAAAAAAAAGTTAACTGGCTAGATAATATTATTATTCCCATTATCTTTCTAGAGTTGAAGTTCTCTGTGGACCATTGAAGCCAGGTAACTCCAGAATGAGTGAGAGAGGGAGGAACAGAGACAGAGACTGACACATAGAAAGAAGACAGGAAGAAAGAAGTTAAGAAGAAAACAAAGAAACAAAGAAGCAAAGAAAAAGAAACAAGGAGAAAGAGAGGGGGGAGAAAGGGAGGGAGGAAGCAACTTGTTCTTCACCAGGATGACACCATTCCATGTATCTGTTACCTGTTAATTTTTGACCTTTTTCATGTAATTCCATCTCAAATCCTGTAACTTGGAATTATCATTGCAACACGCCTTTCTTGGAAATAGTCTGGAACAATGGCTAGGCTAAGTTTTTCAGCAGAGCTCAGAAAACTGATTATTATAATGTTTCCCCAAAACTGATCAGCATACATTGACTCAGTATTAACATTATTTTAGACTTTTCTTCCAGTTTTACTCAAAGGTATGTTTTTAGCCTCAGTTTTCTCCTTCACAGATCACTATTACAGCTGGGTTTTCCATTTTACTTTATAAAATGAATTTAAAAAAATTTAAAAAGATAATCCCAACCACAATGTTCACATCCTGGTATGAACATGAGAAACAGTGGAAATGGTTTGGGAAGTTCAGTAAGAACAGAGGGGTAAGAATAGAGGGGAGATAGAAAAGGAGAGCACATTATAAAAATAATTACTTTTCCATTATCAATGTGAATAATTTTCAAGGACTCAAAAATATACTGTCACATTTATAGTTTTTTTCTTAGAGAAGATTAAAGAAATTTTATAGATAAAAAATCATGTATAAGACTTTAATTATCCTTAGTAATTGTAGGTTTAGAGAACTTCAATTTCGAAACATGTGAGAGCTGATAATTTTTTTTAAGGAAACAGTCACATATGCTCTGAATTGTTTTCTAACTAAATGCTGTTACAAACTGCTCCTCTTTGAGGTGCATCATTGAGTACTATATTTAAAAGGTAAGATATGATAATAGTACTTAGTTGGTGTAGTACTTCTCAACTTTTAAAATGATTGGGTTTTCAAATCTAGTCCTTTCCGTAATAAGGAATCTAGAAATAAATGTAAATTTGGAGCTTGTGATAATTTTGCCTTCAGGTCATTATTCTAAACATTTGAAAATTACAAGATTGCTCCATAAATGCTGATATGAAAGCAGATGTTTTAGTATTTTTATGTTTCTGCCTAAAGCTAGACAGGATGATTGAATGAGTTTTCTTCTCATGATTTTCAAAACACATGTGCTTTCTGCTCTTAAAGAATATTAAGTGAAGTGGATAAAGGAACAAAAATTGGAGCAGAAAAATGACTGATGCACCAAATTATGAGAGGTTGTGAAAAATGTATAAATTATTGTTTGTTATCATAACTTTTTATATGATTACAAGATTCTATACCTATGCAGAGGTGTTTTCACTTGATACTTAAGATGTTTTAAAATATTTAAAATACATCTGAACATAAAATTTTTCTCTTAATAAATTAACTTCTATTTAAGTACAACCTCAAACCATACTGAATTATTCGACAACACTTTTGATTTTATTACAAAGTATTCAATAATACTTTATGAAATATTGTTTACTTTTATTAAGGATGGTTTTTATAAGTAATTCCAAAAATAAAATGAAATTTTAGATGAAAGTTATTGCTACAATCACTTCATGTAAATGGTGTAGAAACAAATTTAGTATATAACAGTAACTCATCTTAATATTTATGTCCTTTGTGGTAAGTCACTGAAATGAGCACGTTTTGATTTTAATTAAAGAGTAATGATAAGTCTTCAATATGATTATATTGTGCTGAAAAACATATACTCTCCTTCAACATATTTTACTTAAAAACAATAGCTGTTATATCACCATATATATATATATATAATTTATTTATTTATTTATTTATTTATTTTTTTTTTTTTTTTTGGTTTTTCGAGGTAGGGTCTCACTCTGGCCCAGGCTGACCTGGAATTAACTATGTACTCTCAGGGTAAATTTGAATTAGTGCTGGGATTTTGCGCCACCACGCCCGGCCTCATTATATATATTTTGACTTACTAAATTTAATTATTTTTGACAATTCACACATGGACATAATGTGTTTTGAAACCATCCTGTTACCCTCTCTCATCTTCCTCCTACTCCACTCAATCTCTTCTTACCATTTAATTCCCATCCCGTTTTTATTTTTTTTTTTTTTTTTTTTTTTGACAAACTGAGTTAAATTGGGGTGGCTTGCATGATTTTGCATAGGAGGCTATTTACTGGAGAATGGGCAACATACCAAATGGCTCCATCACTGGAGGACATGACTCTTCACCCAGCAATCATCACGTGCCACTACTACATTGGGAAGTGTGGGTTTTCATCAGCCCCTCCCCCTCCACAATGAAATATTGACAGGCTTAATCTTGTGTAGGAAACAACATCCACCTTTAGCTCTTGAGTGAAATGGCCATGTGTTATCCAGCATTCTGCAGCTGCCCCCTATCATCCTCCCATTCTTTTCATTCCCTCTTCTGTGAGGGTTCCTGAGCTTTGGGGTGTGTGTTTTAAATGTCATGTTTAGGGCATAGCAGACACAAGTTGCATTCTCATTGCTAACTTTACTAGTAAAGACCTCCTCATTAATCTTTTTTAATGCTCTTTGCATAAAGGAAATTTGTGATGGAGGCTGAATGCCGTACCAGTCTAAGGAAATAAACACAGGTATTTAGAAGGCAGTTAGACATGCTGTCTGTTTAGCATAACCATAGTATTGAATTCATCCCTGGGACCCATATCCCCAGCAGAAGCTTTTGGCCAGAATTGTAGCAGGGATGACTTCCCTCCTGTGGAGAATGCCTCAAAACCAACTGGAGTGCAGTTGGTTACCTTTCGTGCCACTATTGCACCAGTGTGCACATATCACCTCATACATGGTGCATATTAATCATTAAAATATATTACTATGTGTCCAGCGGGTGAACATCACACAAAAGCTGTTATCATGGCTAAGTATTTGTCCTAGTTGAATTATCAGCTTGCCTTTCATTTGCTTTAGTGCAGACTTAAGTTTCTTTGGATTTTCCAACACTTGAATATATTAATATTTCACAACCACATGTCTACATTTGAGGTAGGATCTCATTAGCCTGGAACTCACCATTCAAGCTATACTTACTGACCAGTGAGGCCCATAAATCTTTCTGCCTCTGTCTCCTCAATTCTGGTGTCAGAAGGTCATACCACCATATCTAGTGAGAAGCAGATGCTTATGAAATTACTCATCATAATAAAATCCATTATTTAAGTGTAAGTTGCTATAATGAAAGCTAAATATAAAACAAACAAAAATCATATTTTTCTCATGAGAAATTTTGCATTTAAACTTTAACAATGTACACCTTAAGACTACACAAACAATTTTGACATTTAGAAGTTACATTGATGGTGAAGCCTATAGAATATTCTGCTATTAAAAATTAGTAAATCAAGGAAGTTATTTAAGCTGACTTTGCTTTGACTTTGCTATAATTGTATAAGCTACCTTAGGTAGTAGTTGGTTAACAGTTGAACTCATCCTTTAAGAATTTGCATACTGATAATAGTAACTGCTCCTGCCCGTCAACATATCATCTGCCATGGCTCTGGTTTAGGTTGACACACTCCTGCATCTTGGAAAACAGCTATAAGAACTGCCTGGTGAGCATATGTGTGTGTATTGTGTTCACTTCCCATTCCACTTGGTGAATGCAAAGAGCATCATTCCTCTGAAAGCTGACACAGAACATTCAGAAGTGTACTTGGGCTGCTGGCTGGCATTTGCAATATGTCTTTCTGTACATTCAACTATCTGCAGTTTTCTGCCAGTGAATTTTCAGGCTACTGTGGGAAAGTAATAAATGTACTGATCACTAATGATACACATGGATAAGTTAACTTTGATCATTAGTCATTATCTTATGTTTATATATTGAATTTCATTAGATGGTGATACAGCTAGTCTACCCAGCTATCTTTCCTTGGCAATCTCTCTGTCTCGACCTCCAGTGTCCTGGGATTACAGAGGACCCCAGCACTCCTTCCATTTACATTGATATAAGGAATCTGAAGTCAGACCCTTATACTTATACAGCACCTATGTTACTATCTCTGCTGTCTCCTCATACCCCCATATTAAATTTCAGCGAATAGGTCCAAAGTTAGAGAAATGAAACCTATTATTGTATAATGACAATACCTTCTTCTGGAATACTCTCAAGTGTCTGCTGCCAGCTATTTTACAGTTAACTTTTCTTTATAAGTTGTTGGAAGAGTTCAAATAATGATTAAAAAATAAATACATAAACAAAAAAATCCTCATTAATATAATTTTTTAATTTTTTAATTTTTTAATTTTTTATTTTTGGAGAGAGACACAGAGAGATATAGACAGAAAGGGAGACAGTCTCTCAGCTGCTGTGAAAGAAATCCAGATGTGTGGGCCCCCACGTGGGCAAGTGCTGCATTGCGCTCTTGCGTCACTTTGCATCTGGCTAAATGTGGGACCTGGAGATGGGAACCCGGTGCTTAGATTTAGCAGGCAGGCGCCTTAACAATTAAGCCATCTCTCCAGCCCAATAAAAAAATTTTGAAATATAACTTTTTTTTTTTTTTTGGTTTTTCGAGGTAGGGTCTCACTCTAGTCCAGGCTGACCTGGAATTAATGAAATATAACTTTTTTTAACAACAGCAACAGAAATTCTTGGTTTCTTGGGCAAGAGTACAGAAGAATCTTCTTCTCTACTATAATGGGTTATGGAAGTTTAGTGCATGAGTATAGAATTCATCTCTGTTTCCCTTTCGCCTGCTTCTTTGTGTAATCAACTTTCAATATGCACTGCAAAGAGTCGTCTAACATATAAATCAGATAAGTTAAGAAGTGGTTTACAGTGAGTTTTGCAAATGAAAAGTTCCAGATATGGTCGTGGTTCATAATGAAGCATTTGGACATATTTTGAAAAGGACAAATTATCTCATGCCCGTGCTTTGCTCCAAACATTACAGTGGCTTACAAAAAAAAAAAAAAAAAAAAAAAAAAACTCAAATTGAATCATGAGTACAGGATTGATCACAGTTATTACATTTCCTGGCTATAATATCTTTTCAATTACATATTAATGTTCTCAAAAGTTGGTAAAAGAACAGTGAATTAAAAACTGATGATCCAGTACATAAATTAATTTAAAAAAATTGGGCTGGAGAGATGGCTTAGCGGTTAAGGCGCCTGCCTCCTAAGCCTAAGAACACTGAAAGCATGCTTTAAGTGGGAAGTAAGTATACTTCCTATTTTCAATCTCTTTTGCTTTCTGCCATAAGGTGAGTAACTTTACTCCACAAAGTGCTTTTGCTATGCTTTGTCTGCTTTGTCATAAAACCACAGACACAGGGACACTGAATATTATGCTGAAACTTCTAGAATCATGAGCCTGACTAAATTCTTTTCCTTTGCACTTAATTATAGAAAGTATATTTTTATGGTTACAGAAAGCTTACACAATACTCAATGAAAACTAAAATAGAATGTCACAGATAAATTTCGACTTCCATGTTTATTGGAATACTCTTCATGACAGCCCAGAAAAAGGAACTAACATTTGTGTCCATTGATGGGTGAATAAATAATTTAAATGTAGTATGCATCCATTATGGATTACTATTTGTCAATAAACATGTAAAATCCTCCTAATTGGGTCAATGCAGATGGAATTTAAAGGCATCAAATAATGTAAATCAGGGCTGGAGAGATGATTTAGTGGTTAAGTGAATTCCGGGCTAAAGAGAGACCCTACCTTGCAAAACCAAAATAAATAAATAAATAAAATTTTAAAAATAGTGAAAATGAGACAGACATAGAGCAACTTCCATGTGGGGGTCACTCATATGGAAATGCTTCTTTTAGACCCCAATTCAAGATGCCTATATGTTTTGTTTTTCATCCCAAGGTGCATTAGAAGTATCAAATAAGAGCTGAACGATTTTTTTTTTTTCTCCTGGTCACTGAGCTGTAAAAAGAACAGGTAGAGGGATGGAGAGATGGCTCAAAGGTTAAGGTATTTGCCTGCAAAATTTAAAAGACCCAGGTTTGATTCCCCAGTACTTACATACAGCCAGATGCACCTGGTGGCACATGCATCTGGAGTTTGTTTGCAGTGGGTAGAGGCCCTGACACACCCATTCTCTCTCTTGCCCCCTTCCTTTCTCTCTCATAAATAAATAAATAAATAAATAAATAAATAAATAAATGAATAAATAAATAAATAAAAACAAGTAGAAGGATGGGGAGATTCCTCAGTAGTTAAAGGCACTTACTTGCAAAGCCTGACACCCTGAGTTTAATTCTCCATGCCCACATAAGGTGGCACATGCACCTGGAGTTCATTTTCTAGAGGCCCTGGCATGCCCATTCTCTCTCTCTCTCTGTCTACCCTCTCTTTTCCTCTTTCTCTATCTCTCCCTCTCTAATAAATAAATAAAATAAAATGTTTTAAACAGAAATTTTATTTCAATTTTTATACTCAAATTACCATATAAAAATATTAAAGTTTCACTCTAGGTTATGTTTCATCATTCACAGAAAACCCAAACATTGGTATCACATTCTATTAGCTTCCATGACACATTAAATGTGATTTTTCTTTTCTGCTAACATTTAACAAATGCCTAAGCCTTTATTTTTGTAGCCTCTCATGAACTTCTTTTATCACACAACTCATTCATCATATTTCTGGTCCCCTTTACTGTGTAGGGGTGAAGGTAAATTTTGATTCTACCTTCTGAAATGAGCCAACATGGGGATCTTTCTCTTAGCCCCAACACCTGTCCACGGCCAGTGTCTGTTCTTGGAAATCTACTCATGCAGAGCCTGGGCAGGGTTACACTAAGTGAACTGACTGAGGCAGCACACCAGTACTGATGTGTTCTCAGTAGCATTGCTGAATTGGAACTCACTCTTCGTATCTTTCACATTTTTCTTATAGTGGTTACAGATCACAAAAAGGATTGTCTAATATCCGGCACTTCTATAAAATATTGGTAGCCCTTTTTCCTGCAATAAAATGGTTTTAACCTCAGTTCCTCTTAAAGCCTATTCAGTACAAATGCTAGCACTAGGTAAATATGAGATGTCTCACACAGGCCCAGGTGTTGAATTCTTGGTCTCCATCTGGTGACAGTAATTGTGGGAGAAGGTGGAAAGTTCCAGAAATGAGACCTATATGGAAGAAACAGGTCACTGTGTATGTGCTTTCATATCTGAGCACTCTGTTTCCTATCTGCTATAAGTTAAAGAGCCTCTGTCACACACAGTCACTGTCATGATCTGCCTCACATGGGCCCAGAATCAATGGATTTTGTACTGAAATCTCTCAAACTTGCAGCAAAATGATTAATCCATACTTTTAGTTGTTTATGTCAGGTATTTGGATCTCAACTATGGAAAGTAGCTAATTGCAATAAGTAAAATTTTGGGGTTTCCAACACAAAATTTCTTATTGCAATCAAAAAATTAATATATTTGTAAAGTATATGTGCCTGTTGACTATATTAAAAAAACTACATATTTCACTTTGAACCCTCAGTTCCTAAGTTAATCAGTCATCTTTATTAGTTGCTATCTCCTTATGTGATGCAGGAAAAATAATATATAAACTACTTTTTCTCCATGGAAATTACTGAAGTACAGAGGAATTTTTTTATGCAATTATGCTATGAAAGATAAAGTGACATAGAATTTACCATTTTAGATGGATATAGATTAAATAAATCCTTGCAAGCAATTGAAAATGTCCCCATCTAACTTGGTTTTCAAATATTACTAAAATGGAATCTGTTTTCTACAATTGATAGAACAGTGTCTTCGAGAACACTACACACTGAACAAGGATATTTCCACAAAACACTGATGTTTTAAGAGCATCACATTTCAAGTTGAAAGGGAAAATTTCACCGAGATAAAAATTTGACTGGGATTTATGAGTTCTACTTCACTTTTGTAAATTTGCTTTTCCTTTTTGCACTTCAAAGAGTTCATGACCAACATGACACTTTGTATGTTTTAGACTTTCACAATATCACTCTTTCCGATGAAGTGTGACAGGTGGCAAAGCATTCACATCATGTCAATCGAAGCTGCCAGGATGGGAATGCAGTCAGTTCCAGACATATAAAAATGTGTTGTTTTTCTAGACAGTTTTCCTGTAGCAGGACACATCTCCCCCTGGAATAAATCCTCAGATTCTTCAAAGTTTTATAACCCCCTATGCTAACGTATTAGCCCTTTTTTTCCTAACCTCAACCTTGTGCATGGCGTCCCACTTCCTTACACCATGTCATCTTATAAATTATGTCATCTTCTTGGATGCCCAAGGAAATTCAGGAAAGGCTTAACTACTTTTTCTTTCTATTAGGAGAATGTATATATAGTCTTAATTCACTTAAGAATGAGCTGGGCGTGGTGGCGCATGCCTTTAATCCCAGAACACGGG
This sequence comes from Orientallactaga sibirica, assembly GCA_036365145.1. Classification (NCBI taxonomy): domain Eukaryota; kingdom Metazoa; phylum Chordata; class Mammalia; order Rodentia; family Dipodidae; genus Orientallactaga; species Orientallactaga sibirica. The sequence continues at coordinate 17,722,965 of JAEOAD010000022.1, forward strand.
TCGCAGAGGTAGGAGGATTGCCATGAATTCAAGGCCATCCTGAGACTACATAGTGAATTCCAGGTCAACCTGAGCTAGAGTGAGACCCTACCTGGAAAAAACAAACAAAACAAACAAACAAAAAAAGAATGAAATGATTTTCAGTTACCTTAATCTATTTTAGGCTAACTTTGATTTCTCCCTTATTTTAGATTATAACTTTGGGCATTCCCTCATTTAACACCATTTTGCTTTCTGTCTCATTGTAAAGGTTCTGCTGAGTCTTTTGGTTTTGTCCCTTCGCTTCAGATTTAATATTTGGGGTCACAAGTGGCCTGATGGAGATGAATCACCAGTTTTATGGCCACTTACGTTCACCTCGGGACCTCAAATCACCAAAACTCACCTCAATTAATCATCAGTTTTATAGAAGGGATTAAATGTATTTGAGATTGAATGTATATAGCATGACACTCACCTTCTTTCAGGTGAACACTTCAATGGTCATTACTACATTTATAATGATGCACAATGTTTTCTATCTAATACGAAGGAATTTTATTACCCCAAAGAAATATCTGCAGTACTTATTACCACACTCTTCATTGCATTACCTCTTAAAAGCCAATGATGTGGTTTCTGTGTATGAATTGACCTATTTTGCTATTTATTGGGGGAGAAATCATACAATATTTGCCTTTTGTATCTGATTTAATTCACTTAATATGAGATTTGCAATGATCATTTATGTTGTGTCATGTATTAGAACTTCATTTGTTTTTACAGATAACTAATATTTCATTATATCAATACCATATGGATATATTCATTCCACTGTAGATATTTGTAGCATTCTACCATGTAGTTAGGATGAACACTGCTTCTTTTTGTGAACACACATGGAAACTTGATTGGATGGACGGATTTCCGAGAACTGGGAAAGCACACTTCTGAGTGTTATTATGGGAATGTTAACAGAAAAGATTGTGTATCTTTAAGCAAATTCTGTGGTGAATCCTGTCCCCGCCGTGAAGGAGTGTCATGCAATATGCCTGGAGCAGGTGGAACAGGAAATGGTTCAGGAAACCGAAGAAAGGGGAAAATGACTTTCAGATCTCCCGGAGCTGGTGCATTTTCAGCTAGTGCTGCCTTCGGGCCTCAGACTTCCAGAGCTTTTCCTTTTAAACTCTGGGACTTACACCAGGATCCCTCCCAGGAGGAGTCTCAGTAGGGACCTTCAGTATGGGACAGGGCTCTATGGCATTTATTCTGTTCTGAATCTTCCAGTGACTTCTGGCTTCCAACTTGCCAACAATGGCCAGCATGGCAATTCTACCATCTGTGATCATGAGAGCAAATCTAATAAAGTTTTTTTTTCTAAAATAAATAATACATCCTACTGGTTTGCTGTCCCTGCAAAGTTGACTAATGGGATGCCCTATCATATGGTAGGCATTTACTTTAGATATATACATAGTAGTAGAACTGCTGGTTCATGTAATTTTATGCTTAACTTTTGAGAAACCACCAAATAATTTTCAGTGGTAGCTACAGAAATTTTTATCCTCAAACGCAACATGTGAGGGATCAGCTTCTCCATTTCCCTACCAACACTGGTTCTGTGTTTGTTTGCTTTGACAACAAACATTCTTGTGGATACAAGGTGTCATTTCACCTCTCTTTTCCCAGTGAATATGCGACTTTGAGCCTCCAAGGCCAGTGCACTGCGACATCTATAGGGGCCAAAAACAATGAGCCACAGCCCAGGCCACAACTTGAGATTTCATGATGGTTTTGAATCACATTACATGGATTTGATTATTTTTTCATGGGCATACTTGCCATTAGTAATAGTTATTATTGTGATCTTTGTAGCATAATGTCAATCAAAATCCCAATAAGTAAGTTTGTTTCTAAAGTCTGTACAGAGAGTAATGAAACTAGAAAAGCCAATAACATAATAAAGTAGCAAATAAAGCCCAAGGTCTAATGGTTTGTATCATCAAAATTAAATTAGATAAAGCTGTAATAATTTACTATAGTATGGAAAGACAATTAAAACAAGAGGCCTGTGAAAGACAAATTTTATTTATGTATTTAATTGAGAGAGAGAAACAGAGAGAGAAAGAGGCAGATAGATAGATATATAGGTACATAGATAGATAGATGATAGATAGATAGATAGATAGATAGATAGATAGATAGATAGATAGATAAAGAATGGGAACACCAGGGACTCCAGCCACTGCCAACAAACTCCAGATGCATGCACCACCTTGTGCATCTGGCTTACATGGGTCCTGGGGAATTGAGCCTCTAACCAGGGTCCTTAGGCTCCACAGGCAAGTGCTTAACCACTAAGCCATCTCTCCAGCCCTGGAAAGACAATTTTGAGTTTTTATCAAATGCTAAGAAAAGATAACTGGTTGATAAGTGGTTCTGGTTTTAGTTTTGAGTGACCTATGTACTATTTTCCAGAATGACTGAATACTGGTTTCTTGTTACATGTGTTTTCCTGTCTTTTCATCCTCACTATACTTGTTTATTTCCCCACTTATAGACTTATTTACTTTTTGATTTATTTATTTTGAATCAGCATCTTGCTGGAGCCCAATCTGGCCTTGAACTTACTGTGTAGTTCAGCCTGGCTTTGATCTCGTGATTTTCTTGCCTCAGCCTCCAGAGTGCTGAGATTATAGAGTGCAATACCACAGGCAGCTCAGGTGGTAAAATAGTATACATTTGTGAATTTGATTTGTGTTTCCTTGAAGATAAATATGTTGAACAATTTTTCCTTAATCTTACCGATTTGTATACCATGTTTGAGAAATATCTGTTGAGAAGATATTACCACTGAAAATCAGATTATATATTTTTCTTCTTCTAATTTTTCCCTTATATATTCTGGATATTAAAATCTTCTTACTGAACATGTTGCACATAGTTCTTTTCTTTTCTTTTCTTTTCTTTTCATTTTATTTTATTTTATTTTATTATTTTATTTTATTTTTCCACATAGGGTCTCACTCTAGCCCAAGCTGAAGTAGAATTCACTCTGTCTTAACAGGGTGGCCTCAAACTCATGGCAATCTTCCTACCTCTACCTCCCAAGTGCTGGGATTAAAGATGTGCACCACCACTCCAGTCAAATATTTTCTTTTATTCTGCAAGTTATATCTTCTGACAGGTTCTTCTTTTCTTTGTTCTTTAAAATATCAGAGACAAACCTGTTCTCTCAACTTTTTGCAGCATATGTTCAATGGCTAAAATACATAATCAAGTGAGGTGCTCACTGGTGGATAAGTAGATAAAACTAAATAAAGTAACACTTTTCAACTTTGAAAAAAGAAAGAATCCTGGGGGTGGGACGATGGATCTCAGTGGATAAGGAATCTGCAAGTGTGAGGACCCAGATGCACATACATGCTGTGTGGTCATGGTGACTTCTCTCTCTATAATCCCTGCACACAGGAAATCGATGGGGGGATCCACAGTGCAATCTGACTAGACTAGCTATGCTGATGAGTGCTAAGTTAAAGGGAGAGGAAGGACCTACCTCAGTAACCAAGATGAGTTATTCAGGAAAACATGCAGCTTGGCCTCCACATGTATACATGTGAACCCATAAACAAAGAGAGAGGGTAAGAGAAATATGCAGACAGAGACGGAGAACACACCAGGGCCTCCAGCTACTGCAAAAGAATTCCAGACACATGTGCCACGTTGTGCATCTGGCTCACATGGGTACTGGGTAATCAAATCTGGGTCCTCAGGCTTCACAGGCAAGCATCTTAACTGCCAGGTCTTTTCATTTTTAAATGTTTTAAAAATATTTTAAAAGTTAAATATTTTAAATCTATTTTTATTGGGTAGAAACGTTGAATGGACACGTCATTTGTTGGTACTATCATTTTCCTCCCCCCTGCCTCCATTACACTGAAGGCCCTCCTCAGTGGGATTGATGGTGTTCACCCTGGGGGTTGTAAGAACAACAGACAAGGTTTAGGGAATTTTGTGGAAGGATAGGGGTGGGGATTATAAGAGTCATCTCCCCAGCCCTCTAGTTAGTGTTTTGTAGCCTGGTAAAATGACCATAGGATAAAATTACTTGGAAGAGAGGATTCTGAAGACTCTCACCACAAAGAAATTGTATGAGTGTAAGGAGATGAAAATGCTAATTTCTCCTATCTAGTAATTACAGATTGCATACATGCAACAAATTATGGGGCTAGAGAGATGGCTTAGTGATTAAGGTGCTTGCCTGAGAAGGATCCATGTTCTACTCTCCAGACCCAACATTAGCAAGAGGCACAAAGGTGAGGCAAGTGCAAGGTCAAACATGCCCACGAGGTGGCACAAGCATATGGAGTTCTATTGCAATGGCCTGCATCCACCAATTCTCTCTCCCTCTGACACACACTCTCTCTCTCTCTTTCTCTCTCTCTCTCCCTGTCTCTTACCCTCTCTAAAAAAAGGAAAAAGAAAAAAATTGCACACTATCGCACTACTACAAAAATACATATAATTACTTATTATGGAGTTTTAAAGAGCCCACAAGTAAGTTTCTATGAATATAGTGAACATATCTTTGATATAGGTAGAAAGGTAAGTCTGACAAAATCTGCATGCCAAAGGCATCTTGCACAAAGACAAAGAAGTCTTAAATTAATAGTAAGAAGCAGCAAGTTTATGGACCACTAAATCCAAACCAATTATCCTTATCCCAAACAAATTAATGTACAGATTTAATGCTATCCTATATATGTTTGAAAAGCTAAATTAAGAACATGGACTATGCCAAGTATATATCCAAGGGCAGCAGGAACAGTAACTCTTTTGCCCATGTATCATTATAGTGCCGTTGCTAGGACAGTAAAATACTATGATTATTTGGGAAAGTGCTTGGGTAGTTCAGCAAGGCTAAACCACATTGCACAAAGTATCCTACTCTCTACAAGAAGGTATTTTCCCAAGAGAATCAATCATCAGAGTGGTTTTTCTAAAGGCATCCATTATTCTTTAATAGACAGCATTGGTGCGTGTCAGTGCTTCCCTTTTCAGCTCCACAAAATATTAGGAAAATATGGATAAGAAACAGCAGGGCTGTATAGATGGCTGTGTGGTTAAAAGTACTTGCCTGCAAAGCCAGGTTCGATTCCCCAGTACCCACATACAGCCACATGCACAAGCTGGCGCATATATTTTGAGTGCATTTGCAGTGGCTGGAGGCCCTGGTGTGCCCTCTCTCTCTCTGTTTCTCCCTCTTTCTTTCTCCCTCCCTTTCAGTCTGTCTCACTCTCTCTGTCTCTCTTTCTCTCAAATAAATAAATAAAAATAAAATTTAAAGGAAAAAAAGAAGTTATGTATTTAACGAGATTGGTAGGTAAAAATTGACATTTTAAACTACTTTATCAGGACATTCTGTACTGTAACCGACTCATTCCTCTATTATTATCCACTGAAGGTACAGTCATGAAGCCTGTGCACCGTCTCACATGGCTTTTCCCCTGATTATTTGTATCCCTGCATTACTCAGTCACACAGTAAAAAGGCAAGTGATGTCTAAGAAACATTAAAATAAAAAAAAAAAAAAAAAAAAAAAAAAAAACAGTTTTGACCTTTCGGCTGCCTTAGACATGACATAATGAAAGAAGGACTAAACCACCATGCCTCTGACACATTCAGTGGAAACCAAAGGGAAAGGTAGGGAAAACGCAACAGATAAAAGATAGAAGGATGGGATGGAGAAATGGATTAGCCGTTAAAACACTTGCCTACAAAGCCAAAGGACCCAGATTTGGCTCTCCAGGACTCATGTAAGCCAGATGCACAAGTTGGTCCATGTACCTGGAATTTGTTTGCAGCATCTGGAGGCCCTGCCAAGCCCATTCTGTCTCATTCTGTCTGCCTCTCTCTCTCTTTTTTTTCTCTCTCTCAAATAATTAAATAAAAATAGAACTATAAAACTATTTATTAAAAAGATACAAGGAAAGAGATGTCACTGATTGTAGATTGAAAGTAGAAAAGACAGATTTAAAGAAATCATGCAAAGTTAAAGACATAATAATAAACATAGTAATGTAAGTGTTAATTTAAATAAGACATGGAATCTTGTGCTTAGAGAAGTGAGGTTCATCTTCAGTGCCCAGCAAGGATGCTCAGTGGTTATATATACAAAATGGCAGGTCAAGTATGAGAAACGGACACTAACAAGAGTTACAAATATTAGAAATGCTGGAATTCTGTTTCTAGAAAAACTACTACGTTTTTTCCTATTTTTATTTTTTGTTACTTATAGGCACACATAGTATGGAAACAACATATGTTGGTACCCTCCCTTCTCTCATCCCTGGCAGACTTCCCAAGGGGCACTCCTCATTGGAGTCGCAGATTATTCCAGTGGGGAATGTGGTTGTGCATTGTGGGAGCAGCAGTCATTATCAGGGAAAGGCAATGCCTCTGGGCATAATGTTCCAATTTGTGATGCTAATAATCTTTCTGCCCGCTCTTCCACAAAATTCCCTAAGGCATGTTGGGTGTGTTTTAAGTCTATGTCAGTGATGGGCTCTTAGGAGCCTCTGGAGCTCTGGGTTAGTAGGTGTTCAGTGTCCTCCAGGTCTGTCTCCTTCACCCTGGCACTGATTGTCAGCTTGACTGAGAAAGCAGCCCTCTTACTCAGCTCCCCAATTCATCTGTGGTTTTAGCTGGGGCCAGAGGGAGCACCTGAAAAGAAGGGCCCTGGAGATGGTGGGATGAAGCCACCTTACATGTTTCTTCTTTCTTTCTTGTTTACCCTTTTCTTTTCCTTTTCCTTTTCCTTGGCTTTGGCCTATAACACCCAGTACCAAGATGTGGTTAACACCCAAAGGAGCTGTTGGCTCGGAACATGGAAAGATCTGGCTAGAATCCTTTAGAGAGCCTGACCCAGACAGTTAGCCTATAAAGTACCGGAAGACACTACATGAGCTACTGGGGGAAAGTGCCCAACATCTGTCCAAGCAACTAGGGGTCAAAAGCTACTCAGAAGCAAACAACCTGACATGGTACTCAGACAAGTGCAATAGTGGCACACAGCCAGCCACAGTGGGTAACCAATAGGGTTCTGATTGGCTAACAGATCCACTAAGTTGTAAGGAACCCCTATCTGGCTCTGGGAAATAAGTCAGAATCATATTCAGACAATGATTTTGCTTTTCAATATCAAACTCCCACTAATCTTGGACTAAATTAAATTCTCTCTAAATTAATAATGCTTATCCCATTTAACCATTGCTGACTTCATTCTCTATTGGAGAATCTTCTCTGTTTTATATGGGAGTGGGACCCAAGGAAAAATATTACTTTTTAACATTATATTAAAAACAGTGATTTCTCAAGTCAATGCAGACATTCTATGAATTGGTTACATAAGAAATACTCAGCATTTATATATAATACAGAATATTTGTATAACATTCTGATATTTTAATGTACTTATATGCTATATTATATAACTAAATATAATTATAAATATAAAATTTAAAAATTACAAATAAAATTTGAAAATTATGTATTATTCAATTATTTCATTTAATCATTAATGACTCTCGATATGCCTCAAAGTCTTTAATATTTTCGAGTTTATAGGCTTTGCTACTTTTTTTTTTTTTTTTTTTTTTTTTGTTTTTCAAAGTAGGGTGTCACTCTAAGCCCAGGCTGACCTGGAATTCACTCTGTAGTCTCAGGGCGTCCTCAAACTCACAGCAATCCTCCTACTTCTGCCTCCCGAGTGCTGGGATTAAAGGCATGCATCACTACACCCAGCTTTCTTTTTTTATGTTATAATACTGAGTGTAATGTCTGTCAGATATCAGCTTCTTAATAATAATTAAGTGAAAATATAGCTGTCATGAAAATGACTCAAGGAATACTGTGATATCTTGTAAGTGATTTCAGATACACATTCCCTTCTTCCTTCTACAAGTCTAGAAACACTAGTGGATACAGGGATTATTTCTGTTCATGACTACCCATTACTAAGCAAAGAAGTTCTACCTTTGGTTCCTCTATTATTTTGACAGCTTTAGGTATGAAATATGAAGATCATGTCCATCATTTTGCAATCTTACCAGGAAAATTGATGCGTCTCAACAAAAGACGTGAAATGAAATTATTTCAGTTGAAATGTGGAAGCCCAAAACCATCAAAATATGTAATCAACATTGGAGATTTACTGGGCCCAGTAAACAGAAATGTACATCTCTTCAAACCCAGGACCAAGACATGCTTTTATACCAGAGAGTGGCTTTTGAAACCAGCCTGTGAGTTCTGTATGGCAGCTCAGTTGTACAGGTCTTATTCTCTAAATTAGTCTAGTTTTATTTCACTTTTGACTCCATGTCTGACCTTTGAACAATCTTCTACAAAAGGATGACAGTGCCAGTTCCCTAGCAACCAGTTGATGCTTTTACTCACATCCCACACTGTATGACTGCCCTGAGGGGCACATGATTGACTTCAATACAGCTATTTGCAGAAAGTGGAGGTATAGTAATAGCAGTTGTTATGTTTAGCATTTGAAAAACCTACGTGAATCTGACTGTGTGTACTTTTCTGTGTAGCACGCTAAGGAATAACATTAAACTAGACCTTGACTGATGATTGACTTTGAAGCTTTACCAAGCACTTGGCTTAGTCAGGATGACCTAATCCAGGCACATTCCACTTTTATTTAGATGTCAATGCCATTTTTCACATATGCATTCCCACATGTATACACATACTGACCCACAAAGGGAAACCACAGATAACCCATCATTGCTAGCCAAAATGTAGCTCTTGGTTTGGCATTCTTTGCAACAAGACTCTGTGTTATAGTTGGTAACCAGACTAATAATAAATGTCACATAAACTCCTAAAAATAGAACTGTGCCATTTTTTGATATAGTCTGCTTAGGAAAAATTATATAAAAATCACATTTTCAAGGTTATTCTATTTTTTTGTTAACTTATTTTAATACTAGTACATAATGTTAAATGATAGAAAGAAATTTTACTGGTCCAGTCCTAACTAGAAGTTCATGCCCATTAAGTAGATGCCATTTAGCAGTGCTGGCTGCTCTCCAGAGGGTGGTTTGAATTGTTCTGAGTTCAGTTCCAGTACTCAGAGAATCACACAAAATATAACTGAGAGTCAGGTATGGATGGATTGGGACCAGAGCTAGGAAGTAAGAATGTTGTCTGCTTTCACAAAGGACTTGCCTAAAACTCTGATCCCATTGACGTCTAATGAGTATAGTCAATTTCTGTAGATATTTCAGTAATTTCATCAAATATAATGTATAAAGTGCTTTATTAAAGTAAACTTAAGGAAAATTCTCAGTTTTTGCATTTCGATTTAAAATATAAATAAAGCATTGTTTGAACCATTGACGTCATTGTTTGAATTTTGACTCTGCTTTCCATACAGGCTAATCTCACAGCATTCTAACTTTTTCCTTAGAGTCCAATTGTAGTCCCACTGTTATGGCACTAGACACATGGTCTCCCAAGGATACCCATAGAGGATTTCCACTAATAGAAATGCAGGCTCCTTCAGTAGCTTGCGTTTTATTCACTTAAAATAAAATGACTGTCACTATGATGCTCAATTTTGATTGCCAACTTCATCAAATTAAGAAATGTTTGCTGAGGGCAATAGTGACACACTGCGGAGAGTATTAACCAGAGATGGAAGACCTGCCCTGAATATGGACTGCACCACCCCATGGGATGGGCTTCCAGATGGGAGAAGGAGAAAGCAAACTGAATACTGGTATTCATGTCTCTCTGCTCCTGGTCTGCTGAGATGTGAATAAGCAACCTCTTGTTACTGCTTCCATGGCCGCCAACACTGCCAGGCCTCCCCCAGCCCCCTAACTGTTTCTTTTTGTCAGCTATTTGGTCACAGCCATGAGAAGAGTAATTAAGATAGTAAGTCTTCATTATAACTTATAACCTGTTAAAACAGTAAATATGATCTTGGATAACATAAGTTCTCTTTATGACCCTCATCCAGTCCTCTCACTTATGAATCGGAATAGAATCTGCTTCCTGAGATAAGAGGACACATGATTAGTTAAACGTCAGCTTAAGGAAAAACAATTTTAATTAAGACAGTGCAGTGGACTATCACTTAAGCTTAAATTATAAAGGTTATAAGTTCTAACTGTTCAAGTTTTGCCAAATTATTTGACTGTACTTCTATTTTAAAGCTAAAATACAACTACATAAAGAGGAAAATCTTAGGCTACAAATCTAACTTAAAACAATGATAATTTCCATAAATATGTGGTATTTTAAGCAAGACAAAACAAAAATGATGTGTCATGAAATACTCTTTCTTAAATTAATGAAATTGGGGAGTCAACTACAAATAGAGAATAGAAAAAAATCTAAATAATTTATAGAATGCATAACAAAGAAAAGTTCATGAATGTATAAATAAGCCCACTGAGTTTCACTGGGCAGTGAGCCCAACAGATGACTCAACACTGTGTTCCTTAAGGTGAAACAGAGAATTTTTGTTATTAAATATTTCAGTGCATTTATTTGATTTCAATCAGCAAACAGACACCAAATGTTACTGTATAGAGCAAGATTAGACATTAATTTTCATAGAGGATGGAGCTGGACCAGAACCCATTCAACCAAGACTTTGCCACCAGTTTGCTTTCATTTCAGGAAAGGGATTCTAAAAATTCTAAGCCATAAACAGGACTGTCAGCCTTCTTCCTAAGACATCCTGGCAAGCCATTATGTATTAGTCCTGGGGAAAGTTGAGGACAGAAGAGAAAAAACAGCAGGCATATTGAATTCTTTTTCCTGTTCCCAGGGGTGTGGTCGAAGGATGCATGATCACTGTGGCTTCAGACATAGTTACAGAAAACTTGGGTGTCATTTTGCACAAAGCCATTTCCACCAGTTCAGAGGCCACCAATCAGATCATCAAAGTGAACTGGACCAAGCCGACTGAATAGTTAATATAGTCCTTATAAATCCAAAATGAAGTCCCATGTCTTTCAGTGGCTCGGTAAACCTGGCAACACAGACACCATGACATGATAGGCATACATATTTCTATTTCCTAATATGCCGTGTTAAATCTGGACATATTTTGGCTACTTTTTCTATATGGTGGCTTTAAAATGTCATAGTACTATTAAAATTTATTTTTAATGGCTGGAGAGATGGTTTAGCTGTTAAGGTGTTTGCTTGTAAAGCCAAAGGACCCCAGTTCGATTCTCTAGGACACAAGTAAGCCAGAGGGTGCATGCATCTGGAGTTCGTTTGCAGTGGCTGGATGCCCTGGCACCCCCATTCTCTCTCTCTCTCTCTCTCTCTCTCTCTCTCTATCTCTCTATCTGCCTTTTTCTCTCAAATAAATAAATAAAATACACCACGCATGGTGGTGCAGGTCTTTAATCCCAGCTCTTAGGAGGCAGAGGTAGGAGGATTGCTGTGAGTTTGAGGCCACCCTGAGACTACATAGTAAATTCCAGGTAAACCTGAGCTAGAGTGAGACTGTACCTGAAAAAAAAATGTGAAATAATTTAATATGGAAAACAGTGATTATTAAACTAACACTTTCACCTCAAGGCAGACAGTTTCCTGATATTGCTGTTTACATTTTACTGGAGCATAGTCCGTCACACCCACGTGCTTACTCATGTATGATTTGTAGCTGCTTTCTCACTGCAGCACAAGAGATGTGTAGCAATGACAACTGAATAGATAGTTGGGAAAGCTTATAATATTTGCTAACTGTTCATCTACAGAAACAAAATACTTTAAGACCCTGTTCTGAAATAAACTATGGAAGTTCTTAAACTGTTACTATGTACAACTTCTAATCCAGAAATATCCATTGTTGTTATTTTAATATATTGTACCTTTATTTCTTTTTGTAACTCTCTCTCTCTCTCTCTCTCTCTCTGTGTGTGTGTGTGTGTGTGTGTGGGTGGGTGGGTGGATGGGTGTGGGGGTGTGCTTATGCACATGCGCACACATGTATGGGAGAAAGAAGGAAGGGAAAGAGAAAGTTGGAGATAGAAATGAGAGAAAGAAAGAGAGAAAGAGAGCGGATGGGAGCATGAGGACCTCTTGCCTCTGCCAATAACTCCAGACATATGCATCATTTTGTGCATCTGGTTTTAAATGGGAACTGGGGAATTGAACCTGGGCCATAAGGCTTTGCAAGGAAGTGTCTTTAACCACTGAGGTATCTCCCCAGGCTTGCATTGTTATTTCATATTTAACACTTCAGTATATCACTACCTTATAACTCAGCTCTCGTTGGCAAAACAGGATTTGTGTAAAGGGGCAGTGGTATGTCTGATGTGCTTCTCTCAGTAATATAAATGCGTATGTTAGGAAATATGTCTTAAACCATGCACCTATTTCTGCTTCCTTTCTTGGGCTTTTCCTAATCAAGACAAAAACTTTACTCTAGCCCATGAACCCTGCTACAAGTATTAAAGACATCACTCATCTCCCCATATAATGTTGCTTTGCCTTTTTAGCACTTTTTCTTACACAAAATATTTAGAAAAACAATTGAAAGACATAAAATAAACTCCCAGATTTTTTTTTCAAAAATCCACTATCTTTAACTCAATTCCATTGAAAATGAGATCACAGAATTCTTGTTTGTTCAGTATATTAAAAAAGTTAAGTATAACATTGAACCTGTTATAACAAATCAAGACCATCAGGTGCTTTGCCAAGAAAATAATTAAGAGGATATGAATGTATTTCAATTACAAGAGTGCTTCCCTCATATGTACAAAGCCTTGGGACTGACCTGTGTCACTACATAAACCAGGTATGATGCCATACCACATACCAGTAATCCTAGCATTTGGTACTGGTGGCAGCAGGATGAGAAATTCAAGGTCATCTTTCAATACATATTGAATAATTCCAGACCAACCTGGGAAACAAGAGACCATGTTTCAAAAGTAAAAATAAAAGGAATAAAGGAAGGAATGGCAGAAGGAAGGAATGGCAGAAGGAAGGAAGGAAGGAAGGAAGGAAGGAAGGAAGGAAGGAAGGAAGGAAGGAAGGAAGGAAGGAAGGAATTCAACTTTTCTTGAAATGTTATTATTTAAGCAATATATATATAAACTATGGAAGATTGTGTGCCTTAAAGAGAAATGTGTTGGAGTTACTTTTTGTTTTGTTTTGTTTTGTTTTACAAGGTAGGGTCTCAGTCTAGTCCAGGGTGACCTGGAATTCATTATGTAATTTCAGGGTGGCCTCGAACTCACAGAAATCTTCCTACCTCTGCCTTCCAAGTGCTGGGATTAAAGAATGCACTGACAAGTGCAGCTGAGTTACTTTAAAAATTATTTTATTTATTTATTTTCAAGGAGAGATAAAGAGAGAGCGAGCACATGGATGTTCCAGGGTCTCTAGCCACTGCAAAGAATTCCAGACATACATTACGTTTTGCATATAGCTTTAAGTGGGTACTGGGAAATTTAAACAGGGTTGTTAGGCATTGCAGGAAAGCTCCTTAACGGATGAGCCATCTCTCCAGACCCTAATGTTAGTTTTTATTCCATATGAAAACCAGTTATTAAGATAATATAAGATTATGACATGTTAAGTTCATAATACTCTTGACAATTCTAGATATATATATATATATATATATATATATATATATATATATATATATATATATAAATTTGAGAACACACTCAATGTTGCCAATATAAAATGTTAAATCTGCACACTGGTAACTATGATGTTGTAGAGCTCTTTCTAACAAAAATTTCCAAACTTTTAAGAATTACAAAATATTAGGCAAAAACTTGATTAATTTATTTTCATTTTTAAACAAATATTCCAAAAGAATGATAAGAATAATAATTATTTCAAAGAAATGTTGAGAAAAATCATTATGTGGGCAAGCAAGAAGGCTGGAATTAATGACAAATGTATTGATGGATTAAAATAAGAATAAAGGTCATCTATTAATATAATGTTGTCCAGACCAGGAGATCGCTGGAGCAGATATGAGGTGCACTTGACTGTTTGCTATTGGACAGAAGACTTTGCCCTAAAGAAGGCATGATCATGGCCCCTGATCCATCTCCAACCTGTGCCTGTGCATTGCACAGCCCCATATAGACATCTGGGTGCTAGAATTCATGTTAATTGCTATGGTCAGGTACAAATATAATAATAAAACCTAGAAAGGTAAAGTCCTTGAAGGCTTTTTTTTTTTTTTTATATCAAACTTCATTTTGTTTTTCAAGCTTAAAAGATGATTTACTATATCCTTTCATTTAAATGAGACATCTGAGGCACAATCTACAACACATAGGTTGAATGAATATAACAGTGGAGAGGACAGGATGAATAAGGTTGTATTTTGAAACATTTAGGCTCTAAAATGTGGCAACGTTCCAAAAAGTGGAGAGACAGGAAGGAGAAAGAACTTTTGTCGCATTGCTTTGAGAATGGGGGCACAGTGAGGATAAATGCTTCTTAGCTCAAAACTGACTTATTATGTTCTTAATGTGTGATGTTCGTGTGGACATACGAAAACATCAATCTGAATTTAATGTGGACAACTCCCGGAGGGTGTATTTATTTATTCATGAATGGGAATGATCCAAAGGCACTAAGAGCAAGGAATGTATTATAGGAGAAGGTGAATGGGCATACAGATGTGGAGGTTCATTTGAGGTACTGACAGTAGGACCATAGAAGTGAAACGAGGGGGTTGGAACTTTATGGTGAAGTTGTTAGAAGGATAAGATAAGCAGGATCCACCTCATCTGATCATATATAGTGCCAGTAACCAGGTGTGGGAGTATGTACTCACAGTATAAGCCAATGGAAAGACAGAGAAAAGACTGACATGACTAACTTGCATGGCATCTGTCACTGCTGTCTGTACAATGGATTCCAAGTGGGCTACAGGTGAGCACAGGGGCAAGAAAGGATACTCAGAGTGGTGCTAGAGAAACATGGACATGGACTGATGGTAGCCATAGGAATGGAGAGATGTCATCTAATTGGGAGCAGTTTCTCTCATTTTCTGAACTTATACCTCAAAGTTTTTAGCTGCTGTTTCTATATACAAGTCTGTAACTGTGGAATGAAGTCTACAAAGTGATGTTTAGTTTTATGATGGTAAGTCACATTTCTTCACACAGCTTTGAAGAGAAGTTTTTATTACAAAAATGAACAAACATCGATTGTGTAAATTCTTGAAATTCACTGTATAATTTCCAAACATGCATATGCACATTGATCACGTGAATCTACTCTTTTTGCTGCTCTTGCTCATAGCCCCCACATGATCCTGTCACTTGTAATTTTACATCAGTCTGAGGGAGTAAGAAGGCGAGGAAGCTATGTGGCTTTGCATGCGTCTCTGGCAGGACTCTCTCTCTCTCTCTATTTTTTTTTTTTTTGAAGATCCCTCATGACTTAGGAGTTTTGTATTTTTCCCTATAAACTAGCAGCAGTCGGAAACCCATTTGATTCCTTTGAATGGCAGCTGATGAGGAGGCACAGCCGTGTTCCGTGGTGAGCCACCTTTCAAATGTGTCTGCTTTCAAATGAGACCAAAACTCCTGATGACAATGGCAGCAACAGCACGGTGATTTATTATGGAAAAGCATGATGAAATCTCTGGCAGTATAGATCCTAATACACAATATTGATTAAGTAATGATGTTGGCAAAAATGACTGAAGTTAAGTGCATGAATATGTTTATTTGAGATAATGCTTGAAATAAAAATTATAATAGTCAAAATTCATCTCATGTGGGAATCATGAATTGATACTTTAACCTTTTCATCCTTATCCCCTTATTAGTACAACTAAAATTCTGATCCCAGAAGTCAGATATCAGTTTTTAATCACCATGCACACTCTCACAAATGTAGTAGAAATTCATGTCTCTTAAGGAACTCTTATTGAGATGAGGTACTTTGTAACTTGAGAATTGTTTTTGTCATTCATTAAGGAAGCTATCAACTAATTAAAATTGCTCATCTCATTATAAGAAAAAAAAAAACAAATCATTTTATGCCAGTATGTCCAATGCAGTTCAATGAAACACATTGAAATCATTGTTAAGTGGGCAAGGCCACATATTTGAAGAAACAATGTGGACTCAGGAGTTAGTTGGTCTGTGCTATGGACTGAATGCTTGTGTTCCCCTGTGCAGACTCTTAGGTTGAAGTCCTAACTTCCAAGGCAATGAATGATAGGAGGATAGCCATGGGGCTTAGGAAGATGATTTAGGCATGAGGTGAACCTAACACGTACGGATCAAGTGACCTTCTAAGAGTCCTCAGAGTCCTCCTTTGCTCTTTACATTCTGTGAAGACACAGAGAAAAGGCAGATGTTGGAAGACCTGAGGCAGCTCTCAGCAGACACTGAGTCTGCTGGCATCTTCCTTCATCTTAGGATTTGGACTCCAGACTTGGAGGAAGACATTGTTGGTGTTACAAGCCACACTGTAGGGTGTGCTGTCGCTGTCTTAGCAGCAAAAATGGACTCAGACAATTCGTTGCTTTTTGCGTCCTCCGTTTCTGCTAGATTTATGCCATGTATTGACACTAAGCTACATATTAAAACATCTGCAGTGGGAAACAGGATTAAATAAGTGATTCATGGCATCTATGAAATTAAATAACACAAATGTTGTTCAAGAGAAACACATTACTCCTGATACACAGACCACATTTCTTAGAGAATGATAAGACTGGATTTATGTCTATGATTAATTGCTTCCACTCTGGTTTATAAACATAGGCTTATAAGTTCTTTCACAAGCAGACAAGAGGTTCTGTGGGGAAAACATAGGCAAGAGTCTGGACCTGTTCTGCTGATGTTATTGAAAAGGTACTGGCAGCAGGCCAATCCATCCCCATTTAATTTCAAGCATAAACAAATCCTTGATTTAAAAAAAAAAAATCCTCCGGAATTATAGATAACAGTTACCATCACCAAAAGGGCCTGAGCTACCATCTGTATTTTTTTCACAGGAAAGTAGGTCCTACAGAGTGTACAGGATAGAGCAGCACCCCCAAACTCATGGCCTGTGTTCTGTACATTTACAGAGGGGCTCCCGAGTGCTAGATGAGCAGTGTTCCCGCAATAAATCACAATAGGAAATGTTACATGTTATGTATGTTACAAGAAGGTTTATTTGCTGCTGGTCTTTTCAGACTTTGCAATATTAACAAGATTAATCTCAGGGAAGCAGATGCAGTGTCTGGAGTTTTCTAACTTGTTTTACAAAGAAAACCCTTCTCCGTGCAGAGCATCTTGTGTGCTGTTTCAAGAAATACTCTTGGGAACCTCCCGCATTCTTTTATTGTGCACTGTGAATTTGGATTAATTCCAACGCTGACTCAAAATCAATCGTATAAAGAGAGTGCTCCACGTGTTCTGACAGTGATATGTACGCACCACTCTGGGCTGCTCTCTTGGCACTGACTACTGTTAAAATAACAACGAGATGTATTAGCTTGATGGGATTGTAAAGAACTAACTTCTGAAATACTATTTGTTTTTCATGCTCTGACCTCAAGTGTCTGCCATAAATTTCGTTAAAGTCCATGTTCTACCTGATCTTTTCCTAAGTCATGGAAGGGACTTAGTCCAAATGTAATAAAATCTGATCTGAGAAAATAGGGAGTGTGATTTAGGGTTCATGCACAGCTCTATTCTAATAAGAAGCATGAGTACAAATAAGCAAGAGGCTCTTAGAGACAATGTTAACATTTCTGAAGCACTGGAGTTTTTCACAATGGTCTCAGTACACGTAGACATATAATAGGAAGGCCATAACTACCTGTATGCTATGGCCACAATATGCTACATGTAAAACAGCCAATTAAATTAGGAAGAGAAAATGAAAAAAGAACCTATCAAGTTCTCAGTAGCTTGTACATGAAATGCAGCTCTCCCTCTTGTGGGAATGCTAAATGCATTCTCTGAAAGTAGGATGTTTCCTAGTATGAGAACAAGTTTATTTCACTGTGTTGGACTATGAATAGAAAATTTCCTATTCTACAGTGAAATTATTTATAATTTTATAAAAGTTATGCTTTGTGATATTTGTATGTGGACTCCAAACAATGTTGTTAAATTAAAATCAATATGAAATACCTGATTTTCCATTAAAATGAGCATTAATTATTCATATGGATATAGTTGAAGTGATTATATATGACAATTGTTCTTATGTTGGCTTGTAACTATGTTGTCATTGTTTTCTGTGATACAAATAGCTCATTTTCTTATTTCGCTCTCTGAAGTCCTTAGATAGGTTTGGTATTGTGAGTTTCAGCCCCATCGCCTAGTTTATCAGTGACAGTAAAGGACTCTTCTTTCAATTGATGAAACCAAACCTTTCAAGTGCCCTGCTTCCTGTCATTGTTCCATCCATTCTGCCACTAAACCTTATCGGCCCTTTGAATAAAACATTCCTGGAATCTTCTTTCTGTTTGCCTTTCTAATGCACCTGTCATAGTGAAATTCACCAAGCTCTTCCCTGTTGAATCTGCCTGACTTCCTGTCTCCCACTGGAATTATTGACAAAGAAACTACACAAATTATTCCAACACCCCAGTTAGACCTTTGACTCTTGTGTGCCAAACCTTCAGAACATTTTGTTGGTTTGTTTTGATTGCTTCGGATACTAGTAGCAGTTCAGTAAACAAGCTTCAAGTAGTTATAGGCCACACATCACAAGTTTAGTGTTACTCACATGATTAGTGACTGAGGGTCTGCTGTCCTAAAGCAGCTTTTCAGTGGCCCAGCCACCTTCCAAATTGGAGCTTTGGTATGTCATCATGTGGCTTTGCAAGTTTAACAAGCAGGACTTCAAATTACACATACAGAATGTGACCTCACCTAACTAAATAATGTATCTGAAATTGTACATAAATGTAAGCTTTTCAATACAGTTCGAATAACTATGGTTGTGATGGCTTACTTTTTCCTTAATTTTCCTCATTTTTCTATAATGTCTATAATTAGCACATTATTTTAATACTCTTAGAAATTTTTATACTCTTACAAACTTTTAAATGGTAATATAAAAAGTCTGTAGCTAATTCTCAAGCTAAACAGAATCACATGGAGGAAAAGGAAAGGAGGAGGAGATAATGAACTTTACCAGTTCCAGAGGAAATCCAAGCAAATTAATCCTGTCCTTGTCTATAGTGGTGTGATAGTTTAAATAGATGGTCCCCAATATGTTCGGTCTTTTATTAGTTTGTAGTTTGGATCTGCAGCCACCTGGCTGGAGGAAGTGTCACTAGGTGGATTTTAAGGTGAGGTGGTGGGTTTGAAATTCCAATCTAAAATATGCAAAGTGTATAGTTCCATTTGGAGTTCCTGATGTGTGCTATGTGGCTTTTGGCTTCTGGCTTCTTTCTCTCTCTTTCTCTCTCTCTTTCTGCTTGGACCTATGAGAGCAGGACCAGCTTCTTCTGCCATTATGGAACTTCTCCTAGATCAGTAAGCTTCAATAAATCTCCCTTCCTCCATAATTGTGCCTGGTTTGGAAGTTCATCTCAGTGAACCTGAAGCTGTCTGCTACAAATGATAAAGCCTGAAAATGTGGTGGTGCCAAGGCACAGGAAAGGTTTCCTTCTTGGAAATTCATGCTGTATGCTATTAACCCTTAACAGAAAGATGCTCTCTGGGTAATCTTCTGCAGTAGCCTTTTTCTTAAGTACAGAACTTACTTCCCTGCTGTAGAGGATGAAGCCTGCAATCCTGGCGTGGTTAGACCAGTGCTGAGAAGGACCCTGTCTAATTGCAGTCATTGATTAGCTAACCCCATGGATATCCCTCCTCTCATTCTTCTCCGCTATAGATAGCAGAGAGGCCATTCCCTGAAGGCTTCCCCTTCCCTCAAGACTTCTTTCTCAACAGACTGTGACTCTATTTAAGAAAGTGCCCCTAAGCAGTTGGTAGGCAGAAAAAAAAAAAAAAAGCATTTAAAAAAAAAAAAAAAACTGCTTTAGGTATTGTTTTTGTCTTCAATCAGTCTGCTCTCTGGAGCAGGCCCCTACTGGACAGACAAGCCCCTGAGAGTTGCAACTTATAGAATGACATCTGCCTCTCCCTGATTTCCAAAAAAAAAAAAAAAAAAAAAAAGAAAAAGAAAAAGATGTCTATTGTCCCTGAAGGTTAAGAGTGCTACTCACTTCCCAGTGATACTGATGATGTTAGCTGCATTTCTCCTCTTTTTCTATTTGTCTTTTTACTTGTTTTTCTACTTGTCTTTACTTTTATTTTTATATCACTGTAACTAATTCTTGTTTTCAACTTCCTGTACATTGAATACCTAATGTGATTTTGTCAACCTGGTTCATATTGACATTGTCTTTCTCTCTTTTCTCCTCCTTCTCTCTCCACCCCAAACATGTAGTCTGTTTGATAAAGAATACAATTTAAAAAAAGCCCTCACTAAATATAATTTTATGCTGAATGGGAGAATGTTCCTGATAAGTTGTGATGTTATATTAATATGGTCTATTACAAAACTCAAATCATAAAGATATGTCTAAACTAATATAATAAAAAGCTGGGATGGCCAAATAAGCACTAACCCAATCCCTCTGTGTCGTCAATGGAAAGGATGGAAGAATGTGCATTAGAATTGAAAGATGGAGGGATAATGCCACTTTGTACTTCTTTAATAATATAGTGTTGCTTGGATTTTTCTTTTGTCATGCAACACATTTGTAATTTAAAAACAAATAAAAGCCTACTAATAAGAGACTAGTCCTGGGCTGGAGAGATGGCTTAGCAGTTAAGGCGCCTTCCTCCTAAGCCTAAGAACACTGGTTCCAATCTCCAGAGGTTCCAATCTCCAGGTCCCACGTTTAGCCAGATGCAAAGTGACACAAGGGCGCAATGCCGCACTTGACCACAAGGGGGAAGAACACATCTGGATTTCGTTCGCAGCAGCTGAGCGGCTGCTGGCGCGCCCATCTCTGTCTTCCTCTCCCTCTCTCTCTGTCTTTCTCTGTCTCTCTCCAAAAAACAAAAGAAGACAGTAGTCCTAATACAGCCATTTTTGTTGCCCATGTCCTTATGTATTTTTATGTAATGTGAATTATTGAAACATATAAAACAGCCCTGCTATTATATCTGTTTTGAAATAAAAACTGGTTCCACCATGACTAATACATTCAGAAAGATTTTAAAAAGGCAATCATTGCTCATGTGCAAGTTTGACAATGAGAAATACATGGTAGAGTTTAAAAACTATACCTGACTCAGCCTCCATTGCCTAACAATACAAAGCATGTGATCACACAGATAAACATATTCACACACCTTATGCCTCATATAGGCACACACACTTCACACACCCTCATTTCACTTGTGTGGAAGAATCTGGTACTTCCATGTGTTCATAAATAATGTTACAGGTTTTTGTGGGTGATATTGTTTACTTTGTCTTCTTGCCTGAATTCACAATCACTTAAAATATATACCTGTGGGAATGAAAGTGTTTCCAGAGATGTTTACTAAGCAGGAAAGACACATCCTCAATGTGGTTGGCACTATCCAATGATAAGCTAGAGATCTAGATTGAGGCAAGAAAGGAAAGAAAGAAAGAAAGAAAGAAAGAAAGAAAGAAAGAAAGAAAGAAAAAGAAAGAAAGAAAGAAAGAAAGAAAGAAAAAGAAAAGAAGGAAGAAGTGAGATAAGCATCATGATTTCTCTCTCTGCTTCCTGACTGAGGTCACAATGTGATCAGCCACCTTACAATGCTGAAGTGATGTGTTTCCTGCAATGATGCACTGTACATTCAAACCATGAGCCAAACTATTAATCCTGCTTCCCTTAAACTGCTTTGGTCTGGTATGTTTTATGATTTCTAATAACCCTTCTTCCCATATTCAATAATAACTCCATCTGCAGATTTTCCAATTTAACTTGATAATATTCCTTTGAAAATGAAAATTCCCTATTGATGATTGTATTTATGTGTATTTTATAATGTATGAAAAATGTCATACTATTGAGATTTATTCCTTGTGGGCAACCATGAAGTTTCTAGTCAATGCAATCTAATGTGCTGTCTTCATAAGTCCTTTATTAGTTTACTTTTCTTAATTAACAATGAAATTCTATAATTACTTCCAATATCTTATGTCATCATTTTCTAAACCTTAGTTCCACTGAACTCCTTCTTTCCAACTAGTCTATCATTTAATTTCATAATCTATGTTTTTTGCTGGTATCCATTATCCATGTTGAGATATTGATGAGCTCAATATTGGGGGGGTCTTGTGGAGGAAATGACAATTACAGGGATGTTATGGAATAGTGGACAAGAAGCCAGACAGTGTCCCAAAGTTTTCACTCACATTCTCTTGCTCTTGCATTCTTTCTACCCCTGATCTGCAGTATTCCCTGAGCTTTGGTGGACACATTAAAGATATCTCATTTCACATTGAACATTCCAATGTCCCTTATTCTCCACACTTTGATGAGTTTTGTGTCTCTCCAGTAGCCAACATTATCTGAATAAAAAAAAAAAAAAATTCTTGTCTGGCCAAAGTTGAAAGCAGAACTAATTTATGTGCATAAACATAATGTAAATAATAGAGGGAAATTTCATGGGTACAACATACTCTTTTAGTCAACCAATGGCATTGTTTCCCACCTCAAGGGTCCATGACCTTCCCAGCCATAGATGAAGGAATAAAGGGAAGAATTTATTCCCAAGGAACTGATCTCAGATCCAATCAGAGAACAATTGGTATCCCCCATAACTTGGTAGTTGGTTGGGTAGCATGCAAGATGGATCAATATTTGGGTACATAAGCCTGTTGGTGACCTTCCTCTCTCATAACAATTCTCAGGCTTCATAACACTTTCCACAACTATGATAGCTAGATAGGAGGGAGGAAGTTTCCAGCTTCTTTGTTCTGACTTAAATTTTTTAGTGTCTTGCAACTGATACTTGTACGTGTTTTCAGGCATTGGGTCATACCACCTAGCTCTGGTGCTAATAGCCTCTATTGTTTGAGGGACTTCAGGCTTTCCTTGATCCACAATTCACTTCGAGGTTTCCCACCCACAATCAGGGGTTTTTCTATAATAACCACTGCCCATAGTTTCTGCTCAGTTAGGGCTCTCTTTTTATCAGTTTTTATGTTTTAAAATAGTTAACAAAGAATTTCCTTATGGATTTTTCTTTCACAAAGTTAATTTTGATTAGCCCTTCCTTATTCTCTCCTATGTAATGCTTACTGCCTTGTCAGGCAATCCCATCACTCCTACAGCAAGATGGAAGGTAATGACAGGAGAATCCCCAGAAACTAATGAATCAGCCAGCCTGGCATACACAGCAGTGAATATAACAGGAGAACTTGCCTCAAACTGGTGGTGAAAGGCTTACATCTGAGGTTTTCTTCTGGCCTCCACACCTACACAATGACACACACACACACACACACACACACGTCCACACAATGACAGACACACAATGACATCACATGCCCACATAATCAAACACAAACACAACACATACATGACGCACATACATGCACAATTACACACATACACCCACACAATGACACACACGGACCCATCTGGCGCACACACAATGACACATACACACACATAATGACACCTGCACATACACAATGATGCACCCACACAAAAATGCATACTACCAACACACCCACACAACACACACATATTCACAATGACATATATACTCACTGTGACACCCACACAGTGGCATACACATATGCACACAAAGATTATTTTACCCAACTGAGATAAAAGGTAAGATCTTATTTCTGAACCAGATAAGGCAATTGCCTGTGAAGCCTAAGGACCCATGTTCAACGCTCCAGATCCCTTGTAAGCCAGACACATAAAGGTGAGGCACAAGGTTCCATATGCCCACTAAGTGGCACAAGTGTCTGGGTTCAATCTCAGTGGCTGAGCCCTGGCACATCAATTCTCTCTCTCTCTCTCTCTCTCTCTCTCTCTCTCTGTTGTTCTCTCTCTAAAAGAAAAAAGAAGAGATCCAGCTGAAACTCAAAGGAAGCCAGTTCCCGCATGGTTAGTCCATCTAGTGCTGAAAAGCACTATCTGAGCTGCTGGGGGAAAATGGCCAACGATGTCATGGGCAAGAAGGGGACACTACTATATGAAAACAACCAACCTAACAAGATGTACCTGTGTAAAAGTGGCACCCAGCCTAGGTAGGTAACCAATTGCTCTTTGATTGTCTATAAGATCCACTTAGTTAAGAGCAATCCATAACTGGATCGAGGAACCAAGCCAAAACCCTATGGAAAACAAGATAATGGACTGCAATGAGAAGTTCTCACTAGCTTTCATCCAAAAATGATTCTATGCTCATCAAAATCTGTCTAAATCAATAATGCCTATCTCCTTTTACATATCCTCATCTTACTCTCCATTGGAGAATCTGTTTTTGTTTTTCAGAAAGCAGAGAGAACTGAGGACAACCATTATCTGCCAACAAGACCAGAATAGATACAACAGCCCTCACACAGTAGCCACCGCCCAGGGGAAAACACAGAGGAAATGGTGAGATGAGCAAGTGTGCTGCTTCCGTGGCAAGCCTGACAACCTGTGATGCAGACATACCCTGGGGATACTCAAAATGCACCAAAGCAGAAATCCAGAAGCTGCTGAGAACTCAGCACTAAAGTAGAATTAAAGCACATCCACCAAGACTAAGGGAAATTTGCAGAAGAGGGGGTGGAAGAATGTAAGAGCCACTGGGTGGGAGGGAATATCCAGAGACACAGCCCTCCCCACAATGACTGACTGCTGCTCTCACAGCTCATAACCTCCAACTATATGGTGAACATCAGCAATCCCGCCAAGGAGGGCCCTCAGTGGAGTGGGGGCAGGGAAGAGGGAAATGATGGTTCTAACATATGATGTGTACATACAAATTTTCCACTTAATTATTTTAAAAAAAGGTTAAAAATTTAAATTCATTTTTATTGCACAATTTATTTTATAGAATAGTGATTCTTCACAGCCCATAGATCATGGTATAGAAGAACTAATTATGTATACACTAAAATGTTAATAGTACCTCTGGGTGATTATTTACTTTGATGGTTCTCAATAGTTTCCATTTTGACATAATTATGTAATAATTTCATTTAGTTGAGGTAAACCATATGTAAAGAAGATGGTGGATGCCCTCAGAGAAAGGTTGAGTCTATACTAACAACCATCAGGAAGACACTGGTGATGTCCTTATATGAATGATCTGGTGTCCCTAAAAGAAACAGCCAAGTCACGTCTCACAGCGTCTCACAGCAACCTCTTGGTATCATCTATGGGGTGAGGCCAACATGATACCCCATAAGTGCTGAGGGGAATAATGGAAACCAGACAAGTTTCCACTTTAACTGTGTAGCTTACACAAGAAGGCGGGTGCCTCTGATCTGATTTGCAAACATTCGGAAGTTAACAGAACTGAGAGTGGGAAAGCACAGGCAAGAGCCAATCTGGGCCTGCTGTTGCCCTGCCAGGCCAGGCCGGCCTTCAGGACCTAGGACCCTGCATCTGCTTCTCAAAACAGGATTCTGTGAAGATTACCAGTCTACATGCATTGTGAATTTTAGAAGGGAGGAAGCCAGTACTTTGGTTCTCATGTAATTTTACTTTTGATCTTTTTACCTGCTTTTTTTTTTTTTGTCAGAGTAAACTTTCACCTGTGTCATCACCACATTTTTCACTTTCATTTTCCAAAACGCAATGACAGGTGTGTGTGTGTGTGTGTGTGTGTGAGAGAGAGAGAGAGAGAGAGAGAGAGAGGAAGTTTTTCCAGCTCTAGTTAACTCACTCTGAGTGTTTCAGGGGCCCTCCCCCCACGCCCTTCCTGGGAGGGTGCCCATTGAACTCTGAACTTGATCTTGGACCTGTTCTTCCTGTCTCTGCCCTGCTGCCCTTACAGTGCCTCAGCTGTCTGTGGAGCTTTGTTTCAGCTGCGCTTTGACAGAGGCTCGCTCTGTACTGCAAATCCCATCCTCTTTGCTCAGCCTCTGGCTTCAACCACACAGTCACAAATAGTCTCCTGTTGGGAATCAAACAGGGGCAGAAATGAAGAACCCAGAGGCCCAGTGGAACGTTTCGGTTTCCCAGGGTGTTCGAATGATGTTTTACATGATGAAGCCCAATGAAACATCCTTCCAAACCATCGAAGAAGTGCCCGATTACGTGAAAAAGGTGAGACTGTGTTGGAACAGACTTCCTTGCTCTTTTCTTACAAAGTTCCACATATCCGAGGGATTCCTTCACTTCCATTCTTAAATTTTTTTATATTCGTACGGTAATAAAAGTGATAGTACAGAGTCTTACCCTCAGGTAAAAGTTCAAAATTATGTGAGAAAAAGCAAAGGTAGAATTTCTAATTGAATTGAATTTCCATACAATATCCAGGGCTATTTTGCCTATAAATTCTAGCCTTTTATGTCAATAAGAAATAAGATAAAAATTTTAAGTTTTTCTTGACATGATAGCATTGCAGATTTGGTCATCGAACTCAATATTAAATTGTTAAGCCACACTAGTAAATGTTGTGGCAATTTTGTTTTAAAATGTTTATCTTGTCCACCACTTCCAGCTCCAGGGAAGTATTTCCTCTTTAATTTGGTAAAATAGTTGTGCAGAATGATGGCTTCACAGCTTGTGACTCAGTCCAGTTCTAGTGCCCCCAACACGATCTTGAACCAAGGTTTTTTTTTTTTTTTTTCGAGGTAGGGTCTCACTCTGGCTCAGGCTGACCTGGACTTCACTATGTGGTCTCAGGGTGGCCTTGAACTCTCAGCGATCCTCCTCCTTCTGCCTCCCGAGTGCTGGGTTTAAAGGCATGCACCACCACGACCGGCTTTTGAACCAAGTTTTTTTTTAATTACTATTATTATTTTTATTTATTTATGAGAGAGAAAGATAGAGAGAGAGAATGGGCATGCCAAGGTCTCCAGTTGCTGCAAATGAACTCCAGAAGCATGCTCCATCTTGTGCACATCTGGCTAACTTGTGGGTCCTGGGGAATCAAACCTGGGTCCTTAGGTTTTGCAGGTGAGTGCCTTAAGACATCCTCCAGCGATTTTTTTTTTTTTTTTTTTTTGAAACTCTCAAGTGTTCAGAGACACTTTTCATTTCTGGTCCCTGGTTATGAGTAGAATAAGAAATATTCAGTATTAGAAACTGAATACTGTTTCGCCAGACATGGTGGCACATGCCTTTAATCCCAGCACTTGAGAGGAAGAGGTAGGAGGATTGCCATGAGTTCAAGGCCACTCTGAGACTACAGAGTAAATTCCAGGTCAACCTAGAATAGAGTGCGACCCTACCTTGAAAAACCAAATAAATAAATAAATAAGAAGAAATTGAATACTGAAGTTGCCCCTTCATCTGTCAAAATTGTCCCCACAATACTTACTAGTTCACTACAGAAAAATACACAAAAATAAAACAAAATGACATCAGAGAGCATGTTCTTGGGAGTTCTGTTTAGAAAAGTTCAAAACTCATGATTAGCTTCAAAATGATGGAAACCTTTTTTTTTTTTTTTTTCTAAAGAAAAGTGTGTTAGCCATATCTTCAAACCTGCCATTCATATTGCAACATCAAACTTAATCTAATGCTCATTCACTAACAGTTGAACTTTAAACTTTAATTTAGTTTCCATTATTTACAGTAGAGCAAAAATCAAGCCTGAATGAATTAAACTTGGATGGTTATTTAAACAGATGTGATTTTTTTCTTAATTCATAAGACTCTCAGAAGGATGATGTTTGTTGCTACTGACTGAATTCCACCCTCAAAAGTGTTTCTACTAATTCTGATAAGAATAGAATTAAGGTCTGGAGAGATGGCTTAGTGGTTAAGCGCTTGCCTGTGAAGCCTAAGGACCCTGGTTCAAAGCTTGATTCCCCAGTACCCACGTAAGCCAGATGTATAAGGTGGTGCATGCATTTGGAGTTTATTTGTAGTGGCTGGAGGCCCTGGTGAGCCCATTTTCTCTCTCTCTCACTCACTCTTTCTCTGCCTCTTTCTCTGACTATTGCTAATAAAAACAAACAAACAAACAAAAGAATAGAATTAGGTTTCCCATAAGGAGATCTTGTTAATGTGAATCTAACTTACTCATGGGGAGATAATAGACTCCTGTTTGATTATTTTAAATGTACCTTCTAGATCTTGAAACGTGCTCTGTATAATTTTAACTTTTTCTAGCGCAAACATCATGGCTGTACCTATAATAATTTCAATTTGAGTTATGGAATTTTGCCACATGTTTAGTGGATGTCCACTTCCTTACATGATGTGTAGGAAATAATCCTTTAGGCTGCATGTCTTCCACTGCCTGCTGGGCTGTCCAATAATCCAATGACTGAAAGGAAATGTGGAAGCTTTCCATATTGAACAGCACGGCATCTCTTCTCTGCAATTTCCTTTCCAGGCAACTCCATTTTTCATTTCCTTGATGCTACTTGAATTGACTGTCAGTTGGATCCTCCACGGGAAGCCACCAGGTCGTTTAGATGACACTTTGACATCGATGTCAGCTGGGGTTCTGTCTCAGCTTCCACGGTGAGTCTTTACTGTTCATCAAAACTGGATGAACAATCTGAGATTTCCCAACCGTAAAGTGGAGGAAGTCAGTATGTGGATAATTGACATATTTTCTCATACAGTCCTAAAGAATTCTCTACCTGCCATTACTTAAAATTTTGTTATTTTGCACATTACTGAGCTTTTTCTTTTATTTTGTGTTTCAGTTTGTTTGTATTTCTAGATATGAAACTCAGGGCTGCATACATGTTAGGCAAGTATTCTGCCACTGAGCCATACTCCCTACTTTTTAATTATTATTATTATTATTATTATTATTATTATTATTATTATTATTTACTTTTACCAGTAAAATGGATGCACTTGTTTATTTTTACATAAATAATTAAATTTTGGCTGAATGTATTTTTAAATATTTATTTATTTATTTATTTGAGAGAGAGAGAAAGAGAAAGAGACACAGAGAGAAAGAGAAAATGAGCATGGGTTTGCCAGGACTTCCAGGTATTGCAAAATAATTCCAGACATATGCACCACCATATGCATCTGGCTTACAGGGGTCTTGGGGAATCAAACCTGGGTCCTTTGGCTTTGTAGGCAAGTACCTTAACCACTAAGCCATCTCTCCAGTGGCTGAATATTTTTGACATTTGCATACATGTATACACTACATTTTGATCCTACTTCCCCATTTACTCTTTTTATCCCTTTGTCCTCCGACTAAAACTCTTACTTTCCTCTGTTAGATCCCATCCCTTTTCCATGCATTTTCCTTCTCCTTTTTGTTTTTGATGTTTTTTATTGTACTGATTTGAATTAGGGTTGCTTTCTTGATCATGAGGAGGAGATTATTTACTGGACAGTGGTCAGTCCTCCCTAAAGGATATGTACCTCCTTTCCCAAAAGCTTCAGTTTTCACTATCTTCTCTGGGAGGTTTTGAGTTTCCAGGGCCCCTCATCTAAGGCAAAACGTTGACAGGCTCAATCATGTGCAGGAAACCCCATCTGTTGTGAGTCCATGAGGCAGTGGATTTGTTATACCTAGAAGACAGTATACTGCAGCTTAGATACCTCAAGGTTACTTATCTCAAACACCGAGTCCTGGTAGCCCTTTTTCTTTTGCCCCTAAAGTGAGTCCTTCATCCAAATTATTATAGTCTCTGAGCTGAGTTATTTTCTCTATTACCTATTGGCAATTTTTGCTTGTCACAGCTGAATATGCACAGATAGCTCCCAGGCAATAGACATTTCCCCGGGGCATGACATGCAAGTATATGAATAATAAGGTCTCCCAGTTCTGTCTGGTGTGCCCCATTGGCAGCCATACATTTATACCATGTGGATCGGGAAGTAGCCCTTCGTTAGTTTGGTAGTACCCTGAACAAAACATAAAATTAAAAATTCCTGAATCACAGAAGAATTTGTCTGTCTATTCTGGTTTTTGGATCCTTTGCTGATGTGTCCCCATGTCTTCTTTGCGCATTAAGCTATCCTCCGTGGTATTGAGCACAGACCACTTTACTCTGCCAGGAAAGAGCCTGTGTCTACTTCTCATTCACTTCATAGTTCTAAGCATGGACATCACACATTCCAACAACCCTTACCTGTCGGCTACCTTGTGCTCATCCCCTGGAGACAGAAGCATCCCATGGCATGATGCTCTCCCATCTCCTTTCTGTCGTTCTTCCTAGCTTCCGTGCCCCGTGAAAGCAAGAAGGACATTTATGTCAGAGTTTTTTTGTTCATATGGCTGAAATGATGTCTTGAAAACAGCAAATGCTTGAAAACTAATAATGTTCTTAGAGTGTCATGTTGATGATAAAATTATACAATGGAAAGGCCAAGCAGTAGTAAACAAGTATGACTTCCTTTAAGAAAGAGTGAATTGTGAAATATTAGATGAAAACCCTGCAGATGGATAGAAGGCACCTCAGTACAAAAGAATTAACCAAGCAGGCAGAGGGCCAGGGTAGAGTCCCTGAGCCCCAGCTGGCTGTGTCTGTACTTTGAGCTGAGGAGGAATGTGCTCCTTCCCCTCCCACCTCTGCTTCCTTCACTGTTTTTAGAGCTTTACTTGGGACTAGTGCTCATTGCATTGGAATGTTTCTAGGAACCACCCAGTGGGAAGCCAAGGTGAAATTTAAAAAAAAATGACATTACATCTTAAATATATCTGAGAAAGGTATCATACTTTGATATAATTTCACAACATAGTAAAACTTAAAATGTATGTCAGTAAAAGTTACTTTGAGCAAAGGTATGATTGGGTTGGTAACTGTAGTCATAATAATAATGACAGTGCAGTGCTGTCTTGGTTGCACAGTACAATCAAAATCAGAGGAAGACAGTTCCTCTACTTCTCAGATTACATAAAGTGGCATTTTAAAATTATAGATTTTTTTCCAATAGATAACACCCTCTATCAGAAATAAACATAAATGTATTCCATATACTCATGGGTGTGAAGATTTAGATATAGAACTGCTTATCAAAATATCAAGCTAGTTTCTCTCATTCATTCTGGCACTTTTATTTATTATAAGTTTCTGAAAACCAGCTGCTTGATCAACTGTGAATATCATTTGTCAACATATGCAATTATGGGCTGTTTATCATACTGACAAGAATGAGGTGTTCTCTCTTTTTTTGTTGTTGTTTTCTTTTTGTTTGTTTCTTTGAGGTAGGGTCTCACTCTAGCCCAGGCTGACCTGGAATTCACTATGTCGTCTCAGCCTGGCCTTGAACTCACAGTGACTCTCCTACCTCTGTCTCCCAAGTGCTGAGATTAAAGGTGTGAGCCACCATACCTGGCTTAGAATGAGTTTTTATTTTTAATTTTTACATTTGTTTAAGACTTTAGGGACATATCACATTGACTGTCTGCTGCAGCATTTCTTTTACTTTTTCAAGTTTGATTTGGGGTATAAAATGAATATGAGATTATTCTCATCACATATTAACTAGTAGAAATGTAAACTATGGCACACTTTTGTTGAGCAGTGTGACTTAGAGTTAGGAGCAATAATGGTGAAACAACAATCAAATGTATGCTTTTACCAAAAGTACTCCTCAAAAAGGAAAGAGACACAAATATACCCATATATATATGCTGGATGGGGGAGAAGAAAGGGGTCGAGAAGGAGAGGGATAGAAAGAAAGAGAGAGAAAGAGGGGAGAGATAAAGAGAAGAAGAGACTGAAGGAGATGAGAGAGAGAGAGTTCATTTTAGAAGAAAGAGAGGCAAGATAAGACTCAAGACAAAGCAAACCTGTCCCCTGTGACAGAACATGAAGGTTCGTTTCTTCACCCACCACTACCCATGACACTTCTTAAACTAACACAAGCTGTTAATTCTGGTGCTCTTGGTTGTGAACTTGAATTTGGAGAATAAATTTCCCTAGCTGCATTATTTTAAGGAGAGCAGCAAATTGTTCCATTATTTCTTGTAGGTGTAGAGCAATCCTAAATTACTACATACAGGCTTTTTTTTTTTTTTTTTTTCTGCCAAGGATTTCAACTGGCAGAACGTTTTTGAAAGCAGACTATCCAAAAGTGACAATTAAAAAAAAAAAAATTCCTTTTATTTTGGTACTGTCTAAGACCAGCATAAACAGAAAAAGGAAAGCTGAGCTAGGATCTACTCTACCCAATCCCCTTGTAGAAGAAATATGAAAGGGAATTGGACATCAACCCAAAACATTTCAGTGAAGCCATAGCATCCAGCTGAGTCCCTGCGCAAATCATTAACAGCTGAGGGTTAGATTAACAAGCGTTGATCCTATCCTCTCCAAGGGACGAACTGCATTTTCTCCACCAGCAACAGGGGCTTGCCACATCCTTAAAATATGTGATTGAAAGAAAAATACCATACCATTAGTTAATCCATTTGTGAAGAACAGAGCTTTGGATAATAATTCTAAATAGGCATGTGGTTTCTAACAAAAGAAGTGAAAATCAAAGTGAACATGTTTTTTTTGTTCACTTCTGCATCTTATAATAAAAAAAATTCTATGAAGACTCTGAGGAAAAGTGATGTTTATTTGAAGATTTCAGCTTTATGATTACATACAATTTGAAGCACCTCAAGGATAAGTGCTTGTTTTCCATATTTGTAGAAAAGAGATGTTTCCCCTTTAAAATCTTTACTGAGGGAAAATTTTAAACATAGATAAGATTATATCTTGTTCACTAGCCTGTAGACACAGACTTCCATCTGTAATGAATGTCCATCTGTCATAAAACCAGTTCCTGGGCGGGCCTGCATCTGTTCTGCTCTTCTAAAATTCAGTAGACAACCTTCCTAGTCAGAATCCACTCCCAAATCTATAAACAGATACTTATGTTTATCATAACTAAACAAAATGGTAATATGCTTTCTGTCAATTGCTTCCATATATGACTGTAAAAATTGACTTGATTTAACAAAATATGGAGCAAATCTATTAAAAGGTATCTAAAACTTGCAAAATATCCTGCTACAAACTTAAATGTTAACGAGTGAAAAATAATCACATCTCTTTCTCCCTTGCTTGTTTAACCAGAACACAATTTCAAATCCTTCATTAGACAACCGGGACCTCAATTTGTTACTTCCTCCCAATGTTTCTGCTTCCATAAATTGCATCCTCCCCAGAGGAGGTTTATTCCCGATATAAATATGTATAGTGTGTTTGTTTTTAATAGGTTCATTTATTCTGTTGAAACAGCAGATTATAAATCAAATTGCAATAGGTTGGTGGAATAATTTAAGTAGGTAAATTTTCAAATAAGCTGAGGACAGTCCGCTCTTAATTCATATGGGTCTCTGCCAATTTTCAGTATGGAGCTAGCTTTGCAGTGTCTGACCATACGCAAGCACACATGTCTGCTGCGGAATTTTCCATTTCTCACAAAACATTTTAGTTCATCAAAAATAATAATAATAAAGGAGGAAATTACATTTGTTTTGAAATATTTTTGAGTCCTTGGGGTAGGAATAGAGAATAAAGAAAATTTGGTCACTAGGATTTATGCTAAGTTTAACATCAGATGCAATACTACCTTTGGCAACATCAGGTTGTAACAAATG
This sequence comes from Orientallactaga sibirica, assembly GCA_036365145.1. Taxonomy (NCBI): domain Eukaryota; kingdom Metazoa; phylum Chordata; class Mammalia; order Rodentia; family Dipodidae; genus Orientallactaga; species Orientallactaga sibirica. Next base: position 17,756,627 of record JAEOAD010000022.1, read on the forward strand.
AATACTTGGTGGGTAAATGGAATAAGCAGTTACTCCACGTTCAAAATGAAAGTGAATTAACTTTGGTAATATTATCAGTGATATTTTATTTTTAGTATTGAGTGGCTTATTCACTTAGAAAATAATATTTAAAACACACTATGGTAGGAACATAAATTTTACAAAAGGATTGTTTTATTGATTCAATTTTTTTGGAAGAATGCTTTATTTCCTTTTAATATTCACCAAAGAAGCTTAATAAACAGACATTGCCCTTGTTATTAACTGTGTAACTTCTGAGACTACTATAAGAGTAACTTTCTCCAATGAATGCAAGCTGCATCACTTTCTGGTCAGGATTTCCACACTTACTTAATATAGTAATATGTTTTGTTTTGTTTTGTTTTTCCTGTAAAGAATGGAGCTGGGCGTGGTGGCGCACACCTTTAATCCCAGCACTTGGGAGGCAGAGGTAGGAGGATCGCCATGAGTTCAAGGCCACTCTGAGACTACATAGTTAATTCCAGGTCAGCCTGAACCAGAGTGAGACCCTACCTCGAAAAACCAAAAAAAAAATAATAATAATAAATAAAAATAAAAAAATAAAAAAAAAAAAAATAGTTTCTGCTAACAATATATCTCATTGTCTTTATAAATGTTTATGATTTTCATATTTGTTGCAAAAGAGAAATGAAGTGTTTCTTTTTATGAATGTAGTTGTCAATGAGAAATAGCAAAACAGATTTTTTTTTCTGTTTAAACAAGGTAGATGTCACATCACCTATCTTATCACTGAGGAAAAAAAATCAATATTCCACTAGATGGAGCAAAAGTGGCAGTGACTTTCCCAACAGATAGCACAAGTTCTTAGGTCAGTTGTAAGAGATGTTGAAATAAACAAAGCAATGTTTTTCAGACACTGTATCTAGCTACCTATCTGTAATTTATACATAAGTTCTTAGATACTTAAAAGATGTTTAATCAATCCTATTTAAGTATTTATTTTCTGACTTATAAGACAAGATTGTTGGAAATACAAATAAGTAATTCTCATCACTTTTGCATAATCTAGGCAAATGAGACAGTACACATAGCTATAGTGACAGTTACTGCAGAATATAAATCAGCTAATGCTTTGGAGTCTGATTCCATAACTCTAAACGTTCCTGCAAAATTTTTGTACTTATGGTAAGAGAAGCACATTAAATTTCACTTGTTCTTTTAATGATTAGTACATGAAAGTGTTTGAAAGATAAATAATGACCATACTCAGTTTACTATGAGAGCCTGAAAGACTGAAGGTCATTTCCAGGGTTGCAGCTAATCAGTGTAGAATTTTCAGTGCATAAATAATATCTATTAATAATTTGTTCACATTTATTACAACATTGCTGAACAATGTTCTAGAAAGAAAGAAAGAAAAAGAAAGAGAGAAAGAAAGAAAGAGAAAGAGAGAGAGAAAGAAAGAAAAGGAAGGAAGGAAGGAAGGAAGAAGAAAGAAAGAAAGAAAGAAAGAAAGAAAGAAAGAAAGAAAGAAAGAAAGAAAGAAAGAGTCACTTACCACCTTTTTACATGAACTGAACTTTAACAGGATCTAGTGATGAGAAAACACATTCAATAATCATCTCACTGGTTAGAGGAATGAGCTACCTTTACTTGGAAAAGATAAACATCTAGGTTGAGGTCATATAAAAGAAAAAAAATGACCAGGGAAGGGAAGCTTGTATGCACTCAGGACATCAAACAGTGGATTCAAATGCATCTCTGTAAATTTAGATCATTTTTCTTTTTCTTTTTCTAAACGCTATGTGTCAAAGGAATTGAGGATTGGTGAGTCCAGTCCCCAGTACTTCTCCATATTATATCTCCACGTGATAAAGTAAGCTCTCTCATATATATACACACATATATATTCAAGTTATGCATGCCTCTTCCCAGAGATGGGGTTTAGAGAGTTCAAGTGTGAATTCCAGAGTGCACAGTCATACACTAGGGATTTGGGGGATGGAAAGGAGGGTGGAGGAATTGGGAAGAGAAAGAGAAAGGAGCTTTGGTTTATGATTCAAGGTCTGGTGGGAACAGTTTTTAAAATGTAGGTGCTATTTCCTGCAATCAAGAGCTTTCCAGAGCATGATAATCATTTCCCAGCTGCACTGATGTAGTGAATTGTTGTACTTTTGGGCACAGTGTGGGGAATCTTTCTCATGTGCAAAGGGATCGGATCATGTTCACCTTGCTGATGGCAAGCAGGGAATACAACTCCCACAGCTTTGCCTCTCTTTCACTCACCTTGAAGAAAGTTTAGCTTCGTGCTAAAGTGTGAAAAAGTAAAAAGAGACCTGATGTACTCTGTCAGGCAGATTTTAGCTTGATTTGTGTCAACTCTAATAAGTCAGTTGACAGAGTAATAAATTGGGTGTCTCCTCAAGCCCTGGCACCTGCACAGGAAATGAAGCAGCATTTTGATTGGAGGCAGTAGTTCTCTGTTTGACAAATGAAACTTTTTTTTTTTTTTTTTTTTGGTGGGGGTGCTTATTTCTTTGCTTGAGGTGTTGGTATCTTAATGCTCCTGTCAATTGTCCTTGGCCTTGTACCTGAACAAAGAACATGGCAAAACTTTTTTTATTTTATTATTTTATTTTATTTAACAAAAGACACTGAGCTTGCAGGAAGCTCTTGTGAGTCATGTGATCATGGTTGCACTGTTCAATAGCATGCCCCCTCCACTGCCACCATGTCTGCTACTGGGCATGACACTAAGGGAAACCCCTGTGTGAACTAGTTTCATATCTGAATGAATCTTTGGGTGAACCTGATTTGATACAATGCAATACAGCTTGCATAAGAATCTGGAGAGTATTTTAGCTCCGTGGTAAATGCTAATGTTTTAACTTTTCCATCGAGATTTTCTTTTGGTAGTTTTTAACAAATTGGGATACTTTTGATACCCAGGAAGCCTTTATCAGTTTTCTGGTCATCACAAATCATGTAAGAAGTGATCCTACAGAATGTAGACATAAGAGAGCTGGGAAGATGCTCTACTTTCTGTGACACACAGGGCTGCCTTCATAGCAAAGACTCATTTGGTCCAACATGCATCAATGCCAAAGTCAAGAATCAAATTCCTGTGTTAGAGAAATTATTAGGTTGAATCACAAATATTTGAACCCAAAAGTTTTAATCCAAAAACATTTAACTCTTAAAGGGGAATTTCATATGGGTAATGCTCTGCTAATAGACATTAGAGAGCACTTTCAAGATCTCTTAGTTTGATTTAATGTTTGCACGGCCTGCTACAACAATGAATTATCTGTTCCAAGCTCTGGTGACACCTTTGAGATGCATGCCCTAAACACGTGAGTTCCAAACAACCTGACATTCTCCAAAGTATGGCTCAGATGGAGATTACTGTAAGAATCCAGGATGAGCAATTCCTTTGCATTCAGCTGCAAAACTTCCCTCAAAATGGTCAATTGTGAGTATTAGAGTCTGGCAAAAAACAAGAATTTAGTATTTTATCAAGTATGTGTATCAATGCTACTTTTATATCAAATAATATTTAAGAATTTTTTCACAATTTTTGCAACTATCTTGGCAGCATGTAACTAAATCTTTATCAGAATGATCAATTCATTTACATTCTAATTAAAATATAAAAGAAAGGCAAATACAGTCAAATTTATAACACTGACAGAAGCAATATTATATTGGACCTGATCTTAAGTTTATTCACAATAATTTAAAATGAAAATACTGTACTTTATAAAATTAAAGTGGATAGTATATGATTTTGAAAACTCCTGAAACAAGAATTTGCAGAAACTTGAAAAAAACACTTAGCAAGATACATTCTATATCTATATTTTTTCTAAGTGTGCGTAAGTAGATCTGTATATCACATTTCTGTTAGAAAATTCTTCCCAACATGGTGACCATTCACATTTATTTTCCTTTTTAAATGATTTTTTTAAAAAAATATATTTATTTGAGAGAGAGAAAGAAGCACAGAGAAAGAGAGACAGATAGAGAGAGAATAGGCACACCAGGGCTTCCAGCTACTGCAAACAAACTCCAGATGCATGCGCCCCATTGTGCATCTGGCTTCCGTGGGTCCTGGGGAATTGAACCTAGGTCCTTTGGTTTTGCAGGCAAGTGCCTTAACCACTTAGCCATTTCTCCAGCCCCCTGTTTATATTACTTACATAAAATATTGAAGTATGTGATTTTAATTGAAGATGTAATTTTAAGATGAAACATCCAAATAACACTAACAATGTGTGAGAGCAGAGGGAAAAGAGAAGTGAGAAAGTAAAATTCAGAGTAAACCCATTTTACGTTTAGAGGAGGTGGCTCTGCTGCTGGTTTGGGTTCAATTTCTCAGCTACCCATGTACACCCTGATGGTTATTATTTTGCAAAAGCAAGACACTCTGGGGTGTGTGAGTGTGTGTGTGTGCGCACATGTGCACGTGCACACACACACAAATCAAATAAAAAGAGTCCTTTTAATCTGATGATAAATTTTATGGAATTAACATATTTAAAGAGAGCAGGTAATTTTTATGCCTTTTAAGAAATATTGCTTCTATATTTTCTGCCCTTTTGGATTGGATTTTCTTATAAATCATCCTTATTGCTTTGTTCATTAAATTTTAGAAATAGCAATTATAGATATTTAGATATAGTTTTGTCATAATTATTTTGTATGACTCCTATGTAAATTATTTTAAGAGACATAATAAGCAATAGTTTTCTAAATACCATGAAATTGAGAATGCAAACAACTGGTACACATATAGCCATGAAGCAAAAGTAAATAGCATGAGAATTACTTTGATAGTATCCATATTGAACCTGCAAAAGACATGTAAGATGAATTTGAATCATAGAATTGTGTAAAAAAATTCATTTTAACATATATAAAAGATATTAGTTTTAAAGGTTGTCTAAAATGTTCTCACATGAGAAATATATACCTATGGTATAACCTCTGTTATAACCTGTGTGTGTGAATTTCCTTTTCCAGTCTGTTTTTCAGGAGCATTGAAGTGACGACTTACATTTATATCTGGGAAAACTACAGGCTTTTTGATCTGCCTTGGGATTCTCCATGGACTTGGTATTTAACCTTCTTTGGCGTTGACTTTGGCTACTACTGGTTCCATCGCATGTCCCATGGTAAGCAGTAAATAAGACCTTTTGTCCACTTTTGAGGAAATGTACTTTGCACATATTAAGCATTAATTAAATATTTATTGAATAAATAAAAAACTAAGTAGCATATTTGACAGAAAACATAGATGGTTAATAAGCATTTACATTAAAATTTTAGTAGAGATATTATGAACACATTTTTTAAAAAGAAAGACTAAATTATTTGAGGAATATTTTCCTCGTGATTATTATTGTAAAATTTTTAAAAAGTGGTAATGATAGAATTGCTTTTTAATGGGTTGCTCTCCACTGTTCTTATTATGGTATGTTCTGTAGAGACTATGACAGTTACATTCAATAGCAAGCTTCACATCCTAATTACCAGGGTTTTTTTTTTTTTTTTTTTTTTTTTTTTTCATAAGAGTTCTGTAACAGCAAATGATTCTGGTGAATATATGTTGTCATTGTCAACGTGATAACATGATGCAGTTTCTCAGCAGGGCTTCCACATTACAAAAGAAAATGTACTCCACTAGGCCTCGACCATAATGCACTCAGTGTTGCCATAGTTTCACAAGATTTCTCAGGTCTTACAAAGCACTCTTATGGTGCTGGTTCATTGCATTTGCTTTTGGGGATTCTCAGCAGCACCTTCCAAAGAAATGCTTTGTTATGGAAAAGGAAATGGAAAAGTGGGAAAACGGTCTGGTCTGACTTCAGTGGGGATGCGGGAGAGTTATAGGGGATTGTGCAAGGAAGGTGAGCAAGTGGTCTCTGAGGGGAATAAAACACACAGAGGTAGTTCTGAAGGGAAGTGCAAGCAGGTACTGATTTTGAAAAACTAGTGAAGAATAGAGCTGAGGATTTTGAGGAGTGTTTGGGTTGAGTGGGTTTGGAGGAAGGAAGATGAAGAAATCTGGAATAATAATAAAAATATAGATGGAAGATGGAAAGAAAAGGCCAGAGACTAGGGTGACTAATGAAGTAATGTGTGTAGGAGTACCGAGGAACAAATACACTTTCCAAGCCAGGACGGATAAAAATGGGAGGAGCACCGCTCACTGCTATGCATACGGCTGTACAATTTTAAGTACATTTTACTTTTGTTTTTGCTATACATGTTAAACAAATGTATTTAATGAAACTGAGTGTGAATTCATTGAAGTATATATGTGAATTAGATTTATATTATCTGGAATAACCATTGTTTTAAAAATAATGGGTTAGCTCTTAACTCATTTCTTGAATATAAATGTTAGAAGATATTCCAAATTGAACATGAAAAATATTTTAAAATGTAGTAAACTATTTATATTTCATTTTAAAACAGTAATTTTAATTATAGAATAAACGAATTGGTGGCCTTCCTCAAATGTAATACAAAAAGCAAGTAATGTAAAAAAAAATTGAGTGGTATTCAGGAACCTTATAGTATCCGTGTAAGTGTTCTCGTCTGAGAGCTCTGAAAAGTGGCTTAATGTTTGAAAGAATATTTTAATAAGAAAGCAACAACCAACAAACTGTGAGTAACATGAAACTTTTAAATTAACCATACTTACTTAAGAAAGAGCAAAACAATAAAGTAGCATTAAAATGTGGAATCAAGGCTACTTGAGGTATGCTTCACATTACAAAATTTTGAATTGAATCCAGTGAAGGAGGCAGGCATTAAAAGAATTGAAATCCTTCTGGAAAAATACTCAAAATCCTCAGGCTATTGAGACTAATGATAAGTTCAAAGACTTCTGACTTACAATGGAAAGCTATAAGGAAAAAAAAAAGTAGTTAAATGTGTCAAACTTTAATGTGGTAGCTGATTTTTAACATTTTACTTGCAAATAAAATGAAAAATATTCAAAGATTTTAGGATTTTAGACATACATATGGACAACAATATTTTTTAAAATTTTTATGTATTTATTTGAGAAAGAAAGAGGCAGAGAGAGACAGACAGACAGACAGACAGACAGACAGAGAGAATGGGTGCACCAGGGACTCCAGCCACTACAAACAAGCTCTAGATACATGCTCCACCTTGTTCAGCTGTCTGATACAGGTCCTGGGGAATCAAACCAGGGTCCTTTGGCTTTGCAGGCAAACATCTTAACCACTACGCTATCTCTCTAGCCCAACGAGAAAATTTAAAATTATCACATTGTTTAAGCCTTTAAATTCCTGAATTAGTTAGATATAGTAAAAGAAAATGTATCTTCCTACATATTGTGTGAATTTTCCTATTTTTCAGTAAAATATATGATAACAATTTTCCAATTTTTTAAAGATATGAAATATTTCAAAAAGCCCTCAGGAGGCAGAAGTAGAAGGATCATCATGAGTTCAGGCCACCCTGAGATTACATAGTGACTTCCAGGTCAGCCTAGGCTAGACTGAGACCCTACCTTGATAAACCAAAAGAAAGAAAAAAAAAAAGATATGAAATATTTCAAATAAAAATACATACTTTAAATTTTTAATTCATATTAATTTACACTATTTCTTTAGTAGCCCACATTGTTATTGGTGGCCTCTGGATGTTTCCAGGTTCTTCTTGTCTTTCTCCACCCCCCCAAAAAAAAGAAGAAGAAGAAGAAAGATACAAGCAAGTGGTTAAGCAGCAAAAACAAACAAACAAAATCTTGTAAATAACAAAGCAAGAACAAAGGTTTGGGTACACTGTCAAATGAACAGAGAGCTGATGGGGTGGGGAGTATTCATAAGCACTGAAAATATCCCAGGTGCCTTTCATTATAGAATGTTTGAGGAGAGTATGTTGGATGCTAGTATGGGTCCTCTGGTTTGAGTGACAGATTTGAATTATAGCGCTTTGTTCTATTGTGCATGTTCCTTCCCATGATCTATACAATTTTAATTATATGCATGCAAAGTTATACATAGGCATAAGCTAGTAAATATGTTTTTTTCCTTAAAATTTTACTTAGAGGACACAGTCAGTTTGCCTTACTGCTTATGCACCTGAACCCAGTTCAAGCTGGAGGATACCCTGCGGTTCAGATCCTCATGTGTTTAAAAATGCACTTGATTGAATGCTTATCAGGAATAATGGTCACTAAGGGAATTAAGGGGAGAAGAAAAGTCATTTGTTGTGGGGAACGGGTCTAAGTGCAGCTCTGTACAGGTGAAGACTAGAGGTTGTAAACAGGTTGCTAGGTGTAGGTGGAGGGTGTGTTTGTTGTTCAAGCCAAGCAGTGGCTTGGGTGGCTAAACTATCCCCTATGATCACTGACTCAGAATCATTGCTGCTCTGTTCTTGTGTGTTTTATTGTTTGCACATATGGTATGTGTGTAACATCTTCTCCCAATTATATTTGTATTACTAGCAAAGACTTTGTTGTCCAGATTTTGAGTTTCAACTTTATTTTTGTGTGTCAAATAGGAGTATTTGCTGTATGTTGTTTACATATTATTTTCCTATAAAATAACACAAAGTCACTAATGACTGAGACCTTATACAAAGCAGGTAGCACAATCACTTCTATTTATTTATTTATTTATTTTGGATGAGGCTAGAACTATGTACAGAACTAGAAAATTGACTAGGTCTTAAGTTACTGCTGCTGTTTTCTCCTCCATTGTGTAATGGTGAATTATTTAGCTATGTCTTCCCTTTTAGTTACACTCAACATATAAATGAACAAGTGGACATTTGTAGCTGGATGTGCTGGGTCATGCCTGTAATCACATTACTTGGAAGGATGAGACAAGAGTATTTCTAGGAGTTTGGGGAAAGTCTTGGGCACATAGTGAGTTTTAGGTTAGCCTAGAGCATAAAGTAAGAGCTCATCACAAAGAGAAACAAAAGAACTTGAGGGGAATAGTTATCGCTTAAAAGAATAAGAATAAAGCCTCTAAAGTGTTGGTAACTAACTATGTCTTGATTTGGGTAGAGATCACACTTGGGTATGTTTTAGAAAAAAAAAAAAAACAAGTTGGAATAGTTGTTAAGGTAAAATGTATTGTATCTACATTTGCTTCAATGAAAAATTTATTATTATTTTTAATTTTTTTAATTAGGTGTATAGTATGTATACAGCCATGATGGTGTCATCTCAGCCTTCTTTCTGTCCTCCCCCTTTGGGGAATGTGGGTCATGTATTGTGGGTGCAGAAATCAGTTTTGGGGAAGAGGCAGTTTCTCTGTGCATAATGACCCAACTCATGGCTCTAACAATCTTTCTGCCCCCTCTTCTGCGAATTTCCCTGAACCATGTTGGGTTCATTTCAGGTCAATTTCAGTGACCAGGTCTTTGGATATCTGATTTGGTAGGAGCTGAGTGTTCTCTGTGTCTATCTCCTTTGCCCTTGTGCTGATACCAGGTTCACCAAGAAAGCAGCAGTCTTGCTAATTTCCCCAATAATTCTATGGCTTGAGCTAGTGCCCTGGTGACGTGCAATGGGCTGATTCTCTCCTCAGGTTCTGCATCCATCTTTCCTTCCCCGTGAGGTTAGGCGAAGTTAGGTAGATGCCATCTTGAACGGAAGTCCTCAGAAAAGATATTTTTATGAAAATGCCAGAAGCATGATTTCCTATTGACTGTTTTGAAGTTTGACTAATATTTTAGGAAACAAAAGAAGGAAAAAAAGTCAAGAAGTTATGATTTGTGACTATGAGTGGAGGTTGGAAACGGCATGTGGTTTGTACCTGTATAAGTTTCTATACTCCAACAGAATAGGTGTTACTGATTTGTGATGGCTCTTCTGAGTCTATCCTGCTATTTCCTCCCTTGTGTTAGCAGAGCTATATGTGTGCAGACATTTGTCTTTTGACACATGATGGATGGTATACTTTGCCAATTAAGAGATGAAGAGATATGACAATAAGGGGATTGATAGGCATGGCAAAGCCAGAGCAAGAAGATGGTCCTTGGCATTTTCCAGAGTACTGTTTTTCATCAGGCATCTTGTGAAGTAAAGACTGGTATTAAAGGTACTGATCATTTCATGGCTTACATGCATTTGGCATCATCAGACAGATTCTCCACCATTTATAGGTAACTTAGGACAGTATACTTGGCTGCAGGTAACCATAGAAACCTAAGTCCAGAGCTCTGGGCATGCACCTACATTAAACCACAGGCTAATGCATATCTCGGGATTGACCTATCTGAGATAGACATTACTTCTTTTTTTGGGGGGGAGGGGTTTAAAGTTAGGGTCTCACTCTAGCCCAGGCTGACCTGGCATTCCCGATGTAGTCTCAAGGTGGCCTTGAACTCAGCGATCCTCCCTACCTTGGCCTCCCAAGTATAGGGATTAAAGGCATGTGCCACCATGCCCAGCACTTCTTTTTTTATTCATTTATGTTTTTATCAACATGTTTTTATGTATACATCATGTGTTATTTCCCTCTTTTCCTTCGTCCTTGCACCCATTCCACTGGGGACCCTCCTTAGCAGGGTGGCAGGTAATCCCCATGGGGTTGTGGTTATGCATTGTAGAAGCAGCAGTCAGGTTTTTGTGAAGGGGACAGGGGTGAAGGGGGGAGGGAATGTCTCTGGACACGATGTCTCAATCCTTTGTTCTTACAATCTTTCTGCTCTTTTTTCCACAAAATAACCTGAGCCATGGTGGGTGAAATTTACGTCTACTTCAGTGATGAGCTCTTAGGAGCTTCTGGATCTCTGCTTTAGTAAGGGTTGAGTATCCTCAGGGTCTGTCTCCTTCACCCTGGTGGTGATTGTCAGGTTCACCATGAAAGCAGGACTCTTTCTCATCTCCCCACTGCCTCTGCGGTTTTGTCTTTAGCTTGGCTAAAGTATGGTATGATGGGTAGTTTATCTCTTCAGGTCTTGCTACCTTCTGAAAAAAAAGAACATATTCTCCAATGGAGAATGTAGAGAGCATAGTTTAAATGGAATAAGCATAATTATTTTAGGGAGATTTTTATATATGTAACCCCCTTTTTAGCTAAAGAGTAGTGAAAGCTTGACATTGCAGAGCATAATCTTTGTCTCCAGAAGATACTGATCCAATTCCAGATATGGGTTCCTTTACACTGAGTGGATCTCTTAGCCAATCAGAAAGCTATCGGTTACCCACCAAGGCTGTATGCCACTACTGCACTGGTGTGTACATCCTGTCAGTGTGTTTGCTTCTGAGTAGCTTAGACCTCTGGTTGCTCAGAAGCTCATGTAGCCTTTTCAAGCACTAGACAAGCTAACTGGGGACTGGCTCTCTTCCAGATTCCATCAAGGTCTCTCCATGCTGTGTGCTGGCAGTTTATGGTGTCTTCAGAAGTAGGGTCTTACCTTTTGCCTCAGATGGGTAATCAAGTGCTTAGACAGAAATCTGTCTTATTTGGGGGGACTTTGAAGATCTCTGTAATCAACAGCTCATTATGGGTAGCAACAAATTTCTCATACTGGGAGTTACAGGCCAGAGACCCAAAAAAAAAAAAAAGAAGAGAAAAGGAAATTAAGGTTAGGCTGTAGCACACCCTCTCCACGGTCCTTCTTTGAAGGTGCTCTCCCCTTACTCCTTTTGAGGATTATATACTAGCCTACCTCCAAGGATAAAGGCTTCTATGGTAACAGTTCATTTTGGATTTTGTTTTGTGTTTGTTTGCCCCCACCCTATTTAGTCTTGTCTTAGGGGATTAGGCGATGTCTTCCAGCTCTGTGGTTCTGTCCTCCACAATATGAACTATGTTCTTGATGGCTTCTAGAGAGGATTTCACTAGTTCAGGTTTGTTCATAGCAGCTCTTGCCTTTTTCTGTATAGTATGCATCCCATTGTTGAGTTACAATTTCAGGTCATGTTTGATTTTCTTAATGCTTCTTGGAATTCATTCTTGCATTTATTAATGTTTTCACTAAGCTTCACCAGCTGTTTATTAATATCCTCGGTGTTTTTTTTAATTTAATTTTATTTTTTTTGCTCACCTTCAGTTCACTTGAAGTCTCTGTTTTTTTATTTTTTTTTTTTCCTATTTGGTCAAGTCTGGTGAAGACGACCGTGTGGATTTCATTTATGTGATTGTTGTTGTTTTTTAAGTTATTTTATTTTATTTATTTACTTGGGGGGATGGGCATGCCAGGTCCTCCAGCCACTGCAAACCAACTCCAGACACATGCAATACCTTGTGCATCTGGGTTACATGGGTCCTGGGGAATCAAACCAAGGTTTTTTGGCTTTGCAGACAAACACCTTAACTGCTAAGCCATCTCTCCAGCCCCTGATTGCTGTTTTTTGCTGATTTGCTGTGAGTTCTGCCATTTGCTTGGCCAGGGTCACATATATTGTGTCTTAATTTTGAGGTACTGTTGCGGTCCCCCCTAAGGCCAGCCCAGGAGGGACAGTAGGGTCTCTGCCGAGTTGGGGTGAGCAGAACAGAGTCACGACACAGACTCCAGGAGTTGGGTGGAAGCAGCAGAGGAAGTGCAGGGGATTTTAAGGGGCTTGGCTGGCCAATCATTTGTATGGGATGGTCCCCTTTTTGTGACCAATGACAGCCTGTCTCTGGACAGGACATCTCGTAGCAGACTTCTCGTGAGCATGGGACTGTAGCTGTTGTCACACCAAGCCTGCGCAGCATGCCATGTTCACAGAAGCCACTTCCTGTTTTCTTCTGCCATGTGGTCTGGCTATGGCCAGGCCTGTATTGTGCCATACAAGGTACTCTATATTTTTTTGTTTTTAATAAATAATCACAAGGATAGTGTCTGAAGATTAAATTTATTATCATTTTTATATTTTATTTTCATTTATTTGAGAGAGAGAGATACAGAAATAGGCAGGTAGAGAGAGTGAGAATGTCTGCACCGGGACCTCCAGCCACTGAAAACGAGGAGGAGGCTATGTGGAGTGGCTAGAGAGGACAAAGGCCTTGGTAAAGAAGCATAATTGATTTATTTCAGGCAATGTAAGATTGTTTTATTTGGAGCCAAGTTAGAGAGGACAAAAACTGAAAGACATGTAGAATATTACAAAGTAGGGAAGGATGAAAATATTATAAAAGACTGGGTAAATTATCACAAAATATTATTTATTCAGATTAAATTGAAAAGAGATATGATGTGTTTGTGTTTTAGTGGATTTGAATATTTTGCATAAAAATGAAATTTTATGATACAACTGTCACACACAGTTTCATGAAACAATATTTCTTCTACCTACATGGCACACATACATTTCTTATTATACTTTAATCTACCTTACTTCACTTAGAATATATATGTCCAATATAATAAATTGATTCAATGACCAAGGCTATAGTAGCAACACATTTAAGGATTGAAATGATGGAAGGCCTCATTTTATATAATCTTCATTATTTTTTACAGAAGTCTTCTGTGGTGTTTTGATTCAGCTGTCCCCCATAAACTTAGGTGTTCTGAATGTTTAGTTCACAGCTGAGGGAGATTTGGAAATTAATGCCTCCTGGAGGCAGTGTATTATTTGGGGCGGCCTTATGGATATTATAGCCAGTTTCCCTTTGCCAGTATTTGGCACATTCTCCTGTTGCTACTGTCCACCTTATGTTGGCCAGGGGGTGATGTCCACCCTCTGCTCATGCCTTCATGGAGCTTCCTCTCGAGTCTATACGCCAAAATAACCTTTTTTTTTTTTTTTTTCTCCAAAAGCTGCTCTTGGTTGGATAATTTCTTCCAGCAATGTTAACCTGACTGCAACATCTTCCTAAGCTGGCATTTTTGGGGTCACTTAGTTTGGTTGGTACTTTTGAGATTTTATACACTAGATCAGTGTACTAGAGTAGAATATGTGGCTCCACATTTCTTTTGCAATGTGAAAGAGTAATACTAAATTATAGGATATTTTAGGTAAGAAATATTGGCGATATTATATATGAGGAAGTTTACCATTTAGAAATTTATTCTTTTAAAGTATGGTTACTAGGGCTGGAGAGATGGTTTAACAATTTAGGTGGTTGCCTGCAAAGCCAAAGGACCTAGGTTCGATTCCCTGGAACCCACATAAGCCAGATGCACAATGTGGCACATGCAGCTGGAGTATGTTGGCAGTGGCTGGAGGTCATGGCATGCCTGATCTATCTGCCTCTCTCTCTCTTTCATAAATTAAAAAAAAAAAATAAGAAGCACCAAACAGCTATGATTACTAGCTCTTTGGGTATTTTTCAGTACTGCATACTATAATTTCAAGGGCTCTATATTAATAGCAGCCACAGAAGTGGAAGAAATTGATCATATTTTACACATATTTTAAAGATTATGCCAGAAGACTTTGCTCATGAATTCTGAAAGAAAATTCATAAATGTTTCAAAAATTTAGCCTAAGAAAATTGGGTGTAGTGTCATCTCTTCGTAAGGAAGATAGTAATTAGTGAGTAGGCTGAAGGATGGAGAGTGTGGCTAGGGAAGAGTTTTATAGTCTCTCCATTTACAGATAAGAAATAAAGGGACAAGAATAGTAGAATAATATGCCACAAAGTTCATACACTTGAGTTGTTTTCTAACTTTGATAAAAGTAAAAATGTGTGTTGTGAGTGAAAGACAATTCCATTACCAATTAATTGACCTTCTGAGCAATGACAGTGCTGTGGAATAAACAGGAGGATGACCAACCCTAATTAATGGAGGATGTGTCATGACCAGCACTAAGCTATTGGCTTGTTTTTATTTTTTTATTTATTTATTTTTTTGTTGTAGCATCTCAAGATGCTAGCTTTCTTCTTCTCTTTATTAGGACATTTGTACTCACATTGGATGTTTCAGTGGATGATTTTGGGGAGATTTTCTACTTCAAGGCATAATAGAATACATTATGCATTTATTTTCTTATAATTCTGGATGTGGGACATCAGAACTGGATTCTGCAGAGGCTTCTAAACTTGGTTTACAAATAACTATTGTTCTTCTGTGTCTTTACATTTATATTTGTCTCTTTCTTTAGGTCCTCTTTTAAATAAATTACTGGTTTAGGACTTACCCAAAAGACATTATTTTCATTATTGCCATGTGTCTAGCTGCTGTCACATTACAAGGTGCTAGGGTCAGGACTTGAACATATGAATTCTCAGGAGGCACCATTCACCTCATTATAAGAACCCATTGCAGGAATAAGAAATACAAAAAAATAAATAAATAAAAAAAAAGTATTGTCTTTTGTCAATGAACATATAGAAGATTGCTTCATTGGCCCCATGAAGGGGCAGCATTTATCAGAAATAAAGGTACAGTGGGAGACAATGACGTCTAGCTTTTAATCTGAATAAATCTCATTTTCTTCATTAAATATAAATTATTAACTTTTTGTGTGTATATTATAGTGCCACAACATATTTTCTAGTATGTAATTATCACACTATAGTTTGCCTATCTGTCCAATCTATAGATTAATATAATCTGTAGATTATATTAATATTAATTAATATAGATTAATCTATAGATTAAATTAAAAGGTCCAAGAATTTGTTGAAATATTTGTTTAATAAATTTTCTAGTCCTTTGTTCAAAACTAAATATTTTGTAAATTAACTTCAATTTGTATTTTATTTCTTAAAATTCTCTTTCATCCTGAAGCTACAAATCAGAGTATTTTCATACTAAGTGATCAACTAATAGCTAATTTTCATCATCAAAAAACATTTGCATATAAAAAGAATAGTATATTGTACAAAAAGCCATAACTGTGAAAAGTGTAGAAATAACAAAATGTACTTAAACCCAAGCCGGACAGACATTCTCTATAATATGGGGTTAGAAAGTGGACTACAGAGCAAGACTACGGTATGTCAATCACAGTTCTGCCTTGATCTAATTTTAAAGCACTGACCAAGACATGCCTTGTCTTTGTGATTTCTTATTCATGTTCTTGAGAGGCAGGTAACCATAATAAAAACTTTACGGATTTATTGTAATATTTAATTGTAACAGTGGAGAAAAGAGTGAGGGCACAGTCCAATCCAGAATCACTGAAAAAAATACTGATGATTAAGGTTTCTGCCTTATTTTATGCAATTATATAATATTATGATATAAAATCATAGTAGTGAAAAGAAGTACCTTATTTAGCATGACTGAGTTTACTTATCTTCATATGAACTTAGTTCCCATCACTGTTGCTTATGGACAATAACTGCATTTTACAAAGGGTCTTGGAAAGATATACAACATAATTTTATCATTGAGTGCATGCACATATATTACATAATAAACATGAATAATTCAGGTTATATGAAGCAAATCATATAGATTTCTGTTTATTAAGTTCCACAAAAGCCTTTTGTATTTAATTCACTGAGTCATAGGAAAATGAATGTTTCAGGTCTCACCAGAGATGAAGAGAAGAGACTGCTAACAGAATGTTTTTTGTGCTTGGACTTATATAACATAATAATAACAATCTGTCCCTAGTTGCTTAGTTTTCAGCAATAATAAATAAGATTACAATGACTTTTTTTCTTTCTAAGTTGTTTCTTTTCAAGTGAGCACTGTATGATTTGAAGTTTTCTTCTTTGACTCAAACTTGTCCATGCTACCTTTTCTTTCAGTACTTCATTTTTTAATTTTTATTTTCTTATTTATTTGAGAAATAAAGATACAGAGATGAGAAAGAGAGAGAGAGAAGAGAGAGAGAGAGGGCACATGTCAGGGGCTACAGCCACTGAAAATGAACTTCAGATGCATGTGTCACCTTGTACATCTGGATTACTTGTGGGGGGCACTGGAGAATCAAACTTGGGTTTTCAGTCTTCTCAGGCAAGCACCTTAACCACTAAACACACATGCTCCAATTTTAAAAATCACATTCTATAAAAATATTGAGAGGTTTTAATTGGATTCCCCTAGATTTGCACATTGTACCTACAATTTAAGTTTTGCTTGTTGCGTTTTCAGCTTAAGTAAAATTTAACCTCACAAAAGCCATTTCCAATTTAGAGATTCAAATCCCCTTTTCAGAAATAAGAGAATGATTTATGGAAAAATATTTACTGAAGTAGATATATTCTTTTGTCTCTTACACTAATTGGTAATTTGATTTTGTCCTTTTCCTTTTCTTGAATTAAATTCTCATATAATTTAGAAAATCTTTGAAAATATAAATTTGTGTTACAAACATGTTTACTGGATCTATGTATATACTCCCTGTCCTTATTCACAAATCCTGATGACAGAACCACCCCCTGGCCAAAAAAAAAAAAAAAAAAAAAAAAGACACCATCACAATATATGGCTTGCAGTACATCACCTTTTTAATTTTTTTATCATTTTATTTATTTTTGGAGAGAGACAGAGACAGAGAGGGAGAGGGAGACACCCCAGTCTTTCAGCTGCTGTGAACGAAATCCAGATGTGTGCGCCCCCTTGTGGGCAAGTGTGGCATTGCACCTTGCATCACTGCATCTGGCTAAAATCTGGACCTGGAGATTGGAACCGGGTTCTTAGGCTTAGCAGGCAGGCGCCTTAACTGCTAAGCCATCTCTCCAGCCCAGCACATCACCTTTTAACACTGGTGTTCAGTGCCAGCTTTAGGAATCTGAGTTATTTAAAATATTGAAGAGCCTCATCCTCTATGTGAAGTGCTTATACTATGAGAGTTAGTCAGTACAGATGAGCTGAAAAAAAATAATAATAATAACCCCAATGCATTCAAGTGGCAGTTAAAGTAACAAAAAGTCATGTGTTATCAGACTTATATGTCATTGCTAGTAACTTATTTTTTTCTTTAGAAACACAGGGATGTAGTTGAGAAGTCAGACATTGTATAGCATTTGATAGGCTCCATCAGGACAATAATACTACTTTGGAACTAAGTAACAGGACACAGGGAACTGCACACACTGCACAGAGCCAATTGAGTAGGAAGGAAAAAACAAGTATTGCAGCTGTATGGAGTAGAAAACATGTGATTAGAAGGCAGTGTTAAATAAGTCATATTTATAGCAAATATCTGTCAAACAGATTTTTAAATTTTACGAAAATAGGATACTAGAGACAATTATAAAATGTAAAATAAAAGCAGATAATAGCTATAAAGGGACATTAAGCAATAATTAAGCACATCCTAGCTTCAATATTTAATTAGATAAGTATCATAAGGAAATTAGAAAAGACATAACTATAATTTCTAAGCTGAGGTAAAGAGGTTGAGAAATCACTTATGAGAATGGAAGTGATAAGGACACATTTAATGTAAAGAAATATAAAGCCACAACAGAGAAGGAACTTCTAGGAACAGAAGTACACATTACTTAGATTTCTAAATAACTGACTTTGTTTTGATTACTTTATGTATCCTTCAATATGTATAAAGACCAGGAAACTTCACCTAAAACAATTTTTCAAAAAAGCCACTCAGAGGGGATTTTCCTAAACTTGTAAATAAAGGGTGATCCCTGAATTTCACTAAAGTTGAAATATAATTGGGGTGTTTTATATGAGACATGTTCTCTTGACATTTTTTGACATTTTTAAAGGGCTACAGATTTTTAGTTCTTTTCACTGGAATCAATATGATAAAATGAAATAAATATGCTGAGAGTGGGCAAATACCTTATTTTGTCTTGAAAATTTGTTATTTAAAATTTGTACTAATATTCAAGTAACATTCATTCAGTTCTTACTAGGTACTTCCAACTGTTTCTTAAACATTTTCGTCTTAACAGAGAACACTCAACTCCTACTAAAGCAGATATCCAGAGACACAGAGGCTCCCAAGACCTCATCACTGAAGTAGAACTAAAATGAACCCAACATGGCTCAGGGAAATTCATGGGAGAGGGGGCAAAAAGAGTGTTAGAGTCACAAGTTGGGTCATTATGCACAGAGACATCACTTCTTCCCCATAACTGGCGGCTTCCCCCATAATGCATGACCCACATTCCCCAATGGGGAGGGCCCCATTGGAGGGGGGAGGACAGGGAGGAGGCTACCGAAGGCACCAACATGAATGTAAAATTAAAACAAATAATAATTTAAAAAGAAACAAGGTGATAATTTCTATCACAGTATTACTTTAATTTTTTTATTTGAGAGACAGAGGGAAAGAGAGGAAGAGGCAGATGGCAGAAAGAGAGAATGTGTGTACCAAGGCCTCTAGCCATTGCAAAAATTTCACAATGATAGTGTCAAATAAAAAGTCTGATAAAATTTTAAGATTTATTTTCAGTTCTCTTTTTTGTTAATGTATATCTCGGGACATTTGTAGTCATAAATGTTTAAAAAGTTACATGGACTCTGCTCTGGATGGTTATAGTAACAATCTGGTATGTATAAAAATATGTTTATCCATTTCTTTTCTTTTGTTTCCATTATTTTTATTCATATATATAAATGAAACAATTCAAAAACATGTAAATATCTACTCAGATAAGTGTTGTTAAATGCCCCATCTCTGATTACAGTACACATATGATCATGCAATGTAAATAACCATTTTATATGTTAACTACTTATTCAACTTGTCTCTTAATAAAATGAAAGCAAATATGCAATCAAATACACACCACTAGATTAATATCTCAAGCTTGACTTCATATACTTTGAAGTTATATCAGGTATATACTTATTTGAAATTATATTTTCTAAATGAGTTGAAAATGTTTCCATTATGAAGTTTGAGATCTTTGAAAAGGCAAGATCTTCTCTTTGTGTTTCAAGCTATCAACTTCCTGTATTCAAATTGCATTTATGTTGATTTAAAGAAGTTGCTTGTTTTATTATTTCACTGCGGGTCTGTGTCTGCTGCCTCACATGAAGGTGTTTGCTCTTCACCCTACAGCAGCGAGTGTAGTGAAGTGCATTCCCATCATGCTCTCCTTTTGCTTTCTCCAGAGCCAAGTAATTTAGAAAGCTTATTTTTATACATGCCAATATCCTGGGGGAAAATGGTTAAAACCAAAAAAGGTTATAGAACCTGGGTTAAAAAAAAAATGAATGTAACTTTTTTTGTTTTCCCAAGGGCTGGATCCCCTTTGAAATAGCTGACAGTTTGTGGAGCTCAAAAAGGAAATGATGAGTTTGGCCATATGTGCAGATAGATGTGTGCTCAACAGATGTGAGGGTTCCATTCTAGGAGACATGGAATCCAGTACCTGTACCCCTAGACAGGAAGCTGTAAATAGTAAACACATAAGTCAACTATCAACTGTAATCTGGTTTATAAGATTTTCAAAGTCATAAACTTTTTTTTCATATATTTCTACCATTTTGAAGTGAATTGAAATCTCTATATATGCAATACCACTTTAAAAGATACCCCAAGGCAATTTAAGTCAAATTGGAACCTGAAAGATGAAAAATCTTAATGTATCATCTTTTGTATATGAATATTCCTGATGAATTTACTTTTACCTTAAAATAGAAATGGTGTGTTTTTTTCATTATCTTTTACTCATCAATATATGAGAATTTATTTGATTCCTTTGCTTTTATTTTTATTCCTTAAAATGTGCAGTATTTTTGGTATTATTTAAAATTTTTAAATGTGTTATTTCAAATAATGATATTTTCTAATTGTATTTTATATAACATAATTGCATATAATTGCACATATTGATTTTGTACAATATAATATTTTGAACTATGTTTTCAAATGTCTCAAATTAATTAACAGATGCATTAATTTACAAACCATCTTTATAGTGAAGTCACTCAAACCTACTCATTGAATTTCACATCATTAGTAATTATAAACACCTCACTGAATAATAATTGCTAGAACTTATTCTTCCTATGTAACTAAAATTTTATTTTATATGAATTAGACAAGTTTATGCAAACTCCTTGCACCTAATGACAATTCTACTCTACATTATGTAAGTCTGTGTAGTTCTGAGGCATTTCCTAAGCAGTTTGCATGTATTCTTAGTTACCTCAGGCTGAGAACACCATAAAAAAAAATAAATAAATAACACAAAATGACTCCATTGCTTATAAGTTGTTCTGTAACATCATTCTTTAGTAATATATTTTTACATTATCTTAAGAACTAATATCAATAATGGTTTCAAACAGAAAACAGAAAAGGGTTTGTCATGGTGACATAAGCCTTTTATCCCTGCAGTGAGGAAGATGAGGCAGGAGGATTATGAGTTTGAGGTAGTCTGTGCTACATAGTGAGATGGAGTGTCAAAAATAACTAACTGAGCAGACAATTAAAAAGAGAAACGGACAGTGTTCTTCCATGAGCTAGTTCCTGAGCACTATAAATGCACGTTCCTGTTTGAGACCGGGTCTTTTCGAGGACACTCACTTACATACAGCAGAGCAATCTCTTATGCACTATGGTTACTGGGCCTTACATGCCTCTTAGACGCCAAAATATACATCTGTGGGAATGACAACAAAGCACATCCTAATTCCAGGGATTTTACAGGGGTCTTGGATTTGTAGTTGATACATTTTTGGCTGAGATCCAAAACACAACTGGTTTAGGAAGAAGAAAGGAGCCATTTGGTTTTGTATTTTCTTAAAGTCTATATAGTCCTAGGGAGAAAAATGATGTCTAAAGTAACACACACACACACACACACACACACACACACACACACACACACACATACTTATACTGGCTCAGTAATAGGAAGTTAAATCAAACAGAACTAGGTAGGAAGTCTTTAATAAGGAGAGAGTGGTCAGTGAAAAATCACTAGGGAATTGTGTGAGGGTAGAACTTTCTGGTAGTCCCAGAAGCAAAAGCGAACAGAAAGTTATTCCTCCTATCAACAGAGTCACTTAAAGGCCACACCAATGACTATGATTTGCAAAGCAGCCAAGAGAGAAATCTACTTGTCTTTTAAGAGATACTTCTCTCGGGTGTAACTCCTGTGGTTAGGGAAGAGGAAGGACTGAGGAAGATAGTGGAGTAGCAGCAAGAAGAGGCGCCAAACTCACTGAATAAGGAAAACCTGAACTGTGGTCTTTCCCAGTCTTGTTATAGAAGTTGCATCTCTTCTTATTTTAATTTTAAATTTTTTATGTATTATTTATTACTTTAATTTTTTAAACTATTTTTTTTTTATTAAGTAGAAACTTTGTATGGACACATCATGTGTTGTTAACATCATTTCCTCCCTTCCCTTATTCCACTGAGGGCCCTCCTCAGTGGGATTGCTGCTATTATCCATGGGGTTATTCTTATGAGATGTGAGATCAGCAGTCCATCATTGGTGTGTGTGTGTGTGGGGGCAGCAATGCCTCTGAATAGTCCCTTCCACTCTGTGGCTCTTAATCTTTCTGCCCCCCCACCCTTCCACAAGTTCCCTGAGCTGTGGTTTGTTGACTTTTCAGCAGCTTCTGGATTTCTGCTTTAGTACATTTTGAATATCCTTAGTGTCTGTCTCCATCACCCTAGCTCTGGTTGTCAGGATTGCCATTAAAGCAGCACTGTCGCTCCTCTCTTCATTTATTTGTTTGTTTTTGGATTTTTGTTTTAAGAAGGGTTTTACTCTGCAGCCCAAAGTTGTGTCTCCCAAGTTTGGGACCATAGCACGTGTCCTATGCATAACTCGTTCTGCAGTCCATCTTGAGTCCAGAGGTGGGGTAGAAGCAGGGAGTGGGCAACCTGTCCAAAAGGTGACCTAGCTGCGGATAGCTCTCCAGACTTCAGCAAACAATTGCAGTAGTGACAATGGTGAGATGCAGGATTGAAGGATTTAGAAATTCCTGCAAAATATACCACCAGCTCTATGTTAAAGTCCTTCTCTCACTGGTAATACATAATTAATTCTGTTCTAGCAATAAAGATATAACACACTTTCACATAATTGTATGTTCTTTTACTGAATTCCTTTACTTTCTCCCTAACCTTTAAGATGACCTTAATTTTGAAAGAGGATTAGAACAAGGTTTAAGTTTGGATAGGCATAATTTTAAAATTTCCTTCCATCACATCTAATTACTCTGACTTTTACAAATTATGAAACTTTGCTGAATCACAATCTTACTCTCAAAATACTGCACGCCTCTCTATTTGCTTTCAGTTAAGTGAAATGATCACATATTCAGTGTGTGTTAGTTGATGTCATACATGTTATAATTACATGTGTATATAACAAGTAGCTGGTGATGACCAGCCCCTAAAAGAAATAGTAATAACAGGCTAAGGGGACACAAAAGTAATAAATGTCAAACCTCAGAACTTTTTCTACCAGTGAAAATAAAACAAGTTAAGTCAAAAGTAGCATGGCCAGAGTAGGTTCAACAAGCCAAGTGTGATGAGTTTCACTATGGACATGCTACAGTGGGGATATCTATTAGATTCCATGTCCAAGTTGAAATGCCAAGAATAAAGTTGGATCTAGGACTTTTTTTTTTTTTTTGTACCCAGACTGTATATGCAACCATGCATACATTTAGCATATTGCTCATACTAAAATCTGCTGGTGGGTTTGAGATCCAAATAAATACATCAGGGAGAGAAATGGCTTTTCAAAGGCCTTGAAGAAGGTTGTCTTCTCTCTGTCATTACATCCCTGTCATATACCAGTGTTTGGTGTTCTAATTATTAGGAGAAACCAGTAAGCTGTGCTAAGGAAGTCACATTTTTTAAATATAAGGGTGCAATGATAAAATTTCAAAGAGAAGGGACCATTTAATATGTGTCAAATACTGAAAAGATTCAGAAATGCTAGGACAGACGACTGGGACAGGCTTTTTCTCTGAGAAAAACAAAAACGCTATGTGAAATATGAAAGTTTCTCTACTATCAGAAACCAGAAAAGAGTGAAGGTAGAATTGGGGTAGAATATTGCTTTGAGGTTGTAGATATAGAGAAAAATATGAAATGGAGAGACAAACCCAGTGTGTGAGAGTTGCAAATCAAACGTAAGCCTGAAGAGATCATTAAAGCCACACTGCACAGTGCCAGGTTTATCCATATTATTTCAAGTCTTCAATGTAGCTTAAAGTCATGTTCTCAGTACCCAAACAATGCTTTTGTAAAAACAGGATGATCCTCTGTGTTTCAATTCATTTCTGACAGCAATGATGTACACTCAACAAAGGAAATTGAGAACCCAAGGAACTATGTGGCTGTGTTTGACAACTAGCAAAAACAACAGAGAAATGAACCCACTCTCCAGAGATCAGTTATATCAAACACAGAGCAGTGTTATAAGTTTAAAACAAAGATAACATTATCTACAAAATCAGGGAAGTGAACTGAGAAGCAGTGCCTGTTTATAATAGAAATGAAATTTATAGAAATGAAATCACAAAAATTGAAAGTAAAAGCTAAGTACTTCAAACTGACAGCAGATCGAACAAAGTAGTAAAGAAAATTCTCAATGGTAGATCAAGGGAAACTATTCACAATGTAGCACGGAGGTGGACAAGGAGAGACAGAAAATATGAGGAGGGGGAGAGAAAACAGAGGGAAGGGTGAATCTAACAGATGAATAGAATTTTTTCTTTAATTTTTTCTGGTGCTATTCTATCTAAATAATTAACAATTCATTGCCAATTCCAAGAACCACCCCTCCCCCTGCAACTACTCAATTCTTTTCAATGTGTGAGCACACCTCTGGTATACATGACCAAAGGAGGATCAGCCAATCACACTTCACCAGGGCCCCAGCTGAAACCATAGAGTAATCCAGGGAAGGGCAAGAGTACAGCGTGCTTGATGATCAGGACACCAGAAAAAGGCTGAAGGAGATAAACACAGAGAACATCCAACTCCTACTAAGCCAGATATCCAGAGACACAGATGCTCCCAAAACCTCATCACTGAAGTAGAGCTAAAATGACCCCAATGTGGTTCAGGGAAATTCACAGAAGAGGGGGCGGAAAGAATCTAAGAGCCACAAGTTGGGGCATTATGCACAGAGACTTGGCCTGTCCCCCATAACTCTTGACTACCCCCACAATACATGACCCACATTCCCCATTGATGAAGGTCCTTTTGGAAGAGGGAGGACAGGGAGGAGGATAATGGAGTCACCATTATGAATGTAAAATTAGAATAATATAAATAAAAAATAAATTATAAAAAATAAAAACACGAGTGTGAAGACTTCCCACCTCTAATTTTCTATTGTGTTCTTTAAAATATTTTATTTATTTATTTATTTATTCATTTATTTATTTATTTATTTAAAAGAGATTGAAAAGAGGCAGACAGAGAGAGAGAGAAAGAGAGAAAGAAAGAGAGACAATAGCTGTGCCAGGGCCTCCAGCCACTGCAAACAACTCCAGATGCTTGCACTATCTTGTGCATCTGGTGTATTGTGGGTAGTAGAGAATTGAACCTGGGTCCTTAGGCTTCACAGGCAAGCACCTTAACTGCTAAGCCATCTCCCCAGCCCTATCCATTGTATTTTTTGATAGTAGCCATCCTAACAAGCCTAAGGTGATATCTCGTTGGTTTGTTAATTTCCATTTCTCTGATAATTAGTGACATCAAGTATTATGTCAGTTACATTTTTCCTATTTGTGTCTCTTGAAAAATATTTATTCAGATTTTTTTTCTTATTTTTAATCCATTTTGTTTTTAGTTTCTTTTGTCTTTTGCTCATGAGTAATTTATATTCATGAGTTTATTGTATATTGTGTGTTGGACTTATGTAATGCATATTATTAGCTATTAACTTTTTATCAGATGCGTGGTTTGCAAATATTTTCTCCCATTCTGCATGTTGCATTTTCATTTTGTTACTTGCAGTCAGAAAGCTTTTAAATATGATTTAGTTCTGTTTATTTATTCTTGCTATTTTTAATGAGCTTTTTGTGTCATACTAAAAAATAAGCATTGCTAAGACCAAAGTTAATAAGGTTTATCATTTTTTTCTTCTGCAAATTTTACAGTTTCTTGTCTTACTTTTAAGTCTTCAGTCCATTTTAGTTAATTATTGTGCACAGAATAAGACTGCAGCCAAGTTTCCCTTTTTGTATTTTAATATCTAGTTTTCCTGAGCACTTAAAGCATATGCTAGCCTTGATCATTTGCGTGTTCATCCCAAAAATAATTTATTGGTAATTTCTTAAATGTAAGTAATGTATTGATCAGATCCTTGTCAATTATTTGGTCTTATCTTCCCATTCCCCCAAATCACTGCTTCTTTCAAACTGGTACACATCATATTTTCATTTGTTTGGAGGGTTACCCACTGAACTTAGGGTTGCTTGTACAACTCATGTAAAATGTTAGCTGGCTACATATTAGGCTCATTTCTAGGACCTGAAATCTGTTCCAGTACTGTGTGTGTGTTTAACATTTTATTTATTCATTTATTAGAGAAAGAGAGAAAGACATACATATATATATATATATATATATATATATATATATATATACATACATATATATATATATATATATATATATATATATATATATATATATATATATATATATATATATAGAGAGAGAGAGAGAGAGAGAGAGAGAGAGAGGAGGGGGGAGGGAGTGAATGGGCATACTAGGGCCTCTAGCCACTGCAAACAAACTCTGGACGCATGCACCACCTTGTGTATTTGGCTTATGTGGGTCCTGGAGAATGGAACCTGAGTTTTTAGGATTTGCAAGCAAATGCCTTAACCACTAAGCTGTCTCTCCAGCCTTATGTGTGTGTGTTTATGCCACAGCATACTGGCTTAATTAGTTTTCTTTTTCATCAGTACTTACTTAGAGATCTTTGGTTAGTTATTTCATCTGCCATAGCCTCCCTTTCCTTATCTGCAAATTGGAAAATGAAATAATCTGGTCTCCTTTGCCTTATTTAATTGCTGAGAGTTTTAAAAGAAGTTATTTGTGCCAGACTTTTAGGGTTCTTTTTTTTTAATATATCTATAGATATAAATGGTTAGACAGAGATTCTGAAGTTCCTGGTTTACCACTTCTTTTTGTTATTTGTATACTTACCTAAAATGCAGTTTAGTAAAGGAGTTTTATACGTTACTACTTTCTTAACTTAAACAGGAAGATGTCAAAACTATAGTTTAGATAAGTTTTGTTTGCTCTGAAATCTAGAATAAAAACAAATCCTTCTAGTAAATTGTAGACAAGGTGAGAGGTGAGATCCAAAAACCGAGTCTGCTGCTGGGACATGTAAAACATCAAAGTCTTGTGTTTGCCTCTGTTGTTGGTGACGTCAGGGGCATCTGCCTCTTTTCCCATGTGGACTGGGCTAAGTTCAATCTTCTATTCTTATCTCCTTTTCCATGTTTCTAGGTTCCTGCATATATTTATTACCCACTTCCTAATGTGACATGCGAGGAAGATGAAAGAGGAATTTCATTGCAAGGAACAGATGCCCCAAACAAATCCATTTCAATAGTTTCATTGTTTATAAAACAAACAAAGTAAACAACAGATTATAGTCTCTAACTTCCAAAGCAAAGAGGACATTGCCCTCCTGTTGTCAATTGGATCATTGATTCATTATATCTGAATATAAAGTAATACCTTACTATGGCCCACACAGTGTAAAGATAGAATATTTATTCTTCTAATTTGTCTGCATTTTCTAAGTATTTTCACTGATTTTATATGCAGTTAAACATTATATTACAATTATGTTAAACATTGAATATTCATTTAGAATTATTCTTCTGTTTTTACTTTTCAGGGACTTAGTTTCTGTCCTACATTTTGTGTGTGTGTGTGTGTGTGCTCATTTGTGACAATGTTCCCTTCTGAAAACCCCCTTTTACATAATTGGCAGATAATTTATTTCTTCTTTTGTTTATTTGAGCATGTCTTTCTTTTATTTCCATTTTAAATTTTGTTATGATGAATGTTTCATAAAGACAAATGTAAGCACTTTGGACTCATTATTCTCCATGCTCCCTCAACCCCATCTGTCCCTTGATGCCACATCTACCCATTAGGATCTATGCTTACCAAAGTAGTGTGAAGCACAACTTGGGCATTCTGTCAATGAATTGATTTGATATGCAAGACTTAGAAGGGCCTGGTGGGTCACGCCTTTAATCCCAGCCCTTGGGAAGTAGAGGTAGAAGGATCACTGTGAGCTGAAGGCCAGCCTGAGACTACCTTGTGAATTGTAGATCAGTCTTGGCTAGAGTGAAACTCTACCTTATCTTGAAGAAAACAGAGAGAGAGAGAGAGAGAGAGAGAGAGAGAAAGAGAGAGAGAGAGAGAGAGAGAGAGAAGTGATAGATCTGCAAATCCTTTATTTATAACTACAAATAAAACATTTTACTTTTCATGTGTATATACATTCTGCGAATCATTAAAAGGGTTGCTTCATCTCAAATATTGATTTGATGTTGAAATTTTCCACGCTTAGAATATTATTTTCTACAGCTTAGTTTTAATGAGGATGTGATAAAGCCATCACTTATAATTGTTACTTAAGTTTTTGAACATATTTATGATATTGAAGTAGGATAGACGAAAGCTAGCTTTCCTAGGCAGTTTCAGTTAGTGATTGAGGCTCAAGAACCAAGAGGTGCCACTTCACCCTGGCACAAGAAGGAAACTCTTGGAAGAAATGAAACTTATGGTTAATCGAGATCAATCTATGGTGCCCCTGCTGCACCCTGTCTAAAACGCTATCTAAATAAACTGATTCACGTGGAATAGCTCTGAAATCCACCCACCAAATTTACTAGCCAATCAGGTCTTCCTCTTACATACCTGAATATGATACTATAAAAGCTGCAGCCTTCCAGGCCCTCCCTGTCTCTGGACAGGACCCTCTGTTCCTGTGTGTGTGTGTGTTTGTGTTTTGTGTGTGTGTGTGTGTGTGTGTGTTTTTCTCTCCAGCTCTCATCCTGTGTTGCTGAATACACATGAGTCTGGCCTCTACCCTGACCCAGGGAGACCATTGCATTGTATTGTATCTTGACCTAAACTTTTCGACTTCTCTCTGCTTTATAGTTTGGTATACCTACTCTCTTTGATTACATGCATGTTTTTCCTCTGGTTTGTGGATCTACTATGTGTATACAATTTTTACACTTCAGATCCACCAGTGTGTGCTCTCACCAACTTCAGGCTTGTGTAATACTCTAAACTCGGGGTGACCATGAGTGTAAGTCTCATAATCACTCATTTATCTCTGGATCTCTTAGTCTCAGCTTTGATATCTCAATATTTTTCACGAGCTGCACTTTTTGTCCTCTTAACTGCCATGTGGGTTCCTCCCAGTTTTCCCTACACAAACTCCTAGATTCTGATTTTCATGTGGCAACAGCTTTACTCTAATTTCCCTTTAAAAGCCTCAGTTTCTCTCAAGTCCATGTGCTTGTGGCTCTAGACATTTTCAATTTCTGTTCTGCTTTGATACTTTCCCTCTTCAGGAAAGCACAGGGTGGATGCCATGTGTGTTTTCTGAGTCTCTCTACATACACATCTGTGTTCTACTTTCCATGCGTTTACCACTCTGTTCCAGTCCTTTTCTAAAGACTCTTCTTAAATGAACCTTATAAACTGTACAATGTGTTCACATTGAGAGCGTGCTTCCTACTTTCCACATGTTTAGCCTCCCTTCCTAGACCCCAATCTCCCTTAAATAAACCCGACAATTGATGATTTCTCCCTAAATAAACTTAACAACTCATAATTTATCTTTCTTGAGTCCATCTTAATTAATTCTTGATTACAGGTAGGACAAACCCCAAATCTTGGGGTTCATAAATTCTGGGGGAGCCCTCCTGAACCCCCAAATCCTGCATCAGTATACATTTCATTCCCTGATATTTCTTTGTTGATAGAACTATGACTCTTCCTTTCCACATACATCTGAGTTTTGCTGACTCTTCCCTGTGGCTGGGTTTAACATTCCTCCTAATACAGTGGCTGGCTGATGGGTTCTTCTCTGCCTGTGAAGCAGAGATCCCAGCTTCAGAGAAAATTTGGGCTTAGGATTCCAGGAACAAATATATTTTGCCCTTTATGGAAGAGCAGAAGGAGATCAGACCCTGGGACTTGGCTGGGAACCTAGTTATCATTTTGTTCTCCCAAGGCATCAGCTATCCTGGGACCCCCCCCCATCCCCCACCAAACTCCAAGTCCATTGGACCCATTCTGTCCTGTAATAATTCCTATGAATTTGCGTAGACTGTCAGATACAAAGAGAAGGCCCCATGTACCTCTCTTTGGCCTTGACCTTGCAGTGCATGTGAGGACAGCACTGGACTTCTGATTATCCGGTCTCTACTTCCAAAATGTACCTCCATACCTGGTTTTATATGGTGCTGCAGATTGAACCAGGGTTCCATGCATATTAATCAAGTACCCTACAACTGAGCCCCATCCCAACCCCTTCCTTCATGCTTCAGAAATATGTTACTCCTTTCAATTTTCTTTATTTTTGTGTAGCAGAATGTATCAATATTCATAGGAAATAATTAATATGAAAATTTTATTAAATTTCATTTTTATTTTTTGAGAGACAGAGAGAAAGAGGAAGAAAGAGAGACAAAGAGTGCATGTGAGAGAGAGAGGGTGTGCCAGGGCCTTTCAGATACAGTGAACAAACTCCAAAAATGTGCACCCTTTTATGGATATGACAGACATTGCATGCTTGCATCACTATTGTGTCTGCTGCATGGGATCTGGAGGATTTCATCAGGAATCATTAGACTTTTCAGGCAAGTGCCTTAACTGCTAAACCATTTCCCCAGCCCTAAATGTAATTTTTAAGTGATAGTCAAATATTTGGTATATGGGATCATGCATACTTCGTAGTTATTCATTTGTTGAGAAATTAGTTTTTCTTAATTTTAAGAAAAAAGAGCATAGTAGGATTGCTCTCACCTATGCCATACCACAGTTCTCTATTTTTTTTTTCTAGAAGATGTACATGTACTTCACTCCATACCATGAGATATGTCCTGTGTTTTATGAATTTGTCATTGAGCTTGTTTATATTTTGGCAAATTGTCAAGTATGTATGTGGACTGTTCATTTTAACATGCTGAGTTTTGGATCATGCTGAAACTATTAAATTAAAAGGTAATCAAATTGCTCATCTGATAGTAATTTGTTTCTCACTTTTACCTTTAAAAAAGAAATATGGTCTATTTGAGATTCTTAGATTGTCTTTGTTATTAATAATTTAAACAAGAAAAAAATTTCAAAAGATTACAAACAACAGGAAACTATCCAAATGATTTAAGAGTTAAAATTGCACAAGGACAGATTATCAGTTCAAGTTTTACAGAAGTGGGCTCATATAGTATATTCTTGTCAATTCTCTTTATCTCCTGAAATTAATAAAAAATAAGAATTCTTGCAATTACCTAGCAGAAGTAGATATCTTATATCTATTTTATTTATTCTAATAACATTATAAACAAATTGGAAGGAAGAGTAGCAAAGAAATTTGATCATTGGGTGAGGTAAGAACATTGTTTGGGGGTTGGAGATATGGTTTAGTGGTCAAGGTGCTTGCCTGCAAAGCCTAAAGATTCAGGTTTGATCTTCCAGTATACACGTAACGCCAGATGCACAAGGTGGTGAATGTACATGTAGTTCATCTGCTGGTGTGATCATTCTCTTTTTCTCTGTATCTGCCTTTTTCTCTCTCATAACAAATAATTAAATAATAAAATATTTTCAGGATAGTGTTCTCCTGCATGGTGCAAGTGAAATGATACAGTCTTAGCAATTGGCCTGAAAACTCATTTTTCTGCACATGTTGCTCCTCTTCTGACTACATTTCAACCAGGCACATATAGTTTTTTATTATATCATAGACTGCCAAGTTTTTGTCTCACTTTAAGTGGATATATCCCATCATATACATACATACATAGATTTGTGTTGTGTTATATGAGTGTCAGATATGTCTCAGTGTAACTAGATATGTCCCCTAATATACATAAATATATATGTACATACATACTTGTATTATATCATATGTATCTTATGTCTTTGTCTCACTCTATGTGGATATATCACATCATATACATACATACATACATACATACATACATACATAGATTTGTATTATGTCATGTGAGTGCCAGATTTTTGTTTCCTTCTCACTGGATATGTCTCATCATCAACAGATGTAATAAATATTGAGGTTGTTAAGAAGATCAAGAAGAAAAAAGTAAACATTCAATTTTAAATAAACACAAGTATTATGAAGGAATTCTATTTATGAATATCTTCATGGCTACAAGGAAAATGTAGCAATTGGTGATTTGATTTGAAGTATGGAAAAACCCAGAAGAAAAATCAGATTTGGGGGACTGGTTTAAAGTTATGTATAATTATTGGAATTGATGTTAAAATTTAAGGATTTTGAACACAAAGGAATTTCAGAAATTACTTTGGGCTTGAAGGAGTGAGAATTAATAACACTACGAAAAGCCCACTGTTGTTTTTTGATATTGAATGTCCATTTCACATTTATTGAGGCAATATTAGAAAATGAATACATCTGCATTACAGATTGGGGACATTCTTCTGAGACTTGGGACAGGATGTTTTCCCTTAACCTTGTTTCCTTTTCCTTCTTCTTTTTTTTTTTTCCCCTAATTTTACTAGAAAAGGAAAAGACTTCCTTGCCAGATTTTTTTTTTTTAACCCTGTCTAAGTAATAAAATTGTATCCAAAAATGTAGTTGTTAGAAAGTACTATTATCTATTTAAAACTTATGGAAACACTTAATTTTTAAGGCAACATTTACTGAGGTTGAATTATAGGACAATTCCTCCGGAAGTTCAAGTCAGAGGAATGTTACTGCCAAATAAATCCACTATGATCAGTTGAGTGACAGTGAATAGGAAAAGCACTTAAAATAATTGGACACTCAGGGGTACCTTTCCAAAGCCTGTTGTGACATGTAGCTATGTCACCCCCATTAAAACCAGTAGGAGTTTGGAGGCTGAAATTCATCTTTACAGATTAAAGCCTTGCTTCTTAACAATGGCACTGTAGAAACTACCAGAGGAGACCGAGATGGGGGCGGGGTGGCACATATCAAGTGTTCTTTGGAGAGTAAAGGTACTTGGCCACATACATTTATCTTTGAAAACTTTACAGTTACCCATTTTGATTAATTCAGCTGAAGATAGAAGAAGATGCAGTGGTTACATTGGAATTTACATATTCAAAGCATGATTGCTCTCGTGCTGTTTCAGAAAATAAGCATAGCTTTCAAAAGTGTCCTCTTGTCTTTCATCACAAAGCATATCCTCTTGGATTCCCCACTCCCTCCACTGGTTTTAAACAGATAACTAAATTTCCAGTTGAAGGACGAGAGAGTTTTTACACACATGGACAAAAATTTTGAAAAGCACACAGAATCAGTTCATACAACTGAAAAAAAAAAAGAATATTCATATTTTACTTATTATATCAGAAAATAATGGTTTTATTAATACTTTTTGAAATGGGAACAAGTAACATTATTTCAACTATTATTAGAGAGTACCAATAAAGTTTTATATTAAATTCAATAATAAAAAATGGAAATATATTTATTATTAAGTTGTCTGATATGGTGGTGGGTTACATACAAAAGAGTTTTAACACACACACATACACACGCACGCACGCAGGCACGCACACACACACACACACACACTATTAAGCAAGGAAGCCAGGACTAAATCCTTGACTTTGTGACTTAGTAACTATAGTAGACAACTTTAGGTTTGCTGAGATGAACTTCCAAACCAGACACAGTTATGGAGGAAGGGATATTTATTGAAGCTTACAGATCCAGGGGAAGTTCCATAATGGTAGAAGTTGGCTCCTTCTTAAAGAACCAGACAGAGAAACACACAGAGAGAATACTACAAGCCAAAAGCCATACAACACACTTCAGGAAATCCAGGCAAAGTTAAGCACTTTGCATATCTTTAGATTAAAATTTTAAAAACTAAAATTTGAAAATTAAAATTTTATGCTAGATGCTAAGATCTGCCTAGTGACACCTCCTCCAGCCAGGTGGCTATAGATCTAAATTACAAACTGTAATAAAACAGTAAATATATGGGGAACCATCTATTCAAACTACCACAGTAACTGATGGCAAGCAATAGTTTATTTGTCTTCCTTTCCCATACTGTCTTCATACGGAAGGCCTCCCGAATGGAGTAACTGTGAGCATTAAATGATGCGGGGTATAGCAGCAGTTCTTTGTTTCAGTGGTCTATATGACAGCTCTATAGGTGTGTATTTCAACTCCTCTCATCTACCTCAGTGTTTTTGTTTTTCTGAGTAGGTTCCTACTACAAAAATCAATAAACAGAGAGGAGTGAATGATTTAGAAATGATAGGCAAATTTTGCTGGATTATTTTTTTTTGTTGTTGCTGTTTCTGAATTAATGCATTTCCAAACCTGACAGCAGCAGTGGTGGGTCTCTGGCATTGGTATAGACAAGTTACAGGCAAATATATGAGATAAATCATCATTGTCACTCTATATATTGTGGACCTTGCATGACTAGCACTGAGTCAGCATCATACTATAGGATAAAGTTGAAACTTGAAAAGACATCGCCAGGCATTAAGTGTTCTGCCACCATGTCTCCACAACCATGCTCATGAGCACCTAAAAAAAAGGCAAAATCCACTTGGTGGATTTGCCAAACGTACCATCCACATTAGTTCTCTCAGCATACCTAGGATCTAAGTACATTTTCAGTTGCTACACTAAAGCCTTCCTCTGTATATAGTACATTTTTTATTTATTAAACAAATTTTCCCTACATTTCTTAAGTTGGCCCTTACAAAACCTAATAGAAGAGATGAAAATGAGCTATATGGCAAGGCAAAACAGGATACAAATGTTATCCAAACCCTCAAAACCCATCAGTGATTCTCTGGGGAACTGACCTCATGTGTTGAGGACCACTGCTTTGATAATTTTAAGAGGTTCATTGTTTGTTATAAATTGTCTCTCTCTCATTGAGGTGACAGGTGTGGTATATATAATTATAAATTACATCCCAGCCTCTGCCTCTGGCACTCACCCATGCTTCCAGAATGTGTGAGCATGTGTGTTGAAGGGAGATTTGGATAAAGTGAAAGCACATTTAGAAATAAAGGCAGAAGGGCAGGGTTGGAATCAGTTGATATTGTTTGGTAAATAGTACAAAGGATTACAGAGTTTTGGAGAGATGAATAAGTAAATTTGGGACATCTTATCACCAAATGTGGATCGCACACCACTAAGACATTATTTGTCTTGAACCTGTAATTTTGTAGATGATAAAATGTATGCACAGTGAGGATAGGTGACAAAAACCACAAAGCTGAAACTTAGATTGCAAACTATAATACTTGAAACACCAAACGTCTCTGAAGTGTTTTTCTGTCTTTATTACTTACCAAGCAGTTTTGAAGTAAATCATTTTCAAATGCAAAATGATGTTACCATAATAGCTGAAAATAAAAACTTTTAACCACCCAAGTAAGCTAAGTTCAGCTCTGTGAAACCAATAATATTTATCTTTATTATCTTGGATTTTTGATCTTTCAAATATTACAATGTTGACAGATTCAGTGTTAGAATTTCTACCTTTCTTCTGTTGGGTAAGTTTGTACTTTTCAGATCAAGTACATTCAACTTCCTTTTGCACACAGTATTTTTTTCAAAGCCTATATATATTTTTAAGGACTATTATGATATTGATATTGTTTGTCATCATTAAATCTCTATCACATAAGTTTTTGATGCTGTCTTCCTTATTTAATCTCACTCCTCCAGAGAGGTATAAGAAATGAAAATTTGTACATTCATTTGATATGATCTAAAATGATACATGGATGCTACCAAGTCTTTTAATCACTCACTTCATTATGACTCCTATAATTTTTATAGGGAATTTCAAATACATGCAAAAACAGAGAGAGCACTATAATAATCATTCGTTGATCACCTATTTTCAAAAACATCAGCATTTTACCATCCCCATTCCATCCATAACAGACAAAGCACAATCATGTGATGTTTTCCCTGAAATATAATAAAGCAAATTGCTAACATCAAATTTCAGCTATTATTACCTCAATTGTAGCTATAATACTTTTGTTTTAATACAACTCCATTATTTCTAACGCACAATTGACAATAATTCCTTAATGACTTTTCATAAACACTTTGTGCTTCTTCTAACAGCTGTTGAAGGTAGACTATTAGCAAGGCTAATATAGTGAATTTGCTTATTATGGTCCATATAGTACTTTTAAATCTATCTAATAATGCTTTCATTTGTTTTTCAAGACATTTATCTGTTGAAAAACCTATTTCATTTTGTTAACTGAAGACCTATGTTTACATTTAGTTGAATTAATTCTTTATTAGCTCTAGAAAACTGATGAAATTCAAATTGAATTTTGAGGGATAAGAAGGAACAAATGAGGTACAAATGAGGAACACCAACTAGAAAATATATTTTTCTAGTACCTCATGGTGTCTTGCCTGGTAGCAGTTGGTGCACTGATTATTAAGCTACATATTAAGTATTAACCCAGTGATTAGAGCCACCAGTGACAAACACTTCCTAGATCATGACATCAATGGATTACTCAAAATGACAGTTTTCTAAGAGTATTTTTACTCCTGTCTACAATAAATAAAGAAAAAATTTCCTCACTGCATATTTAGTTTTTTTTTTTTCAGTCCAGAAAGGTAGAACTTATACTTCATTCTTTTGCCATTATATAATTAATTTTCAGAATAAAATTTTTTAACTTAATGACTTTGCCACGAAGTATCATAAGTGTATTACTTTATATTATTTCACAAATATATTTACTATTTTAAATTAATCAGAAACATGACTTATTTCCATTTCAAACATGTCTTGACCTTGTGATATCTTAGAAGTCTTTGATAAGCTTGTCAGTGTCAGTTAAAATATGAATTCCAAGCTCATAGCAGCACTTTTGATCTAAACCCAGGATCAACTGCCTTTCCAGAAATGCTGGCTTCATTTATGAGAAATGGTACATAAAGATCACACTCCACTTTCTAAAATGATCAAAATAAATTTAGAGATTAATATTTCTTGCAGATAAATTTATGAACATAACTACAAAGTATTTTTCTTCCTTGAAAATAGATTCGAGGGCTGGAGAAGTGGCTTAGCAGTTAAGGCATTTGCCTGCAAAGCCTATGCACTCTGGTTCTATTCCCCAGTACTCACTCACATAAGTCAGATATACAAGGCAGTTCATGCCTCTGGAGTTTGTTTGCAGTGGCTAGAGGCCTTTAAACAACCATTCTATCTCTCTCTCTTTCTCTATTGTCTATCTATCTATCTATCTATCTATCTATCTATCTATCTATCTACATATATATGTTGTATCTGCCTCTTTCATAAATAAAGTATTTAAAAATCTGAGAAATTATTAAAGCATTCATAGGATTTTCTTGTATAGTTATTGAAACTTTCTGTATTCATGTTATTATATAAAATAAGAAGCATATAAACACACAACATATAGTTATTCTTTATAGTTATACTTGGAAATAAAAATTAATATTGCAAAATTTTACTTCTTGAATGAATTGTTTAATCATATTTTATGCATAGCTTGAAATTCAGCTCATAATCATATTGGTTTAGTTACTTACTGACTTTATTCAGTGTGACAAGTCACTTAATGCAATGACTATGTGGCTTATTCTGCCCTTTGGCTATTTCCCACTTAAAGTAGGCACTCAGAATATTCTGCCTAAATAATTAGAATTAACATTTCTCTGCTATTTCATTAACATGCTACCCACTAATCTCACTTCATTTCCAATTCCTAAGAATTATTTTAAAATTCCAATCATGTCTATTATATAGAACATTTGATACCAGATACTAATTAATAAGGGAGAATTTTCTTTAATATCCCCTACATGTACTTCAAACAGTATGTCTATCCTCATCTACATAAAAACTTTCACTGATTATTTCAAAACTAATCAGTTTCTTCTTGGGAAACAAAAAAGCTGTGTGTATAAGTAACCATTTTCACAAAAAATGCATCAGAGAAGTGAGTTGTTTATCTTGCTTTTTATCTGAAGAACATACCTTGGAGATCATCTTAATGAACTAAGCCTTGTTCCATTTTATAGTTGTATATTATATTATGGGATATCATAATTTACTAGGGTGCTTCCCTGTTAGATATATGAATTATCTTAATCTTTGGTAATATTGCATAGCCTTGTACATATATTCTTTACTGTGTTTCACACTTTAAGATTGGTTGTAGAAAGGAGACTACAAAGGGGGGTGGTTGTGTTTTTGGTAGTTATGGGCAAATATACATTACAGTGTTTTATTTCTGTTGCACATATATCAATATTATATACATGCCAATTTCTTCAGAGCCTCTCCATATACTAAACTTTTCAATATTTGACAATGTGAAAATAAATTCTAGAGTAATTTTAATGGCATGAATTCATAGTTGGGACATTTTTAAAATTTTTTATTTTTATTTATTTATTTAATAGCAACAGATAGAGAAAGAGGGGGGAGAGAGAGAGAGAGAGAGAGAGAGATTAGGCCCACCAGGGCCTCCAGCTATTGCAAATGAACTCCAGACGCATGCTTCGCCTTTTGCATCTGGTTTATTTGGGTCCTGGAGAATTGAGCCTCAAACTGGGGTCCTTAGACTTCACAGACAAGTGCTTAAGCACTAAGTCATATCTCCAGCTCAGC
The DNA here is from genome assembly GCA_036365145.1 of Orientallactaga sibirica. Lineage (NCBI taxonomy): Eukaryota > Metazoa > Chordata > Mammalia > Rodentia > Dipodidae > Orientallactaga > Orientallactaga sibirica. The sequence goes on from JAEOAD010000022.1 coordinate 17,795,291, forward strand.
TGGAGAATTTCTGATTGATCCTAATAGTAACCATGTATGTTATAATTTTTGGTGTATATGTAGATGGGTTTGCTTCACAGATGTGATTAGATGTATACTATTCAGGAAGAATACAAAAATTTGGAGACTGTGTAGAAATTCTTTTTCATTTCATGTAATTGTCTATCTTCTAGAAAGGTTGTGTAATATCCACATTGCTCTCAGAATTATCTCCAGATATGTAAAAGACACATGTATATTTCAGTAAGGTTTTTATCATTTCCTAGGTGGTTGACCACTTAATAATGATCATCAATGAAAATGTCTGTGAATCATTATTTAAGTGTTTTAAAATATCACTACTTTTAGACGCAGGAAGATCCTGTGTCTTATACACTCTCATATTTTCAACTCTAAACACTTATAACACATGAAAGTGCATACCTCTTTCAGAATGAAATGACTTTTCATCCTCCAGACACTTTAATATTTATCAAAATTCTCACAATCTAGATCCAACTAAAAATGGTGAAATTTATAAACACTGCTGAGAAAATATACAATGGAATTCCTCTGAATGTACATTTCTTGCTGTTTCTCATTTATATTCCAAAAACACAATGAAACAAGAACCAGACACCCTTTCCATGTTTCTATCTTTGATTAAATTAGACACTTATGGTAAATCAAAACGGACTTCCTAAACACAGGAATAGGAACCCAAATTGCAGTTCGGGCAGGGGATTTTCTAGGGAGAAAAGAAAGCACATTGTTTGGATTTGGTCAGTGAATCAGTAAGTTTAATTTTGCAATTGACTGGAGAGATGCAGTAATACCTTATACAAACATGATCTGTAACCTCCTAACCTCCTCTGTTCTGTGCATACAAATGAAACTATTTTTCATCTGTAACAAACTACAGAAACACAAGCTTAGAAAAGCTATTCTTTGCTTCCTCTATGCATACAATTGACCTGACCAATATAAATAAGCAGAATAAAGCCTCCAAAAGAGCTATTCTTCAGTTTTCAGATGTAAACATTAGTGTTGGAATTGCAACCATGAAATATATGCTATCTCTTTTAGTTTATAGGCAAAATAAGTGCTGACTGCCACATTTGCTTTTACTTGAAAAGCTTTTGCAGGAATTATAACCATTTAATTTTTGAGTGCCAAGAAATCTGAAAAATATCCTATATAAAATCTAATTTTTAGATTGCTTTTGTATGTTGTGTTTTGTGTCTGGTGCAATAAAGACATTGAAAATTTTGGTGGCCTTATAAATTGTCTCCAAGTTTTCATTCACTATGTTTAATCAACATGTTCTAATTCAGGGGGTAAACCCACCAAACATTTTGCACAGTCTGCAGGAGCCATTGTCTTTCTTGCATAAACTATAGAGCATTCTTATCACTCAATATTTTTTTCCACCAAGTAGTATATGGTCCCCCACTAAGTAAGTTTGTAACATTTTCCACCTGGTTAATGTTCTGATCCCCAAATATGCTGTCTGTGTAAATCTCATTATGAAGCTTCTAGAGCCTAAGGGTAAAACTCTTTTTTATATTTTGTATTTTTATTTATGTGTTTAGCAAGGAGAAGAGGAGAGAGAGAGAGAGAGAATGTGAATGTGAATGTGAATGTGAATGTGAATGTGAATGTGAATGTGAATGTGAATGTGAATGTGAATGTGAATGTGAATACCATGGCCTCCTGCCACAGGCAAAGAACTTGAGATGTTTGAGTCACTTTGTGCTTCTGATTTAATGTGAGTACTGGGGAATCCAAACCAAGGCCATCAAGTTTTCTAAGAAAGCACCTTTAACTTCTGACCTATCTTTCCAGCCCAGGGTGAAAACTGTTAAGTACACTCCAACATACTTTATAATAAACATTTGTTGAAATGGACTCTAGAATCTTGTTTAATGTTGACTTTTCTTGCATGTGTATGTATGTGTGGTATGCATGCATGTGTGTGTATATGTTCTTATATGTGTGGGAACATGTGTTGGGTATATCCAACTGCACATGTGTGTATGGATGTGTGCAAGCCAGAGATTGGATGCTGTGTGTCTTCTTCAATCATTTCCACCTTATCTCGCACTGATCCTGGCATTCATGGACTCAACTAGACTAGCTAGTCAGTGAGCCTGAGGGATTCTCATGTCTTTACCTCCACAATGCTGGGATTATAAACAAACACCACCACCTGCCTTTGACATGGGGGCAGGGGATTCAAACATACGTCTTTATGCTTGTGAGGCCAGCCCTTTACTACTCGCCTTCTTCCAAGAACCTTCAATGTTGGCTTTTTAATGCTTTAATTTTTTGTAGTCACTGAGTTAAGAAGCTGCTATAGAGTTCTTAAGCTCTTCAATTAAGACTACATTTTTCTTACGAGTGAAGACAGAAAAGCAAACTAAATGTCACATGTTAGTTAAGTGAGTCTCAAGCATTATTCTCAGTGTGGAGATTTTCTTTTCAGTACTACTAGGCTATATTTCTGTAGGCATCTTGTCTCTTCATGTTTCCTTTCCATCATCAATAAATGGTTTTAAAAGCAATGTGTAGCAGACAGCTTCAGGTCCGCTGAGATGAACTTCCAGACCAGGCACAGTTATGGAGGAAGGGATATTATTTATTGAAGCTTACAGATCCAGGGGAAGTTACATAATGGCAGAAGAAGCTGGCCTGCCTTCACAGGGCCCAGGAGAGGGAGAAAAGCCACCAGCCACACAGCACACAGAACAAAGCTACAGCCAAAAGCCACAGCACACTTCAGGAACTCCCCTAGGCACACTTTGCATATCTTTACAATGGAATCCTAAACCCACCATCACACCTTAATGCCCAGGGACATTGCCTCTAGAAAGGTGGCTGCAGATGCAAACTATAAACTAATAAAACACTGAATATATTCAAACTACCATATATTCAAACTAACACACAATGCAATAGCTGTTTCTGTGGGAGCTGGAGGGACATTTTGACTAAAGTTGATGCCTTCCTAGTTCAGTGAGAAGGGATCTTTCTGAAGGTTTTCTGGTGCGAAGTGCAAGAGCACATTTCATTTATCAAAGCCAGATCAGAGTTTCTTTATTCACTGATTACACCTGAAATTGCACCTTTAGAATTCTTTCATATATAAAATACCTTTTTCAGGCTGAAGAGAAGATTAGTGGTTAAGGCACTTGCCTGCAAAACCTAAGGACTCATGTTCAACTCTCCAGGTCCCACATAAGGCCAGATGCAAAACATGATGCAAGTGTGCAAGGTCGCACGTGTGCACAAGGTGGCACAGGCATCTGGAGTTTGATTGTAGTGGCTAGAGGCCTTGGCATACCAACTTTCTCTCCCTCTCTCTCTTTCTCTCCCTCATTAAGTAAAAATAAATATATTTTTCAAATGCATATTATATATTGATAACAATCTTTGACATAGAGTAACTTTATTGTAGGAAACAAGGAATAATGTGGTTTAGGAGTAAAATAAATTAAATAAAGTAGTAGTTATATGCTTAGCCCTTGTATTCTTTCATATCAGGGTTCAATTCTTGATTGCATCATGGAACCCTTAGGAAGCTATTAACTTCTCTGACTCACCTTCTTTCACTGGTACTGGAAGTATTCTTGTCAGGAAAAAAATGATTACAACTATTTCAAAAATAATTCCTCCATTAATAAGTGAAAAATCTAATGTAAGACTCTAGTCCACTAACTGAGCTCATTTCAAAACATACCTCAGAGGCTTCTTGTTGGATCCATTTTAAGAGCTGCAGGCGGCAGGGGTCAATTAGGAAATATATAAAGATGCTCTGAGCGAGGGGTCTTGTGAGGGACAGCAGGCTGTTGTGAAGCATCATGCAGGTTTTGAGGGATTTAGAACCTTTGATATAATTGATAAAGTGAACAAATAAGCATTACAAGGCATCAGAGATATCACAGGTCAACATTACTAACTTCATTCTGATCCTAAGCAATGACTAGTTTTAAAGTAGGGTTTAAATTTTTGTTGTTGTTTTGGTCTTACTCTAGCCCAAGCTGACCTGGAATGCAGTCTCAGGCTAGCCTCGAACTCATGTGATCCTCCTGCCTCTGCTTCCCAAGTGCTGAGATTAAAGATGTGGGCTCCCACGCCTGGCTTAAAGTACGATTTAAAACATAAGTATTTGAGCAAATTTTATGCATATGTTATATCAGCCCTAAAAGTTGATATCAATACAGAGTCAATACACATGATGATCTACCACCTACATCCTAAGCTAAATTGAATTTCCTTTGCTTTTATACTTACCTCTCCATTTACCCACTCTCCAGTGGTCATTAGGATGGGTAGATGATTTTCATTTTCCTTCACCTCAATTTCCACCACACAACATATAAAGATAGTCATGTCACCTGGTTCCATTATTGCAAGTGAATCCTGAGCTTATGGAACTCTTATATTTTATAGTAGACCCTAGTCATCCCAACCTGTTGTTCCAAAGACAGTCTAGAAATATAGTGATCTTTCATGTTGATGGAGTGCAACCTGATTTTCTGTGAGGACTCCTTATCAGGCTGATGTACAATGCCACTCATTTATAAAATAGCAACCTGACTGATAACTGATCAGGTACATCTCAGTTTTGCCTTGCCAATTTCATTATGTTGCTATTATTTCCTGACAGTGGAATGAGAGTTCAACATGGGAGTTGAACTCTTTTTATTGTGGTTACTCAGAAAGAGTACAAACTAAATCCAATTATATTGCCTCTTTAATGTGTTTCAGTGATTTTAGATGTTTTACATGAACTAGGACTCCTTATTGAAAGTTTGAATTCCTGCTCCCCAGTGTGATGCTATCTGGAGGAATGGCCTCCTGAGGAAATTGTAGAAAAAGTTATGTGAATGAGACAATCATGATGCCATCAGGACCCTTGTACAAAGAAGAAGAGGGAAAGAGAAGAGTGGTGACTGTTCATCCCAGCCCAGCAAGCACATGATCATACAATGCAAATCCAAGTGAAGGTCCCTCATCCACAACTAGGTGCACAACTACCTTCACCTTCGACTTTCCAACCAGAAGCACAGTAAGAAACAGATGCTTCTTGTTTTAGCCTCCAAGTCTGATATTTTGTTATGGAAACCACAACCAACCAAGCCAGCTGATGTGCTTAAAAATAAGGGCATGAGAAGCTATGAATTTCAGAAACTTAAAAGCAAAACCTTTTTATTTTCTCCCAAGTCTTACAACCACCTTCCTCCTTCTTTGTAAAAGGGAAATGGTGTGTGAACTCATTTGGTAAGAGTGCTTGGGCATCAAATAATTCTAAGCAAAAAAATATTTTGATGACATGAGAATAAATGAACCAGAAGCATATGGATTGAGTTATCTTTGAAATATATTGCAGCACAAATATCAAGGGATAGGGTAGTAATTGGAAGTATGCCAAATTCTATAGAAGTTTAAGAAAAAGAGAGGGGATTTTATAACTCTAGGGTATCAACCAGTGTCCCTGCATTCTGGGATTTCTAGTGATAGAATTTTCAAACTTTGTAGCACCAAGTACAATACTGTAAGGATAGCTTGGGCATCAAAGACATTGATTGAGGGAGACTGGTTTTGTTTAAGAGATAACAAACACTTACTGGCTAAATCAAGTGACCATGAAGTCACGATACAGATGGAATGGATATAGCTAAATTCCTTATGTCACCGACTGAGCAAAAATAAGGTAACACTAATCGTATTTATTTGTCATTGTGATACCTGACTGTTTATACAGTTAGTAAAAGTTGACCAATGTACTGACAAAACCAAATGGCCAACATTCCTTTTTCTCCAGTACACTATAGTCAGACTGGCCAGTTATGTGTCTTGGTGCTTATGAAATGGAGCATTCTGGTTAAGGTTTGTCTGTGTTATTTAAGAAAATGTTCTTGTATTAGGTATACCCTAATAACTTACCACCAATTTACATTATGATTTAATGAATGAGGGGGAAGGCAACATTTAATCATTATAAATCCTCCTCCACAGTGAAAGTGTTTCTTCCATGTAGTTCTTGGTCTAAGAGCACCTTTGCTTGATGGGAGAAAACTGAGCCACACCCCGAAGTGTTCGATTGGCTATGTTAATTCACATCTAGTAATCAATATAAAAACACTTCAACATCATTTCACATATTTATACCGTAATTTCTTTTTTTTTTAAATTTTAGTCATTAAACATGTTTAAATATATTTGGAATACATCAATTTTAATGGAAATAAATACTTTAAATGGAGAATTAATATAATCAACTCCATTGTATGATCTGATGCTGAATTCTGTTTGAACAAATCCTGTAAATAGTTGTGCTACAATATCCTGAACTACTTGTATATTTCTTCTGACTGTGGATATAATGTGACTGTCCACCTCCAGCTCCTGCCATTATTCCTTCAACAACATGATGAAGTATATCCTTCTTATACTGTGAGGCAGAATAAACCTGTTTCCCTTAAGTTGAATTTGTAAAGCATTTTGTCACAGCAATGAAAAGACTAAATGAACATTTTTCCTAATTTTTCTGTAGACCAATGTGTTCTTGAACTTTCAGCCTTCCTCCTACCTTTGACATCTGAGTGCTGGGATTAAAGGAGTGAGCTATCACATCTGGTCTTTGAGTTCATAATTTCCATGGAATTAGTCAGATGTCATGTATAACTGTGGTGATCTTGGGTGCCTAATGACAAAATTTAGAAAATGAAATTCTAGTAGATTCTATTTGTTATCTCTATAGTTATGCGCAGTGAGGGAACTTCCCCATGGCTAATGAATGCATTTGTTTTAATTGCCTATCAAAAATATCTTCTATGTTTGGCTGTAAGTTGTACTCATTTTAGTAGCCTAGCAGGCAGGTCTTTCATCCTTGGAAGAGTAATAAACCTTGGATGCAAAGTACAGTGCAAGAAAAATGAAGCTCTGAGGTAACCTGGTTTTGTCTGTGTTATATCAAGTGAGTTAGTTAACTAAATGAAAAAAAAAAATGTACGTATTGTACTTACATACCTGGAATGTGTATTAGATAATCTCTTGTGTCAGAAACTATGCCTGGAGGTAGTAAAACAGAATACAATTATGAACTTGTAATACTGCAATCACTGTTCATATTGTCCTCATGAAAGCTTTTGATGGCTGAAATTTTTGGTTCCACTGTGCTTTACTCTATAACCTTAATGCAAACATCCATCTTCCATATAAATTGAGTAATGGGGACTTGTGGACACAACTTGGTGCTAGAGCACTTGACTAGTATATGTGAGGCCTTAAAATCCATCCCCAGAAATGAAAAATAAAATAGACATATAAAACAAGTAGAATAGCCGGGCGTGGTGGTGCACACCTTTAATCTCAGCACTCGGGAGCCAGAGGAAGGAGGATCACCATGAGGCTACCCTGAGACTACATAGCTAATTACAGGTGAGTCTGGGCCAGAGGGAGACTCTGCCTTGAAAAAAAAAAAAAAAAAAAAAAAAACAAGTAGAATAATTGGTGTGGAGCCAGGATAATACTCCTGTAACTCTCATACAGTTAGAATTTCATTCTTCTAATTTTAGGATTAATATAATAGCTATTTAATTTCCTCTGAGAAGATTTACATATTGTTTATTCATTTAGAGAATAAAAATTCCCCTAGAGAGCTCTTCCTTCCTCTCTGTTCCTTTACTTCCTTTGATATATCTTGCAGTCCTCATGGATGCATAAGTGTGAATTTTCCATATCCTAGTGAAACTTATGGTTTCAAAATGTTCCAAATCATATTTTGTGTTGCTTTTGGTACTAAACTAGCCATAGTAAATGATAATTTACTTCTGTCACTAATATGATGAAGTGAATTAAATGAGTTATTACTGTTAAGGTCCTTAGAATTTCATATGTAGCACACATTTTGTGGTGTGGCACATAATAATGCATTTTTAATTTAAGTGCTTATTAAAGCACTTAATTAAATAAAGTCACTAATTTACAGTCTCACAACTAATGGAGAAAAACTGAAAAATATTAACATAAGAACAATTCAGCAAGTGATAATAAAGTCGTCATGAGGCTAAGGGTCTTTGTGGCACTACCTATGTGTTAGAAACTGAAAGAATTGGTTCATTTTTATACATATTAGGCTGATGACATGATCACTTGCACACACATTGTCTCCCCTCTCCTCCTTGAGATCAGGAGGAATTGTTCTTCCATAATTACTATGCTTTGGAGCAGAGATGCATTATTTATTTGAAACATCTTTGTTAATTCAGGGATGGAGTAATGAATTAAGTAGTTTATAAATTGAGTCCCTATTACATATAAGCGTGGATAGATTAGAGTTCTCAGATTTATAGACTCCAAAACAAGCAGATGCTCCTTTATGCTTTCACTTGGCATCAAGTCCTGACTGTGGGAGGCATGATTACAAACATCTTCATTCTCAGCTGAACTAGTATTGATAAGTAGTTTCAGCATAGGTGGTTACTTACTGTCTTCAAGTATTCTATCACATTTGATTTTTATATTATAAGACTTTAAAAAGAAAACATGAGGTTCCAAAGGAGCATGAGTTCTGCAGTAGACAATAGGCATTTCATTTGTTCCCCTAAATGTATTTTGTATATGAAATAGTGAGCTTACTTTTTATTTTCTTGTATTGATTTTCCTCCTTCCCTGATTTGAATTCCTTATGCGCTGTGCATTTAGAATTGTCTATTACTAAAACGTTCCTTGCAGATTGCACTTTATGGTGCACAATATTACTTTTTCATTGGTAATTGCCCTGCAGATCATTAGATGAAAAAAGATCCATTCTTTTCTTGAGGCATAAAACCAAGTTCCTGTCTGCCTTGCGGATGTTAAAAATCCCAAGACACTTAAGGAAGAAGAGTGGGAGTATTAGCTGAAGAAAAACCTTGGGCCAAAGACCCATGAAAAGCTTCTCTCATCACAACACAGGGGAATGGGGTTGTTTAGAGTGATCTTTGTGAAAGAACTACTTTATGCAATTACAATAAAATATTGAGCATTGCTTTGGATTTTTATGCACATTCCTTTCCAAGAGGAAATCCCAAAACATTTTGCAAAAATCTTACAAATTTATACTACCAGAAAGTAAAATGATTTAAACAAATGATCCAAATTTCAGGAACAATAATTTAATTGATTTATGAGGTATCCTAAAGACTAAATTGTTAAAATGAGTGAGACTTGCCCATCTCACAATAGGCAATGATTGCAGTTCATGAGTCTATTTTTATATAAATCTATTATTTGAAAAGAGTGTGTGGAAAACTTCTAGAGTACAGATATTTTACTGTCCTAGCTTGCTGATAAATCCCTTCAAACTAAATCTTTAAATTCACGGTCTTGTGCACATGGAGAAACATCCATTCTAAAAATTTGACTTTAAAATATTTAATTTCTTTTCACTTATGTGTTCATAATATCTCAATTTATCCTCCCTGTCCTTTGAGGTTATTAAATCATGATTTTTCATGGAAGTAATTTGACTTTTTGCTGAAAATTTTTCTTATGTCATTATCATATGAAATTGCAAACCCTGTTGGCCTTTTGAAGTGTACAATCTGACCTAGCCATTAGTTTAAATGACATTGTATTGACAAGCACAAGAGTCTGGGCTACTGTGTCTTGTACAATTGATGAGTGCACTCATTTCAACTGGGGGCTTTGAGTTTGTGCTGGTTGTTAAGGTAAACACAAAATGTTGATGCTAAGAGAATAAGCCCAACATTAGATGGATGTTATTATTTTTAAGAAGAAGGCCTCTGATGATAAAACAGGGTTGACCTTGTTGGTGGGAGCTCCATAAATCTTTCTTGGCTGAAGGTTCCTGGCTGAGCAGGTTGGAGGGCAGACAAAAGATTCAAAAGATGCAGGAAGTACTGTACATGTGAAGATTGCCTATGGGACTCTGCAATAATACAACAATAGCCAAGACGCCCCAACACAGCCTCAGTTCCTGCCTGCTTTCAACTTTTCTAATAACAGTTTTATGTCTTCTTTTTTCTTCTGCACTTTGAAAACTCCTGAAGCTGCACCAGTTTTCATGAAGCCATTTATGGTTTTCTTCCCTCACTAAAGGAATCCCTATTTATTTCACTGTTACATTATGTCCACTGATTAAAAAGTGGTGAGTCTCAGTAATTAATGTTGAGCATGCTCAAGTATTTGTCCTAAATTCAAGAACAATTAGTATAAAGCAGATAGTGCATCTTTTGTAGAGCAGTGATCATGATCCAAAGACAAAGGATACAATTTAAAAAAGCCTTTAGATTTTACCAACTACTGCAAATGGAAGTAAGAAAAGCTGTTTTGCTGCATTGCTACTTTTTAAAGTGTTGTATTTCAGTAGAAATGATTGCCTTTTAATGAAGCAACCCAATAATTTTTGATAATACTGCCATTTTCCTGTTTATTTTAAGATCAAATCCAGTTTATCTAACATTTTTTACACATATTGTAAAGGCATATGTAGCTATTATTGGGGGAAAGATGTCAAAAATAAACATTTCATGGGCTGGAGAGATGGCTTAGCGGTTAAGGCGCCTGCCTCCTAAGCCTAAGAACGCTGGTTCCAATCTCCAGCGGTTCCATTCTCCAGGTCCCACGTTTAGCCAGATGCAAAGTGACACAAGGGCGCAATGCTGCACTTGACCACAAGGAGGAGAACGCATTTGGATTTCCTTCACAGAAGCTGAGAGGTTGCTGGCACGTCCATCTCTCTCTGTCTTCCTCTCCCTCTCTCTCTGTTTCTCTCTGTTTCTCTCTCTCTCTCTCTCAAAAAAAAAAAAAAAAAAAAAAAAAAAAAAAAAAACAGGCCTGCAGTGGTAGGAAACTATGGGACACTTCTTGAAAGAAATACTTATTAAATGCCTGTTATTTGTATAAAATAACTTTGTGGCATTAAATGAAATACCACCTATGTTTTTCTATGATCTTCCAAGTTTGATCAAAGAACAATAATGTCCAATGTGTTGCAAATAGCTGATGGAATAATGAATATAATAAATGTTCTACAATTAATTTGATGTCTTAAAATAATCTCATTTAAAGTTCATTTATTTGCTAGCTTTAAATAGATGCAACATAAAATATATAGAGACTAATTGCTTTCAGCAAAAGAGAAGCAAACTTTGATCCCTTTACATGGTTTAAAGAATGCATTCCAAAAGACTAAATAGTCAAAGTTATTTTGTTTTCAAGGTAGGGTCTCACTCTAGCCCAGGCTCACCTGGAATTCACTATATAGTCTCAAACTTGCCTTGAACTCACCTCACAGCTATGTTCCTAACCCTGCTTCCCAAGTGATAGGACTAAAAGCATGTGCCACCATGCCTGGCAACACAACAAATTAGAATTAAAAACAGCATATATATTAACCAAAGTTAAGTATACTTATTAAGGATGTACAATTTTGAAACTGACTTCTATTTTCCATGTGGCCTAAATTCAGGTTTAACAGCTTTGAGGATATGGAGAAAATATGTTCCCCATGTCAATGAATGGGATGGCATTATGCCTTGCTCTTGGTTTATGATCCAGCAATACAAAGTGCTGTTTCCTTTGCGGCTCAATAACAGAACCACATTCGACAGGCATCTTGTAAAAAGTCCTATGCACATATGCACATGAGATTATAAGAAGAAATCACTAAATACTTACTACTTCATGAATTTATAATAAATCATGAAATCCTCATAGTGATTTTTTGAAATGTTAAATTTACAAGGTTAGTATCCTCAGGACTGAATATGTTATCCCTAAAGTCTGTTCCAATCACATGGCAGGTGGAACTATACTATATCTGCCACTGAGATTCTAAGAACTTATAAAATGTTTCCAACCATTTTTAAAAGGATCTGAATATAGTTTTCATTACTTTGAAAGACCAGGCACATTTTAACACACTTTTATTTCTTCCCTCAAAATGTCTGGTACAGTTTTGTTAAATGGCTTGAATATAAAGCCAAAGATAGAACTGAGATACACATAGTGAACTAATAATATTATACTTAAATAAAACAATACAATTGATTAGTTTTCATAACAAGATAAGCATTTATGCACTTAGATATTAAACACATATGCACATATTCAGTTTACTTGTTAAAATAGTTCATAAGAAACGTTTGTGTAAGAATTTACATACTGTGTTTAATTGATAGAATTTACCATATGTACAAATATATTGAAGTCCAAATACTCAGAACTTGTGAAGGTGTCCTTATTCAGAGACATGGAGTTTGCAGATGAAATCCAGCAAAGATGAAGTCATTGCATGATAGAAAGAGCACTAATTCAACAATAATTCTATTACAATACAGGGGAATTAAAGTCCCTCATATATTACCTATGTATCTAAAAATTTACATATGAGTCTTCTATTCATCTGCCATCTTTAAACTATAAATCAGCTAATTTTATAGAGAACATGGCATATATAAATAGAATTGTCATGTCGTTGTTCAGTTGTCAAAATAATTTAAAAAGTGACATTGCAATATTTATCTTTTTCTTACTGCATGTGCCATTCAACTATATTGAATATGTTCACTCATCGCCAGAATTATGCTTATGCTTCGTGACTTTCTTCTATGACTGCAAGGCTATCAGTCTCCTTCTGTCTTCTGGTCTATGGTTAGCCTTGGCCTCCTACTATAATACACATTTTCAATGTTTCTGTTTTATTTTTACATTAAATTCTTTCTGTTCTAGTTTAGTTCTTGCTTGTAATTTTATTTTTATCAATTTGTGGCATTAAACACTTTTAATCATAAATCTTTGGAAGGTAGTTTTAATTACTCTTAACTTAAATATAATAGTTTAGAGAAATTTGTGGATTATGTAATTTAGTCATGTTTATTAATTCTTAACTTTTCTTTATGTAACCCCACTGAGAATGATGAACCAAGTCTTTTAAATAGTCTGGGAGTGATGCAGGTGACCAGTGGTACCAAGCAATTTTCAAGGAAACAGAGAAGCAACATGGAGCTCCATTGCCTGGGTAACTGTTTGTTTTGTTTCACTTCCACGTATTTAGTGAATCAGAAGTACATGAAACAAATTATTTAAAACAAACAAAAAATACCATTGCTTTCAGAGTACAACAATTGCCCTATAATGGATATATTATAGTTAAAATGAGCAAGATTTTCTTGAGATAAATTAAGATATAAATATATATTATTTTGATCAGAAATTTAAAGTGTCAAGTGTTAGGCACTTGCCTGCAAAGCCACAGGACCTTGGTTCAATTCCCCAGGACCCACGTAAGCCAGATGCTCAAGGTGGTACATGCATCTGGAGTTTGTTTGCAGTGGCTGGAGGCCCTGGTGCACCCATTCTCTCTCTCTCTCTCTCTTTCTCTCCTCTTCTGACTCATTCTCTCTCTCAAATAAATAAATTAAATAAAAATAAAATGAAAAAATCCATATATATACATATATGTGTTCTTTTTTCTGATGCATGTATTTAGAATGGCCTGCAAAAATTCAGAGTCATTTGATGATTTTACTCTATTAAGCAAATTTTCCCCACTTTAAGCTTGTTTATTTAGTTCAAGTGGAATGTGATTTGTAAACAGAAGGCATAGCCATTGCTGAACAATACCTTCCCTCTTAAGCCTAAATTACATACCAGATTTTCTAGCGACACAGGCTGAGATTATCCTGGAGATCATAAAACTTGGGGGATAGGCTAGATACTGAATAGCATGATTCTCTCCATATTCTGCAAATATAATAATAACACCTCCGTATGTAAGAAGGACAGCTCTTGAGCTTTTTTTTCCCCCAGGAGAATCCAAAGCATAGGCAGAATGCTGCAGTAGAAGAAATGTTGTTTTGCAATCATTCTATATTAATGTGAAACTCAGAATTGCTGATAAACATTTCTTAACCTCAAAAGAACACACTTGTAAGAATTCAATGAAGTAGAATTGAACTTCATTTAGTCAGACTTCCAGACCATTACCTTGTCATTAGGAAAGAGCTTTATGATACATCTAACCTTGAAAGTAGAAGGCTATGCAAAGGATCCAGAAACATTATTCACTGAGACAGCTTTCCTGTTTGTAAATAGGAAGTCACTCCTGCTGCATCCCAGGAACAACAAGAAGAGAAACATAACCCTGGTCACGATGAAGTCAGCACCAGGCAGTATGTGAAGCCAGTAATTTGTCATCTACATTTTCTTCCAAGGCTGCCATCAATCTCCATCAGGCCCCAACTTCTCACATAGCTCTTGCCAAACTGGGAGAAAACTCTCTGTTAGATTAAAGAGGTGAGGTACAATGTGCATTTGTTAACACTGGGCAGGGTCCCCCACCACCCAAGCACCAACAGCCCCAGAGACCCCATCTTAACATGAGAAAATTGATGAAGTCGGTAAAAAGCTCAGGACCACAAATGCAAGTAATCTGGGCTTCTTGGGTATTTTCCATCGTCTGGGCCATCATTACTGACCATCATTCTTGTGTCTCCCAATTTTTTTTTTTTTTTTTTTTTACATCTCTAATTTTCCCTTATTGTAAAACAAAACGGGCTTTTTAGGTTACCATCTCTGCGAACTCAGTATCCTTTATCTCTATCTCATTTATTTATCGCTGAAAGACAAACCTTTAGAACTCCTTTTCCACCCTTTTGTATATTTCACTGGCGTCTGCATGGAGCTGAGCAGAAAGAACTTTTTCAACAAATTGGTGTTCTATTTCATTTTGAAGTATGTGAGATTTCTACTGCTAGGAAGCATCATCCTGTAGTGTTTTCTTTGCCTTATTTTAGGGATGCTTTGATATGTAGTCTTTGTCTTTTAAGTTGTCAAAGCAATTTCTAAACACGTAAAGTTTATCCTATCTCTTCAGCATGCCTGAATTTATTTCCTCTTATTGGGTAAGATTACATCCCTTGTCAAAAACATTTAAGGGGCTGGAGAGATGGCTTAGTGGTTAAGGCGCCTGCCTCCTAAACCTAAAGAATGCTGGTTCCAATCTCCAGTGGTTCCAATGTCCAGGTCCCACGTTTAGCCAGATGCAAAGTGACGCATGGGCACAATGCTGCACTTGACCACAAGGGGGTGCATGCATCTGGATTTCGTTCGCAGCAGCTGAGAGGCTGCTGGAGTGCCCATCTCTATCTGTCTTCCTCTCCCTCTCTGTCTCTCTCTGTGTCTCTCTCGAAAAAAATAACATTTAAGGAGCAGATGTGATGCTTATTATATATATAAACAAGTTCCTAAGTAGAGCATATATTTTAGGAATTACATAAAAGTGAATTTCACAAGGTGAAGACAACTATATAACTGCCATGCAGACAGCTGTACAGAGAGTTTCCAGCCCATCATCAGTGCCTCCATGAACCTCCCTTCTTTAGGAATGCCTACAGGTTAAATTTGCTGACTTCTGAATTTGATGCAAATAAACTCTCATTATACTCTTTTGAGCCATTCAACAGAGTGGAACATATATAATATGGACTTGTTATATATAATGATGTACGAAAATGTCCTTCACATCTCAGCACCACTTCACTCCTGATTAAATTTAATATGAATTTTTGATTATTTGGTAGAACTTTTAGTGTTTTATATTTTTTGTGAACATATAAAATATACATCCATTTGGAAAAGCTCCTTCACAGTATGCTCTAATATTCTACCTGAAGATATGCTAGACCTAGGACTGACACTACCTACCTAATAGTAGGAGAAAAACATGATGACATCAAAATAAAAGAGAGACTGAATAAGTGGGGAAAACTTATGATGGAGAAAGGAGTTGCAAAGGGGACATTGGGGGGATTACCATGAGTTATTGTCTATAATTATGGAAGTTGTCAATAAAAAATAAGTAAATAAATAATTCACACACAAAAAATGCAAACAGGATATCACCCAATCAAAGTGAGTATGTGCATGCACAGAGAGAAAAACTAAGACCGTTTATTGAATCACTACTTTTCCGTCCCAGCAATGGGACTTAATCACAGACACTGTAAATTTTGGCATTAACTGCTAAACATTCCCCAATCTTACTTTTTTTTAAAAAATATTTTTCTTTATTTATTTGAGAGAGAGAAATAGGCAGGGGAGAGAGAGAGAGAATGAGAGAGGGAGAATGGGCCCACCAGGACCTCCAGATGCTGCAAACGAACTACAGATGCATGTGCCCCCTTGTGCACCTGGCTTACGTGGAGTCTGGGGAATTGAACTTGGGTCCTTTGGCTTTGCAGGTCAACACCTTAACTACTGAGCCCTTTCTCCAGCCCACATTTTTTGTTATTCACATTTATCTTGACGAATCATGGCCCTTTGAATATCTGTACAAATTTTAATTTGCTTGCCAAATGCCTCAAAGAAAACCTAATTTTTAAAATTGAAAGTGCTTTGAATTTTCAAATCATTATTCAGTCTTGATATCTTTACAAAATTAACATTTCCTATTTACAAATTCACATAGTCTCCATCTAATTAATAATATCTTATACAACACAACAAAGAATCTGTACATAATTGTTTTATTCTTACTATATTTTCTTCATTCTGCTTGCTTGTATGTCATTGAGATCTGTTTTGTCTGAACTGTGTAGCTCTCCTCCAGGTTACGTTTTAATGGCTTTGGCAGAATCAGGGACAGAGTGGTAACTCCCTACCCTCATGTCACCTTAGAGTGTTTTCAAAGTCCTTCCCTGTAGACTCTGCTGTAGTTTTCCAGATCTCCCTGTCATTAGGAACTGTGAATGGGCTCTTGGCCATAAGAACCACCAGTTCTTTGCATTAAGACTAACCAATTTGTACTTTCTCCCCTTATTTTCTTTTCCTTTTTATATACCACCATTACCCTTTATAATAGTAAAGAGGGCTGGAGATATGGCTTAACAGTTAAGGCACTGGCCTGCAAAGCCTAAGGACCCAGGTTCACTTCCCTAGAACCCATGTAAGCCAGATGCACGTGGTGGCACATGTGTCTGGAGTTCATTTGCAGGGGCTAGAGGCCCTGGAAAACCCATTTTATCTCTCTCTCTCTTTCTCTCTCTCCTCCTTCCTTTTTTTTCTCTCTCAAGTAAACAAATTAAAGAATTTAAAAATATCTAACCATGTGCTTATGTGCATTCTCCCTCACTAGACTGCAAATGCTCCCAGAGCAGAGCCTGTGTTATCTTCAGTTTTGTACTCTGCAATCAGGGCAATTTTGGAACACAGTAGGTTTTAGTATTGGAAAACACAGTACTTGTGCAAAGAGGCATATTTATATTTAAGTAACTTGCTAACATATGTTTACAAGTGGTAACCTAAAAACCCAGCTTCATACATTCCATTTTCATCTACAGAAAATGATGTTGCTGTGTCTCACAGTTTCACCATTTGCATTCAATGGAAAAATTAAAATAATATAATATCATGACTATGGGATATGCTGAAAAGCTGGAGTTGTGGTTCTAATCTTGTCTCGTTAAGTAAATCAAGTAATATCTCAGAGATTTGACTCATTTTCTTCCAGGTCTTGTTTCTCACATCATTCCAATTCTAGGATTGTGTGTTCTCTTAAGGACCTTTGTATTGTCTTCATGTGTTTTAGGTTTGCTCTTTTTTTTTTTTTTTTTTTTTTTTTTTTTTTTTTTTATCTTCATATTCTAGATCGGGGGGTTGAACCTATGACCTCATGTGGTAGGTGAACACTCTAACACTGAGCCTCATCCCAAGCCCTTGGCTCTCCTTCTCTTTCCTGGTCTTGTCCTATTATACATCTGTTCCTTTCAACTCTGTGGGTTCAAATATAACAACATATCTTATTTTGGAAGACCTCTTAATTTTCATAAAAGTTAAATCCCTTTAATAGCTATCCTTTGTATTGGTAACTATTTATATAAATCAATGCATCATATCCCCCCCCCTTATCTGTCTCTCCAGAAACTTACATTGATTCTAGTGAAAATTATGCATAAGCAAAGTGTGTGTACTCTGAGGGTGTTACCTGCAGCTCTTTGTGAACTTTGTCTTACATTACAGCATGTAAAATTACTTAAAGTATTTTCCAGGTGCCTCCTGCAGATGTACAGGAAGATGCAATAGGGATCTAGGCCACTAAATTTAAGACAAGGAAGTCTATATTTTAGAAACCAAATCATTAACCAGAATATAAAAGAGAGAAGGTCTTGGTTAAGTCACAACAATTGCTAAAGATTTGATCTGATCTAAACAGTCTTTACCGCAATACAGAAAAACAGACTCTCTGGCTGGCCCTGGAGTGAGGACAGGGGCACAACCAGCGATGACAACACTTGATGTGGCTGGTGTCTTGGCGTCCCATCATTATGTGTGGTGTCCTGTTCAGTTTAGCAAATTCCACAGGATTTTGCACCCCATTGACTATGCTAGTGACAAGATCTGATGTCTGTCAGCAAACAGGAAAGTCACAGGCACGCTGTGTCCATGTGCTGAATTCGCCTGGTTCCTGTAGATTATTGGCTGCTTTGCTTTAGAGATCACTTTACAGTTTGATCCACAGTGAGTTTGGAAAGAAAGAAAAAGCAGCTAAACATTTCAATGTGTTTTCAATGCTACATGACAGATATGGTCCTTTTTCTTGTAGATTACTCTAGATTACACTCTGAGATTACTGAATTTTGACTTCTTATTTTAGATCAGATTAAATAATATTGTCATGGTCACATAAAAATTGAGAAAGAACTAGGTGCCTGAATTCTATCTTTTTTTACCTAGGATTTTCTTTATTCTTCTTTGCTTATTATTATTATTATTATTATTATTATTATTATTATTAAAGGCTAGAGCTATGCATGATTAACCTGTGGGTATAAGCAGGCATCCATGAGTGTCCAAAATGAGAGCATTTCTCTGAAGGTTATGTCTCTTTAATCTGTACAGGAGAAGAAGGCAAGATTCTAATCTCATCCTTTGAAACTACCTAGTAGTAAGAAAGGTGGCTGATCACTGAATAGAACCAAATAATAGAACCCAATGTGCTATATATAAATGGTTATGAGGCTAGAGTGTTAGCTTAGCACTTAAGGAGCTTACCTGTAAAGCCTAAGGGCACAAGTTTGATTCCAAGTACCCAGATAAGCCCGATGCACAAGGTGGCACATGCATCTGGAGTTCCTTTACAGTGGCTAGAGACCCTGGCATATCCATTCTCTCTATATATCTGCCTCTTTCTCTCTCTATCTCAAATAAATAAAATATAGATAAAAATCTTTAGAAATGGTTATCAATCTGAGCTAGAAGAATCTGTAAGAGTATATGAGTTTTCTATTTTAAAATTCTTAAGTATACTATTAAAGCATGAAAATCGGGCTGGAGAGATGGCTTAGTGGTTAAGGCAGCTGCGTGCTAAGTCTAAGAACCCGGTTCCAATCTCCAGGTCTCACGTTTAGCCAGAATCAAAGTGACGCAAGGGCACAATGCCACACTTGACCACAAGGGGGCTCACACATCTGGATTTCGTTCACAGCAGCTGAGAGACTGCTGGAGCAACCATCTGTATCTGTCTCCCTCTCTGTCTGTCTCTCTCTGTGTCTCTCTCCAAAAATAAATAAAATAAAAAATAAAAAAATTAAAGTATGAAAATAAATTTATCACAGAGATATTCTAAAAAGAAATATGCTAGCATGGTGGTTCATGCTTTTAATCTGAGAACACAGGAGGCAGAGGTAGGAGGATTGCTGTGAGTTCAAGGCCAGCCTGAGACTACATAGTGAATTCCAGGTCATTGTGAACTAGAGTAAAATCCTATCTTGACAAGCCAAGCCAAAAAAATTCAAAAAAAAAAAAAAAAAAAAAAAAGAAAAAAAAAAAAGATATGTCTGAATTAGAAAAGATAGCTAATTTCACTTTTCAGTATAAAGTAACAGGGTGATATTAAATTACTTGAGAAAATTACTGCAACAACGCTGAAATCTGAAAAAGAGAATTTCACTAGCTCAGCAAGCATTGTGTGTCTACTTGCACTTTGTTTCTATCTTTGATGTAAGTTGCACTGAAGTATTGGGGAGTCTACAAGACAAATTAAGTTTTTTCTCAAAGTTTTTAAACCAAGATCCTTTTGAAAAACATACTCCATTTACACTTATATAATAGTCACTGTTATGTGTCCCTAACTTTCATTCATTTAAATTGAATATATTCACCTTTGCTCAACAAAATTCCACATTGAAACAGATATGATCATATAACAGGACAGAATGAGTATGTGTGTAATGATCTATTGAAGAAACCATCTACTGGTGTCTCTTGGGTAGTGTCTATAATCCACTTCAATTATCTGTTGAAGTCTTTCATTTCAGACTTCCAATTAATATATCCAAGTGATCCTTTCCCTTTTATAACTTGTTATACGTTTGGGTTGTTGCTATTCAGAGGTATTTTAATGTTTCACTCAAATCTTTTTTATTTATTTATTTATTTTTGGAGAGAGAGAGAGAGAGAGAGAGAGAGAGAGAGAGGGAAAGGAAGACAGATAGAGATGGGCATGCCAGCAGCCTCTCAGCTGCTGCAGACAAAATTCAGATGTGTGTGCCACCTTGTGGTCAGGTGTGGCATTGCACCCTTGCGACACTGCATCTGGATAAACGTGGGACCTGGAGATTGGAACTGCTGGAGATTGGAACTAGCGTTCTTAGACTTAGGAGGCAGGTGCCTTAACTGCTAAGCCATCTCTCCAGCCCTCACTCAAATCTTTTATCTGAACTTCTTAACTTGGCTTAGTACATAAAGCAGTTTTGAAACTGTTTGGGAAATAAGCATCTAAAAAAATGAGTAGTCAACAACAGACTAATAGCTTCTTGTACATAACTAATGTGGTACTCCTGCACTGGTACATTCCATGAAAGATGCAACTTCAAGTTCCTGAGGTAACTTGAGCTGTTTAGGTAGACTCTAAAAAAAAAAAAAAAAAAAAAAAAAAAAAAAAAAAATAGACCAGGACTGTAAAGAGTTGTCCCCAAACCCAGTATGTTTGAGTTCAAATCCATTCAAAATGCAAATTACATTATTCCTGTTTGTTTCCTCATTCATAAAATTGGAATAATAATAAAACACCTAGGGATTAATTGAATTATGTACTCCAGATATTTTGTTTTATATGTGTTTCAAGATGTTTTAAAGAATATTTCAATGTATTTTAAAGTACAACAGACATAATCTTATCAACCATTTTGAAGTCTGAAAGAAGGAAGCAAGCTCCTTGTTTCCATAACATATTCTCCTCTTCTCAGACACTGTCAGTCTCCTAGGCCAAAACATCTCCACAAAGGGGAAAATGAGAAGGTAAAAAATTAATCCACAAATTCAATTTGTATTTTTCCCAAATTTGGGCAAGGAATGGTCTCAAGACAATAACTTATTTTATGCTCATAGAATGGCAAAGATAAAACAGTAAGTACCACCAACCCATGTCCTGTCTAATTAGTTTCTAGCTAATATGCAGGAAGAATTCCATGGAAAGAAAATCTTCTGAGGTTGAAAGTTTCATGGAAGTTATGGTTGAATACTTGCAGTAAAATGTCAAAAAATGATATAATCCATATGTGGATTCATGTGACCTCACAGAAATCTTTGAAAGTGTAGATGCTGTTTTGGAAAACTGTTACCTTGGTTTCTGCAGCCCTTCCTTCGTGTCCTCTGCTTACTCTAACAGTGAGCAGTCTTGATTAAAAAGAAGAGGAACACACCATCTCCACACATTCCTTAACTCCTGAAGAGAAACTGGATTTCTGCTTCAAAATATGCTCCTATATATTGCATATTCCATGTCAACACACTTCCTTTTAACCTAAAGACTTGCCACAGTGCATTTTAAGGCAGACCCTTCGTTGTAATCATTTTGAAGGTTAAAGTTCAGTTACTACTTGTGCTAAATTATCTGAGATTTGGAAGCATTTTATACCCCGTGGCATGAAGGACGTGAACTAAAGCTCACAGGCATCACCATAGATGTTTGGATCTTACCTAGAAAACTTTCATTTGTTTATATAGGTCATTTCTTCTTTTATTTTCAGTAGCAGAAAATAATGTGCTTCATTATGACATGTTTTTACATGTACATAATTTACTTTACTCATGTTTTCCCATTTACTACCCTCCTTTTCTACTCCTTCCTCTCTTCCAAATAATTTTCTGTGTGCGTATGTTCCTTAACTGGCCTAACGCTCCTGACTCTCCCTGCCCCACGTGTAGGGATGACAGATTTGATGCCCCCATGCTCAGTTATTTGCAGAGTTCATATTTCTTGGCAGTTTGACCTGAGGAAAATGAAGCTTGACTATGGTAAGGAAGCATATGACAAATATATGGAATTCACTCATAGCTTAGAAAGAAAGAAGAAAGAAAAGAAAAGAAAAAGAAAAAAAAAGAAAAGAAAAGATGAAAAAATCTGCCAGATTTGCTATTCTTCCCTTTCACTTTCTCTTTTGCTATAGTGGGTCATCAATCATTACTTTTAGATCCATTCAGACATGTTGAACATGCTGAAATATCTTACAGAAGAGTGAATTCACACAGCAACATAGAATGTTAGCATTTGATAATTTTTATGATGTAAAACTTCTTGTTATTGGAAATACATAAGCTAATATTGATGTGGCAAGTTCTTTTAAATAGTGTTAAGAAATACAGTCATATCATGTTATATAAAAGTCAAATAAATACATTTTTTCCGAAAAAGATATTTCAGATCAAGTGTACTACTGGACTATTTCTGTAGTTTTAGCAATGTGACTATGTGACCTTTCTAAGGCCAGCACTGCATCTTACTTTCTTATGTATAAAGTTGGGAGTTGAGCCTGTTTGACATTTGAGGTTTCTCTCGGTTATAAAATATTATGATTCTAGAGTGTTCCAGTATGTTGCAAAGTATCTCCAATTTTTAAAACCATGGCTTCACTTCATAGATGAGGAAATGGCTTAAAATAATTTGGTAATTGCATACATCTGAGTTTAACTGCAGATCATTCTTGTTCAGAAATACATTTCCATTCAGATTTTTTTTTTGAAAATAGTTTTGAGATATATTGTAAATCTTCTTCCTTAGTGACCTAATGAGAAAGCCTAATACAGTATGAGACTTTAGGAACTGCTGATTGTTGCTGAGCCAGACGACAGCACCAGGTTAAAAAGAGCCCATAGCACTGAACACTAGGCACCGTGACACATTTAGCTTTGATTAGATTCAGTCCTTATCCTCAAGGAGTTTCAATTGTATAGTGAGATGATAAACTTCAACACACCCTTTAAAAAGTTTTCATCATGGGCTGGAGACATGGCTTAGTGGTTAAGATACTTGTCTATGAAGCCTAAGGACCCAGGTTTGATTCCCCAGAACCCACATAAGCCAGATGCACAAGGTGGCGCTCACATCTGGAGTTTGTTTTCAGTGATTAGAGGCCCTAGTACACCCATTCTCTCTCTCTCAAAATAAATAAAAATAAAATATTTAAAAAAAGTTTTCATTAGAATCAGTAGGTTCCAGCATTTTGAATGACTATATCACTCAGAATTTATTCTAAACTATTGTGCAAATTCTTCTTAATACTTTTTTTTCTCCCTGCCTCAGTCTCCGGGCAGCACCATCATCCTGCTAATCAAGCCACACTTCTATGAGTTCCAAGAGTGCAGAGTGAGCCTCTGCTTCTCCTCCTTGGAGATTTTCAACCCATTTGTTTTTAAAATTTTTAGAAGGAAAAAATGGCTTTGTTTAAGAGCTATGTTTTGTGGAACTTTTGGAAATTTTAAATTGCAGTCAAGATTCCCCACTCACAGGTGAAACATTATCTGGTCATCTTGTCATTAGTACTGACAGTTTTGGCAGAGGCTGAAGTTAAAGGAAAATGCTAGAGTGAACCTGGAAACAGTCATACGTTCCTCACGAATCACCTCATTAATCATAAAGTTAACATTGTCTCTGAAACAATGTCGCTTTATTGTAAGGTAATCCTCACTTATAGCACAAGCTATGGACAATGTTTACAAAGCCAGATTCTCCTCCATGCCCTTCCAAGCATAGTAGAGATATGAAAATCATGAACTTATTTACTGATAATTCATGTAGAAAGAAGGATCCTTGGCAATGATATTCTTTTTTAAAAATATATTTTATTTACTTATTTGAGAGAGAGAAAGAGGCAGAGAGAGAGAGAGAGAGAGAGAGAGAGAGAGAGATAGAGGGAGAATGGGCACACCAGGGCCTCCAGCCACTGCAAATGAACTCCAGATGTATGCATCCCCTTGTGCATCTGGCTTACGTGGGGCCTGGAGAGTCGAACGGGGAGCCTTTGGCTTTGTAGGCAAATTCCTTAACCACTAAGCAATCTCTCCAGCCCAATGATATTCTTTTTAAAATTATTTTATTTACTTATTTATTTATAAGGGGAAAGAGCAAGAGAAAGAGATTGAAAGAGAATTGGCATACCAGGGTGTCTAGCCTCTGTAAACAAACTCCAAATGCATGTGCCACTCTGTGTATCTGGCTTCATATGGATACTGGGGAGTTGAACCTGAGATGTTGGGCTTTGCAGGTAAGCACCTTAAATGCTGAGCCATCTCTCCAGCCCCATTTGTTTTGCAAGGTAGTGTCTCACTATAGCCCAGACTGACATGGAATTCACTCTGTAGTCCCTGGATGACCTAGAACTCACAGTCTTCTTTCCTACCTCAGCCTCCCAGGTGCTGGGATTAATGGTATGACCAACAAGCCCAGAATAATGATACTCTTAAAGCAAGGGAGACTGAATATGGTTTTAAGAGGTTCATGTAGAACGATGATCCATCAATATGTTTCATTTTACTTTCCGTATTTTGTAATAGCTCAGGCTAGATGTATAATGTAGTGAGTCAATATTAAACTTGTAGGTCTGCCCTGATAGAGAAGTACCTCTGTCCATCAATGGCCATGGTATTTAACACATCACCTCCAGCTTGCAGAGCACGAGACAGCAGTGTGTGATATCATGTTGAAGCACTGCAGAGGAAATGGGAAAATGATACTGATGACAATTGAGTGTTGTCCTGATTTATGAGCACACTCTTTTCAAGGTCTAAATAAACCTCTGAGGGAAATGTTCTCATTTAACTAGGTTGACGCTGCAATACATCACTAAATCCAGAGTGCATATGTCTGTTTATGTGCACTTAATTTTTACTCAAAAGTAGTTGACTCTGTCAGGGTACTATCGTTATGGGGCATATGTTTATTGCTCAGAAAAATGTATATACATGATGACAATGGGGAAAATGAAATGTGTTAGTTCTTCATGCATCTGCAGGGTTGTACATTGGAAATAAATTTGGTATTCATGGGGATTCAGAGAAAGAAACATTTCTTTCCTGCAAAGATTGTCTTTTCAGACTCTACATATATAAACGTTAACATTTGGTCCTGAGATTTTTTTTCTCCTTGAGAGCCAAAAAATGCAAAAAATGGGGCTGGAGAGATGGATTACCAGTTAAGCACATGCCTGTGAAGCCTAAGGATCCTGGTTTGAGGCTCAGTTCTCCAGGACCATGTAAGCCAGATGCACAAGGTGGCATGTGCATCTGGAGTTCGTTTGCAGAGGCCCTGATGCACCCATTCTCCCTCTCTCTTTCTCTCTCTCTCTGTCACATTCAAATAAATAAATAAAAATAAAATATTGAAAAAATTCAAAAAAAGTAACAATAAATAGTAACAAAGTCTTTAAATGTTCTAATACTGCGTACTATTTTGAGAAAAGAAACATTCCTTGGGTAACATGAGCACATTCTGGAATATTCTGAAATTTTTCCTTCTTTAATTAATTGATTTTTATTTTATTTATTTGAGAGTTACAGACAGAGAGAGAGAGAGAGGCAGACAGAGAGAGAGAGAGAGAGAGAGAGAGAATGGGCAAACCATTCAGTGGCCTCCAGCCACTGCAAACACACTCCAGATGCATGCGCAACCTTTTGCATCTGGCTTATGTGGGGCCTGGGGAATCGAGCCTTGAACTGGGGTCCTTAGCTTCGCAGGCAAAAACTTAACTGCTAAGCCATCTCTCCATGCCTAATCATCTTTAATTAAATATAATCATACAATAATCATAAATCCTAATTTGGGATTTAAGTTTTAATCAATCTTCTAATGCTTAAATTATGAATACTCAAAGTCAGAAACTTTAGGAAGAGACTGGATCTATTATTTTTACTATAAAAATATATGAGCCCACGTAACAGATAAAATAAATAATGAAAGCCAAAGTGATGGTAGCATTAATATGACTATCTTAATTATTAATAACATAAGCCTTTCATGTTATAATTTTTGTTCCAAAGTACTGCTCCATATAATTTCTAGTTCTAACCCTATCAAAAACTCTTCCTACAATGGTAGAAATAAATTTCTAATGATTAAATAAAATCACATATTTTCAGGATGTATTTTATTGCTTGATTTCAACTCAGCATACTAGATATCTTTTTCAAGATCTACCTTCTATTTCATTTCACCACTTCCAAATGTCCCTCCTAATTACCCTTTATGAGTCAGGCACTCATTTTGCTTTCTTTGAAGCTTAAACCTAAAATACTATTTCTATCATCTTTGCGATTTTTTAATCTATACAGTCAGCAATTTTTGAATGCCATTTTCTATTCTCTTTAGCTTTCTCTAGAATTTTATGCTGTTTCAAGTGTGACTGAGAGATAACAGTCTTTCTAATCTCCATGCCTGATGACCTCACTCTTCTCAGACTGGTTTCATTACCCAAGTTGTGTCTCCTGTGTCTTCCTTCTTAGATACCTCTTAGCTACTGAACAGTAACTTATATATTAGGACAGATCTTCCTTCCTGGTTCATCTTGCATTTTCCATATCCACTGTTGACATTCCCATAACAATCTCAACGGCATTTTGTAATCACACACACACACACACACACACACACACACACACACACACACACAAACACTGATAGTTTTCACTAACAAATCTGTCACTACTAGCCAATGACACAATCATGTTAACACAGCTCATATAGGCAATGTGTCTTCCTTTCATTTCTCCTGTTCTATTTTGGACTATTTTACCTCCACTTATAAGAGGATCAGCTGACTCTAAGTTGATCAACAAACAGTGTCTTATTGGTCTCTGACTCACAAGTATTTAGTTGGATGATGAATGGTAAAAGATATTCATTTTTGTTATTATTCATTTTGTTGTATATTATTTCTCTCTTTTCTCTTTCTTATTTCCCTGTCTTTCTTTCTTTCTTTCTTTCTTTCTTTCTTTCTTTCTTTCTTTCTTTCTTTCTTTCTTTCTTTCTTTCTTTCCTAGAGATAGAGGCAGAGAGAGAAGGAGAATGGATATTCCAGGGCCTCTAGCCACTGCAAACAACTCCAGATGCATGTGTCACTGTGTATATCTGGTTTATGTGGGTACTAAGGAATTGAACCTGGGTCTTTAGGCTTCATAGGCAAGAATCTTAACTGCTAAGCCATCACTCCAGCCCTCATATATGCACATATTATCAATATACATTTGTATAAATATATATGTAATGTAAAAATATCTTTAAATCTTTGAAGTCTTGAATATAATCTTATTTTCTTATCTAAAGTATCTTTTCATGAAATATGTAACAAAGTAATATGTATATGTCTTATGTGTATTAGTAAGCAAATGCAGGGATATGCGTACATGTATGCTAATGCATGTTTAGATTATTATGCAAATATTTATATTAGGTGTAAATATTCTTATTCATGTATATATCATTATACAATTGATAAGACATTTTTT
This sequence comes from Orientallactaga sibirica, assembly GCA_036365145.1. Lineage (NCBI taxonomy): Eukaryota > Metazoa > Chordata > Mammalia > Rodentia > Dipodidae > Orientallactaga > Orientallactaga sibirica. The sequence continues at coordinate 17,823,062 of JAEOAD010000022.1, forward strand.
ATTTTGCTGAAATTGTTAAGTATGATATTGCAAACATTCATGATGCCTACTTTGAATATAAATGAAAAAACAATTCTTTTTGCTTTTGCTCATGTATACCTGTAGTATGCATATTTGTTTGTGCTCACTTTATATGTGGATGCATGTGTATGCAGGTGCACACACACGTTTTTGTGAAATCTAGAGGTCCACGTTGGCTGTCTTCCTCAGTCACTCTCCATTTTATTTATTAAGTCAGGGTCACTCACTTGAACCGAGGACTCACCAATATGGCTAGTGTAGTTATCCAACTTTCTCTGTGGACCCATTTGTACCTCCTAAGTTCTGGGATTATAGGAATGTAATCATACTCACCCAGCATTTGCAGGGGTACTCACTCTAGTGTGGAAAGGGTTTTACCAACTGATCCACAGCCCCAGCCTGAAAAAAAAAAAATCTTAAACTACATAGAAAATGTTTTATTGGCACAATATTTTGAGACCAATGTCTCTCACTATCATTATGCAAAGAATAAAGAAAAAGAAAAGCCATGTTGACATCAGGTTGCCACTTTCATGAAGTTTCCAAGGAGGAACAACTGTCACAGGATTCTTTGTCATCATCATGTTGGGTTAGCAGCGGGAGCCAAAATTAAGTGCAGTATCTTCTTGAGGGTTACTTCCAGAAGCAGATGAGAATTTAATGAATTACCCAGCTTGTTCGGTCAGGAAGGGGGAGGAGAGCTGTGGTGAGCAGATCTGTTAGAAAATCTTGTTAAGTTAGGTAAAGGAAGAGTTACAAATGAGAAACAGACCATTAGGTCTCTTGAGGTCAAAGGGGAAGTTGAGTTTGTGTGGGAGGGTGTGGGGGTTTACAGGGGTCAGGGGCGGGGCAAATCCCTCAGCCTGCCTCACAAGAACATGTTACATTGAAAGGACTGTTTGCCTAAGAGAGAAATATATGCAATTACTCATAAAATATAAATACTTTTATCTTCAATTATATTTTCTTAAAAGTATAGAATTGTAAAGCACTTGGTGATTTCAAATGTAGACTTATTTAACAATCCCAAAACTGTCTCAGAAATAGTATCCAAAAAAATACAGATACCTGTTATTTAATATGGTGCAAATACCCTGTGTAAAATTCTGGATTTTCTATTTGCCTGGAAGAACCATTATCGACACAGTGTTGGGGTGTAAATATTTTCAGGAATCCTGCTATTATTAAATTTCCATGCACCATGGCGAGTCTCTAGTCTTTGTATGTATTTCAAATGTTTCTTTTTAATCTTTTTGTTTAGTAAAAGGATGAATATTATAATATTTAAATTAAAACAAGCATAATTAAGAAACACTGGTAGCAAAATAAGAAATGTCTTGCTCACTAATCATGTTGTCAGGGCAAATGGTATAACTGCCATTCTGGCCTTCCTACCTTTCTCATGAATTAAGCTTCATGTGTCTGCCAAGTGTTCCTTCAGTGATGGAAACCCCTTGCACTTAGGCCTTTCCCATTCCCTAAATGTACCCTTTTGCTATTCAATATGTTCCACATGTCCACGTGAAGCCACAGTGAATTCAGCATCTATTAGGTATGTAGGAATACAACATCTCATTGTTGTCTGGACTGTACTTTCCACATAACGTCCCCTGAGACTAGTCCATTGAGCAGGATTTACATTCTTCTACTCTTTGTTATATATTTTAAAATTTAGCACTACTGTCAGACAGGGAGATCTGTATTTTAGGATATTATTGTAACAATATTTAAGAATTTTTCCCTTATGCAGTCATTCCCAATCAGTGGCTACCTTTCCATCCCCTTATTACCTTTGTCTACCACCGTTTACATATTAAAAATACATCAGAGTGAATACTAAGCAGAAGATCTCAGCTTACGATTTTGCTTGAACTGACATTATCTTTTATTCTATGCACAGCTCTTAAAATGGGCACACTTAAAATTTCTTTAGATGTTTTAAAATATGAATCTATTTAATCACATATCAACATGATACTGTAAGTGGGATTATTACCATTCCACTAAGAGACCAGGAAATTACATCACAGAAAATTCAGGATGACAGGTCATAAGTAGCAGAACAGTGGTTCAAACTTAAGCAGGTCAATTCTAAGGATGTCATTCTTACATAATTCTAAAGTGCCTTTACATTTATGACATCCTGGGAAAGTTCTACCTTTCTCAGATTGCCCTTATTGGTAAGGTGGACTGCTAATAGTTCCTACATCAGAGCATGTAAAAATCAGATGTGATAACATGATAAAATGCTTGGAATGCAAGGCCTACTACTGTTATAATCCACATCACTTTCCTTTTTTGACTTCTGTTGCTTAAGATGCCCCACACTGCTGTATACAGAACTCTGCACCTGCAAGGTAAATTCTTCTCTCCCCGCTATAGGCCTGGGGGATTCCATGTACTATGTAGCAAGACATTAGTATAAATGTCTTTATCACAAGCTTTCCTTGCATTCCATACATTTTTGAGTTTTTGTTTTGTTTTGTTTTTTGGGTTTTTTTTTTGTTTGTTTGTTTCTTTGTTTTGTTTTTTCAAGGTAGGGTCTCACGCTGGTCTAGGGTGACTTGGAATTCACTATGTAGTCTCAGGGTGGCCTCAAACTCACAGTGATCCTCCTACCTCTGCTGGGATTAAAGGCGTGTGCCACCACGCCTGGCTACATTCCATACAATTTTAATGTGATCACACATTTTCCCAGCAGATAAAACCAGGAAAATGAGTATGAAGAGAACAAAGAAAACAGACACTGAAAAAGAGAAATAGAAATCAGAAGGAACTATGTTCTAAGCTAGTTTCAGTTGTTGCTCTTACATAGATCCTCCAGTGCTCCTCCCTACAGTCCAGCTAAACTCCTGAGAGTCAATCAAGGTTATGAAAAGAAGATAACACATTTGGATGGTTCTTGTTTCCTACCAGCCAAATTTCTTCCATGGGTCTTTAAATCACCCTTGTGTGTGTGCTTGCATACCAAGTAGTTCTGCTGTGTCTCTTGCCTCAAAGGGATCACAAAATTGACAAGATTACAGGGTACACTTATCTTACAAAGCCTATGAAGTGCTATCTACACATGCTCATAAGTCACCTGGGGACTAAAAATATGCCTGTTTTGTTTGTAATAGGGGCTATGGCTGGCTGCAGAGGCAACTCTTTGTCTTATAATCATAGAAAGAGCACTTAGTACATTTCAGACTATAAAGCTAGTCAAGAGCACAAATATGAAGGGTGGAAGTGCAAAATCCAGCTCAGCATACACAGGTATCTTTCAGATCTCTTTCCCTTTATCATGCTTATCATGGTTTCAAAGCACACATATATGTGTGGTTATTTACATTACTTCTTATTACTCCACTACATTAGAAAACCTCTAGAGGGGCTGGAGAGATGGCTTAGCAGTTAAGGACCACGTTCAATTCTCCAGGTCTCATGTGAGCCAGATGCACAAGGAGGCGCAGGCATTGGAGTTCATTTGCAGTAGCTAGTAGCCCTGGCACACCCATTCTCACTGTCCCTCTCTTTCTTTCCCTCTGTAATAAATAAATAAATAAATAAATAAATAAATAAATAATCTTTTTTTTTTTTTTTTTAAAGAAAGCCTCTAGAGCAGGAACAAAAAGGAAAATAATGACCAAGAAAGGTGCATAAAATTCAGATCACCTGGCTTGAATTCTTGACCTACAAATTACTATAATTATGTCTTTGGGTAAATAACTTCATTTTTCTATCTCCCAATTGCAAACTTGCACTTCAGGAATCAGATAGGAATGTTATGAACATTAAAGCAGATGCCCTCCATAGACACTAACTATCATCACTGCCACCAATATCAACTTCATCATTGTCCCTATCTAGATCAGCACAGGGCCTGCATGATGCCTACAGAATAATCAAACCTGGGTTCACCAGGAACTTGGATTTCTTTGTCATTTTTATTCACTGTGGATTGCCAATTTACAAAGGAGCATTAGGAACACATTTTGTGTTTGAATATAAAGTTTTGGAGTAATTATATAGAAAATATCTTCTCTATATGTATTTGTGAAGTTAGAGCTCATGATAAAGAAGTTTTTATCCTAGTCTGGTCAAAGTATTAAATTCTGGTTAACATCAAGGGAAGAAAGATAAACAAATATAGGAAGCATAAATGTTTTACTAAATATATGAGACTCAGTATTTCCTTTGCTAATAATCAATGATTTGGGACAAACGTCTGCATGTTACTTGGTGTTTCTTTGAATTCAAATGGAGGAAAAACAAACAAACAAACAAAAAAAAACATCTCTTCTCATGACCTGGAATACAGCCTGATACAAACTGAAATGTGACATTTTCAATCATTAATATATAATTAATGACATATAATTATTTTACCATTAATATATAATTAATGGTACCAAATTACTGTTTGTTCATGTTGACTGTGCTAGGAAGTAAGTTTGGGAGATAAACTGCAATGTTCTTTTTTGGTGAATATTCCCTGATAATTTATGTCATGTTCAGAGCCTTCCATGTCACAAGTGCATCCTATTTTATTTTTGTTCTGTGTATTGCTTCATCATTCAGTGTCGGGTGATCAAAAAGATCTGGTAAGTTAAACAATGACCATTATAAAGTGTCAATAAGCCAATGGGGCCTCATTCAGAATGGGATCTGGACAGTGCCTTATACCTCATCATTCTTGAAAATTCACTGTATTCTCAGAAACTCAACCCACTCTTCCATAAAACAATAACATTCATACAAATCTCTTGGAGATACTTTGACCATTAAAACTAGAGAAAATATATTACATATGAATATCAGATACAATATGCCAACCTTTCACTAATTGGGTATTATGTCTATATTTATTCTGATAAAAATTTTTTTCAAAGTCTGTGTTTTTCTTCTGGGAAATAGTTTTGAGAAAAGAAGAAGTAGTACAAGTTGGTTCCAATAATGTCACAACTGTTGGTTATCAACTGATACCCAACTTTCCAAAATTAGAGGCATGAAGAGAATTTGCAAAAACATTAATTTTTCCTGAGGTCATATTATTTCTGCAATAAATTTGTCCAAGGTGACATGGACACTTCCTGTGCTACTTTTTGTAAGTAGACAAAAACAGAATGCAAACAGTATGAACTTAGTGGACAACTTATGTTGTCAATGATTTGGGATCTGCCTGAAAATTTTAAGGGCCATAGAACACTGTTTCTGCCAAATCACCTTATTTACTTCCAGTCTGAAGGGGTCTGGGGATCTTGAGTCTCACATTTTGTGTGGGTTCCCACATACCAAATCACAATATAGCAGGTTGTTACTGAAAATTAAAGAGTTATTATCTATTTACCAAAAACTTCCTGAATTGCTTTAGATATTGATTTTAGTATTTATTCGTTTCTACTCATATTTGGTATAATACCTGTTTCCTTTTGTGAAGAAAAAAAGCCCAGACTCACAATTATAACACAGTTCAGAATTTTTATAACATGTGTGTGTGTGTGTGTGTGTGTGTGTGCATTATATATTGATCTTATCCATAGCTTTGGACACGTTAGTCAAGTGCTACCCTCAACTCTGCAACTACTATTTCAATGCAAGCAAAACACAGATATAAACCTTTCCAACAGCCACTAAACTCACCTCAAGTTTTACTGGGCCCATTTCACTGAACTTTTCCTATTTGTAAGAAATTTCCATTATATTAATGAACAAACTCTTTCTGAGACTAAATTGGACAGTATGTTTCATGGATTATTAGGACAATATAAGATACATAAACTACCAGAGAAATTAAGTATCTCATAGACAATATGACTCACTTATTTAAAAATTGTTTATGAGGATTTTTTTTAATTTTTACTTATCCCATTTCATATGAGCTTGCTGGAGATTAATTGGTCTTAAATGCATTAGTCACAGTCTGTATGTTAGCTTTAGTTTATTATTTAATATTTAAAAGAATATCAGCAGCCAGGCACCATGTTTGTTTGTGGCAAGGGACCAAGCAGTTCTGTTTAACATTAGAATTTGTCATGCAGGGAGAGTCTGGTAACCTCTGCCTTCCTTTTCAAACCAGCCCAGGCCCCTGTATGAACATGAACTTCTAATGGGTGAGCATTAACTCAATCTTGACTGGGGAAATTATAAATGAGGAATTGTATAAGAGACCAGGATCTTTCTAAAGAGATTGGCCAATAGATTTTGCATAGCATCACCTACCAAATTATGGTTAAAATTTCAGTATATCTGGCTGGAATACTCAGTATGCTTTTAAAATAATATATTATGAGAGATGTTTACATGAATAGTATCAAGGGCAAATATATGATGTTTTTGTGCTTTTCTAACTAGGACTGTATGAAAATGATCGCAGTATCCAACATCAAACACCCAAACTCTAACATGTCCATTTATTATAGCACTTCTGTACACTTAAACAAAAAGTATTATTCTTACTTTTCTTGAATATCTCCCCTTTGTTTGTAGGTTGACTGCTTTTTTTGTTTCTTTTTAATTTTTTTAATATTTATTTTTTTATTTTTGGTGCTGAGGGCCGAACCCTGGGCCTTGCACTTGCTGGGTAAGCGCTCATCCACTGAGCTAAATCGCCACACCCCTCTCTTCTATTTTTAATGTGAAAAGTCTTGCTTTACTACCGTCCTGCATCTGTCCAAAGGCCACTACATTGCCCAGTCACACACAGCTATGTCGATGCATTGGCTCAAACAGCGCATTGAAAAAAAACCACCCAAATAACCCTTTAGAAAGGCTTGTATTCTCGTTCTGTTCCTTGGATCTCTAGGATGTAATCTACTATATGTTACATAATTACTTGCTATTGAGCTGAAGATATGGCTCAGTTTCAAAGTGCTTGTCTTGCAAGTAAGAGTACCTGCATTTGGTCTCCAGAGCTTTGAGAAAGCCAGATGTTGAAGAGCTAGCACCTGTAATCCTAGTGCATGTTTAATGAGATATAAGACGGTAACAAGAGAAACACATAGAAATTTGTGGGCCAGGTAGCTTGGAGAATGGAGCAGTTAACAATGAGATACAAATAAAGAAAAGACTTTATAATCTTAAGAACAACTCTATTTTTTTTTTTTTCGAGGTAGGGTCTCACTCTGGCCCAGGCTGACCTGGAATTAACTATGTAGTCTCAGGGTGGCCTTGAACTCACGGCGATCCTCCTACCTCTGCCTCCCGAGTGCTGGGATTAAAGGTGTGCGCCACCACGCCCGGCCCAAGAACAACTCTATTATTATGTCTGTCTCTCTTTCTCTCTCTCTCTCTCTCTGGTGTGTGTGCATGTGTGTGTGTGTGTGTGTACATCTAGGTGGGTGTAGAAGATGGAGTAGAGAGCTGGAAAGATACCTTAGCAGTTAAGGTGCTTGCTTGCAAAGCCTAAGGACCCAGGAACGATTTCCTAGGACCCACGTAATGCAGATGCACAGGGTGGCACATGTTTCTGGAGTTTATTTGCAGAGGCCCTGGCATATTCATTCTCTCTCTCTTTCTGTTTCTGTCTCTCTCTCTCTCTCTCAAATAAATACATACATAAATAAATAAAATATTAAATTATGAAAATGGGATGGAGAAAACAGATCCTTTGTCCCTTACCCAGCTATGTTTAGGATGAAGAGCCCCTTTATTAGGTCAGAGTAGGAAAATGCATTCAGCCTCAAATCATCAACATTCTGCAGCATCTCAGAGCTTCTTGTGTACTTCATTATCCAGGGCCATGTCCATTGCCCTTAGTTATTACCAGAATATTTCTTCTAATCACAGTCTAACATATTGTATTTCTCTGTGTTTTTAAAACAATCTCTGTTTATTGATGCATCAGTACATACTTAGGATGCACATCAAAATTTTATTGAGTGACTCAGAAGAAAAGTGAACAGAATGTACTTCCTTTAAAAACTTATTCCCATTATCTCATGCATAATGGCGTTACATGCCCAGATGTTTCCATCTAGTCAAGTTCATTCAGTTTATGATTACATTCTGTACAAAAAGTCCTTGTCAGGCAGTCTGGCAGTCTGGCTTCATACAACCTGTGCCTGATGACTTTCCTGCCTGCCTACTGAGAAGTATGAATCAATGCTTCATAAAATACACTTATCTAGGAGGTGGGTGTGGCTGCACTTTATACAGTAGTCCATTTTTTCTTTCTCTATTTTTCATGGGCTCATTTGTGTAGCAATTACCCTCTTGTTGCTGGGGGAAAACACCTGACAGAAATCAGATTAAAGGAGGATGGGTTTATTTTAGCTTCCTGTCCAGATTCCAGTCGATTATGTCAGGAAAGGAACAGAGATAGGAGCATGAAGCAGAGCTGGTCATAGGTGCCCACAGTCTGGAATGATAGAGGAAAGGAGGCTACTGCTCAGCTATCTACCTCTTCTTTTTCTTTCTTTTCTTTTCTTTTCTTTTCTTTTTTTTTTTTTTTTTGGGGGGGTGAGGTTGGGTCTCTCTTTAGCCCAGCCTGATGGGGAACTCACTCTGTAGTTCCAGGATGGCCCTGATCTCACAGTAATCCTCGTACCTTTGCCTCCTCAGTCCCAAAATTAAAGGCATGCACCATCACACCCGACTTAAAATCAATCAATCAATCAATCAATCAATCAATCAATATTATATTTATTAGATATGGACATAGTATGTAAACAACATATGTTGGTACCATCCTTTCCCTCCTCCCAGCCCCTGTTCTGAAGAAGCCTTCCTCATTGCAGATGCAAGTCAATCCCACAGGGATTGTGAGTCTTGCATTATGGTGGGTGGAAAGGCAATGTCTCTGTGTAAAATGTCCCAACTTGTGGCTCTTACAATTTTTCTGCCCCCTCTTCTGCAAAATTCCCTGAGCCATGCTGGGAGCATTTTAAGTCTACTTCAGTGATGGGCACTTAGGAGCCTCTGGACCTCTGGTTTGGTAGGTATTGAGTGTCCTCAGTGTTTATCTCCATCACCCTTGTGCTGATATCAGATTCACTAAGAAAGCAGCACTCTTGTTCATTTCCCCAATTCCTCTGTGGTTTCAGCTGGGGGTCAGGGTGGAGTGCACTAGGTCATTTGTCTCCTCAGATCCAGCTCCTGTCTGAAGAAGAGAAGGAGATTCTCCAACAGAGAATGAAGTCAGCACTCATTAAATGGGATAACCATTATTAATTTAGAGAGAATTAAAAAGGTATAGATCCTCTCATAATCTAAGGTTGGTGGCAACTTGACAATGGAAAGCAGAATCATTATCTGGATATGATTCTGATTTGTTTCCCAGTCTGTGACAACAGTGTATGGTGTCTTCAGCAGTAGGATCTTACTATTAACCTCTGATAGGTAATCAAATGCTCTGACAGAAGTCTGTTTTGTTTGTTTTGGGAGATGTAGTAATCTATCTGATCAACAGCTCATTGTGGATGTAGACCACATCATGGTACAGCGAGTTAAAGGCCAACACCAAGGGAAAAGGAGAAAAGAAAAAGACAGAGAATAAAGAGAAACAGGAGAAATTTAAGGTTAGGCTTTTTCTCACCCTCTCCAGGGCCCTTTGATTCAGGTGCTCCCCCTAAGGTCCTCTTGAGGGTTCCACCATTTATTCTGATTTCCTGGATATATGATTCTATGGTACCAGTTCATTTTGGGTTCTGTTTTGTGTCTCCCTCCACCCTTTCCCTTCACCTAAGCCCTACCCTCCCTATTGTCTAAGGCTCAAGATGCTATTCAGGTATGTCAGCAACTCAGCCTATCCAACTTAGGAACCACAGGTGAGTGAGATCATGTGACAGTTGTCTTTCTGTGATTCTGTGTGTTCACTGAGAATGACCTGTTCCAAGTTCAACCATGTTTCTACAGATTTCAATGTGTCATTTTTTTCTTACTGCTGATCAGAATTCTATCATGTAGATATACCATATCTTGGTTATCCGTTCATCCAATGATGGGCACCTGGGTTGATTCCAGGTTTTAGCTGTTATGAATTGAGCAACTATAAACATAGTTTAGCAGATATCTCTGAACTGAGATGTGGAGCTTTTAGGGTAAATGGCCAGTAAGGGAGTAACAGGGTTTGTTGGTAACTCTATATTCATCCTTTTCAGGAGTCTCCATATTGAATTCCATAGTGGTTGTACCAGCTTACATTCCTACCAAGAGTGAATGAATGTTCCTATTTCTCCACATCCTCACCAACATTTGTTTTTATTTGATTTTTTATTTATTTCATTTTATTTTTATTTTTGTTTATTTTCAAACAGAGAGAGAGAGAGAGAGAGAGAGAGGGAGGGAGAAGAGAGGCAGACAGAGAGAATGGACACACCAGGGCCTCTAGCCGCTGCAAACAAACTCAGATGCATGTACCCCTTGTGCATTCTCCAGCCCTCATTTGATTTTTTAAATGTTTGCTATCCTTACTGGGATAAGGTGGAATCTTATAGTTGTTTTAATTTGCATTTCCCTAATGGATATGTAGTTGAACATTTTCTTAAGTGTGTATTAGTCATTTGTAATTCTTCCTCTGAGAACTCCCTATATAGTTCTCTGCCTCACTTATGGAGTGGGTGTTTGGTCATTTGAGGGTGTCCCACATTTCCCTCATATCCTGTTCATTTGATTTTTTTGAACTTAGCAAATTTTTTGGCCTCCCAATCAGTTTCTCCAGTCTTGTCTTCCAGGTTAGTGGTTCTGTCTTCCACATGAGTAACTCTGTTGGTGAGGGGTTATAGAGAGGGTTTTATAATTTCTATTTGATTTTTGTTTTCCTTTGTGTTATTTTACATCCTGTCCATCGCTTTTTTGAGATACAATTTCAATTCATTGTCTGATTTTCTTGATGCTTCCTGGAGTTCATTCTTGCATTTAAGCAAATCTTCATTAAGCTTAATCAACTGGTTGCTGAGAGCTTCCATTTCTTGACTTACCTTCATTTTATTCATATCTCTTTGGAGGGTTCTAGCATTTTCTTTTTTTTATTGACAGACAATAAATGATATTTCTCCCCCCCCCCATTCCCCTTCAGATCTCTACTCTCCATCATATCCCTTCCCCCTCTCTATTTATCTCTCTTTTAATTTGATGTTTTCATCTTTTTTCTCTTATTATTAGGGTCTTGTGAAGGTATTGCTAGGCACTGCAAGTTCATGGATATTGAGTTTCTGTCTGGACAGTTGCATTGTAAAGAGTGGTACTCTTCCTTTGCTCTTAAATTCTTTCTGCCACCTCTTCTGCAATGGACCCTGAGCCTTGGAGGGTGTGTCAGTGCTCTACACTCCTCTGTCCCTTCTTCTTAGCACTATGTTGCCTTTTGGGTCATCCCAGTAGCCACCTGAAAAGATAAGCATCTCTAACCAGAAGTGAGAGTAGCATTAATATATGAATATGAACATTATGTGTACTGCTTTCAGGGCAGGTTGGTGGGAATAATATATTCTTTAGCCAGACAAGTGCAGGCTTTATACCACTAAGGCTCATTTCCTCCCCTGCCATAGACTTTTGATTAGGTGTTCAGTACCAGGCATGAATTCCCTTCCATAGAGTGGGCCTTATTTTCTTCAGTCAAGTTAAGCCTACTGTCAAAAGCTGAACACACTAGGATTGAAATATCTGTTCAATATCATTGAAATGATTGTTGGTTCTTTGATGGCTTGCTTCTAGTTCAGCGATTTTTTTGATCACGGTCTCATTAGTTGTTGTGTTTTCATTTTGGGAGTAGATTTCTGTTGATTTCTCTATGATTTCATTAGAGGCTTCCATTGTAGGACTAGGCATCCTTGGTGGAGATCTCTCAGTTTTCTGACTTTTGTGGGCTTTTTTTGTGTTGTTATCTACCCATATGAGGAAGACTATTTTATTGAGGAGGTAACAAGTTGTTGTCCTTTGGCCAGTGCACCCTCTGACTCAGATGAACAGGGATATTGGTACCCAGTGGCTAGTCTGGATACCAGAGCAAAAGGCCTGATTCTAGAGTCCACATGGGGACCAGGCCTGCCCAAGCTGGGCACAATGGGACCTATTAGGGTCAGGAGACTGGGAGGAGGAAGTGAACAGGGATCTGGCCTACTTAATCCACGCTATGCCCTCCAGCACACAGACTTTACAGGGAAACTAATCCTGCGAGGTGAGAGGAGCCAGGAAACAGGGCTCTGATCTTCTCACTCCAGACCACAGTGCTGCTGCCCCACACACTGTCAGTGCAAGGAACATAGACTGTGAAGGTGGGAGGAGCCCAGAAACAGGTCTGCTCTACTCACTCCAGATTGCCTGCACCTGCCTGACTGCCTGCACACTGCCTCAGCAGGCAATCCAAACCAGGGAGGTGGGAGGAGCCAGGAAACAGGGGTCTTGCCTATGAACTCAAGCCCGCTGTGCCTGCACACTGTCCGAACAGGCAACCAAAACTGGCTTAAATTTTTTTTTGAGAGAGGGCTCTGTACCCCAGGGCCCCCTGCCACTGCAAAGGAACTCCAGTCCAGGCATTCACTGCATTTTATGTAGTTCAGGACCTCAGCTCATAGAATGGTGCCACCATTAGTTAAGGTGTGTCTTCTCTAATCAAAATAATCTAAGCTAATCAAAATCACTCTGAAGTATGCATAGAGGCTAACTTAGTACAGATCATCCTACACAGGTCATTCTAGGTTCTTTCCAGTTGAATACCAATATTAAATGATCACAGTGTATAAATCAATTTTGTTCTACTTGACATATTGACTGAATGTGTGAAATGTTCACATAAAATATCTTGGCCATTCATATAATGGAGTTGAATTTCTCCTCATACTATGAAATATTTCTGTGAAGATATAGTAATATCTTTGTAAAGTTAATGAACCTAAAATGCCCAGAGATACAGAAAGGATATAATTCCAGCTTGCCTCCATGTTTTGCAAATCATATAACTCTGATTTAGCCATGCCTATTAAGTTTTACATTCAGAGTCTCCTACACTGTCTCTATAATGTAATTGGTCATTCATTTCTTTATAAATTATTTCTTTGCATAAAAATTGGCTTTGAAATTGGTTTGTAGGAGGATTGAAGAGTTTGGAACTTTGGCCTAGAAAAGTCCTTGAATACTGTAAGGAGAATTTAGTGGGATACTCTGTGGAGAGCTTGGAAGACAATAATTGGAAAAATGTGGACAGTGAAGGCATATTCCATGTGGTTTCAAAGGAGAACAGGGACTCTACCAGGAACTGCGATCAGGGCCATTTGTATGGTATTCTGTCACAAAAACTGGCTGCATTCTGTCTATATCCTGACAGTCTGTGTATTTGAATTTAAAGATAATGGACTAAGATGGAAGAAATTTCAAGGCAGGGCAGCATTCAGGCTGTGGCATGGCTACTGTTGACTTCTCTTATTCAGTTCTACAGTGTGAAAGAGGAACAAAGTGGAACTGAAAATATGAAAAAAAAAAAAAAAAAGTGAAGTCTGGCAAGGAAAAGGAATGTGAGCAAGTTTAAAGTTTCCACAAGGAGCATGCTGAGAAAGCAGCTACAATGGTTATTGAAAAACCTTATGATCTGTACTATGACAAAAGCAATGGTACCTTGATGACAATAGCCCACTTGTGAAGTGTAACTGGTGAGAATGAGAATCCATTTAAAACTAGAGAGGCAGAACTAAAGGAGTTCCCTTTTCAAAAACAGCCCCCTTTGGGCTGTGGAGATGGTTGAGTAGTGAAGGCATTTGCCTTTAAAACAGCCACTTAAAGAAGTATTCCATGGAGTCTGGATACCCAGCCTGCTATAGTTGTTGTTCAAGGGGAGCAGGCTACATCTTGAGCTGGCAGCAAATCTTGGTAGGATTATTAATGTAGCACTGGCTTACATAGTGTGAAAGTTACAAGAGCTGGGGATCACAAAGGCTTGTACCAAAGTACCTAAAAGGTAGTCAGGCCAAGAAATGTGTGGTAGCATTGGAGACCCTACAAAGGAGGCCCTGACAACCATGGCACAATGTCAGGATGCTGAACCCGAAGCTGCAATGGAGATTTCTTGATGCTGGAGATGCCAGGAGCATGGAAAGTCTGCTGAGGAAATTCGCGGGCATAGAATAGGCCAAATCAATGAAGAGGCTGAGTTTGCTGGAGGCAGCAGAGATGAAATGCAGGGTAGGTTGGTGAGGGGTGGACTAATGAAGCCCTTTGGAACCTGGATGATTCCATCATAAGCCTAGCTTTTGGACAAGGAGCTGCAAGGTCTGGAGTTTGCCTTGTGGGATTTCTGTGTAACCTTGGTGTGCCATTGCCTTGCAATTTTTGCATTCTTCCTTTTTAGATTTGGGACGTTTACTCTGGCCACTGTACTTTAGAAGCACGTAGCTTCTTTATTGATGCTACATGAGCCTTCAGTCAAGAGTTTGGCTAATTCTCAGAAGAGTCTTAAACTTTTGAACAGAGTTAGAATGGCTAAAAACTCTGTGGACTTTGAAGTTGGAAAAATGTGCTTCTATGGCTCTGAGGATATGGGTTAGGAAGTTATAGCTTAAAGATGATATGTTTGAGAGTCAAGTTGTGTCAAGTTGATAGAGGGTGGGCTGTGATGGCTAATCCTTATTGTTGGTTTGCTGGGACTTAGAATCATCATGCAAAGAAATCTCTGCATATGACTGTGAGGGATTTTCTAGATTAGGTTAAGTAAATTGAGTAGATATGTCCGAAATGTGGATGGTGCTGTACCAGAGAGCAAATGTTCTGGACTGTGTAAGGATGAGAGGCATCACTGAGGCCTTGCGTTGATCATTCTCCACTCCCTGACTGTGCTTTCAGTATGACCAGCTGCTTCATGCTTCTGCCTCCATGCCTTCCCTCCAACATGGATGGCATCCCCCTGAAATGGAAATCAAAATAAACCCTTCCTTATGAGCTGCTTTTGTCAGGTATTTTATTACAGCAACAAGTAACTCATGCATACAATCAGGAACTTAGTAAGATATTTTAATTGGTAACACTTTTCCTATGATGATGTGCTATAAAAAGAAAATTATGACAAGAAAATAGACTTTCCAACAAAATTGTGAACTTGATTTATATCTAACCAAACAATTGTATTTCTTATTTTTTACAAGGTTGAAGCATTTCTTCTCTTGAGACTAAATAATAATTTCACTTTATCAAACTAGTATTTCTTGGCATCAAATGGCCCGTGAAGTGAAACTTCACAAATGAAGACACCTGTATGATGGAAATAAATTGCTGACATTCTCTGAAGCTCATTGTAGTAGTCTGAATAAGATGTACCCTAGAAAAATTACATGTTCTGAATGCTATATTCCCAGCTGATGGCAATTAGCAAGGTGGCATCTTGCTATAGAAGATGTGTGTTGGGGGCAAGCTTAGAGGTGCTATCGACAGCTCTTCCTTGCCAGAGTTCAGCTCACTTACCTGCTGCTGTTTTCCACTGGCTTTGTCAGAAGTTATGCTCTTCCCTCTCTCATACCATGCCTTCTCTTGCCATCATGAAGCTTCCCTAGATTCTGTAAGCCAACATAAAATACTCCTCCCATCAGAAGCTTTCGGTCAGGTGTTTTGCCTCAGCAATGAGGAGGTAACTACCACTCTTTATGTTCTTAGAATTGTATGTGTATATATGTGACAAAATATAACTGTGGTACTCTGCACATTTTGTGTTTTGTCTTCATTTTATAACTTGTTACATTTTCCAAATTATATTCTTTTGGATTTAACCTAGTATCTTTTACTTTGTCTCTAATCTGTTGACATTTGTATTAATATTAAGAATAATTTGAAAATTTTCTGGTTCATAAGTGAAAAGGTCATAGTTTGTTAATTTCAAGGTTTAATAATGTTTTTATCATGACATTGAACTTCTTGTCATTTTACCAAATATGACCACGAAACAGCACCCTCATTTTTTTTTTCCAGGAGTCCTGGAAAATTGCACCATGCTTCTTCAAGTAAATACAAGTGCAAATATGTGAACTTTTCAGCCACCCGAAGGCTCTGATTTTCCTTCCTTGGCAAGAGAAATGAATTCTAAAATCCCAAATCATTTACTAAGTATGTATTTTGTCTAATCTCCCAGAAGGCAGATCAACAACATGCCAAAATTCACACCCATCCTAAAGAGATCAGTAGAAACTCAGGTCTCTGCAAAGTCTTGATGAAACCCCCAGTGCTCATATATTGACAGGTTAGAACTCTAGGATAATAGGTCCTTCATGCCTACCATACCATTTACATATTTCACCATGCTCTGCATTTTTCAATAAGACTCTTTATGCTTGAAGTTAAATATAACACATTACAGTTCCTACTGCTATCTAAGGTTCTAAAAATAATATATTAGGGTCTGGAGATATGGCTTAGCAGTTAAGGCATTTGCCTGCGAAACCTAAGGATCCCGGTTCAATTCTCCAGGTTCCACATAAGCCACGTGCACAAGGGGCTCACACATCTGGAGTTTGTTTTCAGTGACTAGAGGCCCTGGCACACCCATTCTCCCTCTCTCTGTCTCAAATAAATAAATAAATAAATAAATAAATAAATAAATAAATAAATAATCTTTAAAAAATAAATTAAAACAATATATTAATGAGAAGATCGAGATATTTTTACATAAACAAGGATAAATACACGGTTTCTATTTTATCTTCACATAGGATATCCCAAAGAAATCTATCAATACCAAAAATATACAGAATCCTAACACTGATACAATGAACCTGAAGCAGATATTTCTAAGCACTTTTGAAAAAAAAAAATTTATTTGAGAGAGAGTGGGTGAAGGGAGAATGAGCACACCAGGGCCTCCAGCCAGTGCAAACAAACTCCAGATGCATGTGCCATCCTATGACTCTGACTTTATGTGAATGCTGGGGAATCAAACTTGGGTCTTTTGGCTTTGTAAGCAAATATCTTCACTGCTAAACCATCTCTCTGGCACTCTAACAACTTTTAAGTGGAGATGTGTTCTTTGATGACTCCTATGTCTACGGGGAGATGTTTTTACATTGCATCTAGTGTTCAATAGTCGCTTCATTAAAGCAGGAGATGAATCTGTCCTCTTGTAAATTGGCTAAGTCACAGTGTATGTCTGTAATAAGTGTCTGTTCTATAAATTACTAGAACATTCTTGATTAATTCTGAAAGACATTCACACATCAATTACAATGCCTTTAAAAAAGTAAAATAAGCCAGGCATAGTGGCTCACACCTTTAATCCCAGTACTCAGGAGGCAGAGATAGGATTGCCTGGAGTTTGAGGCCACCCTGAGACTACTTAGCGAATTCCAGGTCAGCCTGAGCTAAAGTGAGACCCTACCTCAAAAAAAAACAACAACAAAAAGAAAAATAAAATAAATATCTTCATTTTGTTAATAATGATATAATTTACTTCAATATTCTCTATAACTCAAATAAATGTTATACTACATTTTGCCTAAAATACTTCTATATAGAGTTTTTCTTCTAAATTGCTCTTAGTCAATATAAAAATTAATATTAAAACATATTTATTACTTTTGCTCTAATGTTTTATTTTTACCTCCTGTCAATGTAAGCTGTTATAACCCAGTTTCTAAATTGGCATAAGCCTCTATTCATACTCATTTCTCATATTTCTTTAAATATCATATTACAATTAAAATTATTTTAAAAATATTATGAAAGTAACACTTCTTAAAATAACAAGTGAAGAGTTAAATGCAATTTAGTTAAATAAGACAAGATATTGTCTATTGTCATGAGAATGGTCTATTGTTTCTTTTTTTCTTTTTCCCTGAATTCCCATTATAAAGAAAACATGGCTGAGAACTGTGTGGTCATATAATTGAGAATATGAAAAATTTTAAATGATACTTGTATTTAAGGTTGGATATACAATTTAAACTTTTAAAAATCCATATTTATGCTGGGAATATAACTCAATGGTAAGTACTTTCCTATCATGTGTGAGACTGTGAGATCAATTCCCAACACAAGAACAATGACAAAATAATCACGTGATTAGTCCAAAATCACTGCTTTAAATTCAGCATTCTATACCTAGGTCTCCAAACAGCCTTGGAAAATACCCTGCAGCTGTAAAAAATATGCACTACGTATTATTTCTGAAAGACTATATATTTAGTCAATAAATTCATTCATAATGAATGACTATTCTTGACTATTAATGAGAGTATAATGTTAGTATACTGATTGCCTTGTCTTAAAACATTATATTTAATTGATAGGAACTAGCATAATGAGACTAGTTACATTTAAAGCACAATTATTTATGTTGCCTGAGCATATACTTTAAAGTATATTACTTTTTCCACCTTATTTTTCTCTCCTAGTTTAAATACAGTCGTACATATGCCATTGAAATATGTACCTGTGTTTAGAATTATTGAAAAAAATAAATCCAGAAACAAAAAAAAAATTAAATTCATAATATGAGTGATAGGACTTTTTATCTTTGCATGTCTGACAATCACGTTTTTATAAAAGAAAATTCATACCTAAATTTTACAGAACTCTTAAAAGTTGAGCGAGGATTGTTGGAAATTCAGCAGAGTTTATTCTGAGATCTTTCATGATATCTATGTCTCCCTGGGGAGAGGGCAGGAAATGAGAACATTCTGAACACTACCCCTCTTTGCTCCCTCTCAGCATCCAAGCCTTGCAGAAGGGTGTTTGGCCAGCTCAGAATGCTCTGGAACTCCTGCTAGTGAGGATCTTTTTAGTCACTACTTCTCTTGATACTGTTTTTATGCATATGAATCCTTTTAAGCTAACTTTACTGGTTTATTCATTATATAAAGTATAATCAAACAGATTTCACATAAAACATTCAATTGTATACTTTCATCCGAGTTGGCTTAATTCAGCCAAATTGACAAGCGGAATGTGAGTATGGGCATCATTTCAAGTTGCATAGCATGAACACAGACCTTTTATGTGTAAACAGAATTGAGTATCTTCACAGGAGCTCTGTTTGCATTAGCTATGTGAATTGTTGAGATTTATCATTTCTGACCTGAAAAAATGGATAACTCCATGTGCTTTCATTCAAAATATGATAGAAAATAACGCCCTAATGTGAGCTGAAGTTTTGGAAAGTATAAGTTGTGTTAAACTAACTGCAAGAAAGTGGAGTGCATCCCAGGAGGAGTAGAGGATAATATGCTTTCTAGACTCAGACTTGCCCCTGCTTTAGGCATTGTATAGTTTTTCCACAACCCACTAATATATTTGGAAACTAACTTTTTCTTAGCGACTTTAGTGATATTAATAATGTCCATAACAATTGTTGCAAGGATTAAAGTCCGTGATGTATGTGAAAGCACTTTGCAAGCTACAGGGAGCAATAAAAAGATGAAGACAATATGCAGACTTCTAACACTGTCTAGCAAAAGTGAGATGAGTGATGAGAAAAGCAAGAAAAATTTTCTCTTGTATAACTGATTCATATCATAAAATCAAAGTATGTAAAATATTATTCTTGTTGCTTTTTAAGACAGACATCCCATGTGCATTCTTAAGCTATGATATCTGCCAATAAAATCCCCAGGCTAGGCCATTCCTTTCCTATGAAAGCAAGTCACACCACTCCCAAGCTCATGCAAACTCTCAGTGCCATCTAAAAATACTCCTGAATATTAAGAATTAATGTTTCTCAATTTTAAATTATATTAGTATTTTATGTGCTCCCAGCACTTTTCTCTGAGCATGATTTTATTAATGCTGAGTTATTTAGCTGCAAGACAAAAAAATAATCTTTGCAAATATTTGTTCTTGTTTTTCTTTGGATCTGTGAGAGAAGACTTCTGGCTGTCAAAGGAGGGACAGGATGTCTTTTTTGGGCTAAAGTTGTATTTGGCTTGATCACTGTGGGAGAGACAGGGCTCTTGGTGCCAATATTTGGTTAAGAAGTAACAGCAGAAAAATAGTTACTTTGGTAAATTAGGCTTCTTTGTAAGCAAGTGAGGGAGGCAACTGTACCAAAAGTTGAAGAGTTGTTTCTTCTTTATCAAGTTCTCTATAGTTTAAAATATTTTTTATTTATTTATTTTGAGAAAGAGTGAAAGAGGCAGGTAGAGAGACAGAGAATGGATGCACCAGGGCCTCCAGCTCCTGCAAACTCCAGATGTATGTGCCACCTTGTGCATCTGGTTTAGTGGGTCCTGGCGAATCAAACCTGGGTCTTTGGACTTTGCAAGTAAATGCCTTAACTGCTAAGCCATCTCTCCAGCCCCAGTTCTGAATAGTTTTAATGCAAATTTACCTATATTCTGCTTTAGCTTGAGAGTTAGATATTCATCCATTTTGTCTGCACAGAAGTATAAAATATTGAAGCATATGATTTGTATATTAGCCAGAGAAGTAGGTTAAAGTAGATAATATAGTAGGTATTTTTTTCTTTAAATTTATATCTTCTGAGTAAAATATGATTGACATAATTCATGTTTGGTGTCCAAATATTCACAAAACTACTTACTATAGCCAAATGTACATTTATTTCTGATATCTTAGGAATTAAAAATATGTTTGTTTTTGAGAGAGAGACAGAGAGAGAGAGAGAGAGAGGAAGACAGATAGAGATGGGCATGCCAGCAGCCTCTCAGCTGCTGCAAATGAAATCCAGATGTGTGTGCCCCCTTGTGGTCAAGTTTGGCATTGCGCCCTTGCATCACTTTGCATCTGGCTAAACGTGGGACCTGGAGATTGGAACCAGAATTCTTATGCTTAGGAGGCAGGCGCCTTAACCGCTAAGCCATCTCTCCAGCCCTAAATATATGTTTTAAATAACTATTTGTTCAATCATGTCATTGCTAAAGGCATCAACCAAATTTGAGGCAAAATAATATTATTACTATGGCATATTTTATTTTATTTTTTTAAATTGTTTTTTTTTTTTGGGGGGGGGCTAGAGGTAGGGTCTCACTCTAGCTCAGGCTGACCTGGAATTCACTATGTAGCCTCAGGGTGGCCTCGAACTCATGGCGATCCTCCTACCTCTCCCTCCTGAGTGCTGGGATTAAAGGCATGTGCCACCACATCCGGCATCATATTTTATTTTTGTAAAACATTTAAAAGAGACTGGAGAGATGGCATAGCAGTTAAGGAATTTGTATGCAAAGCTAAAAGACCCAGGTTAGATTTCCCAGGACCCACTTCAGCCAGATGCATAGGGTGGCACATGTATCTGGATTTCATCTACACAGTTAGAGGGTCTGGCATACCCATTCTCTCTATATATATCTGCCTTTTTCCTTTTTATGTCTCTCTCTCAAATAAATAAATAAAATAAAATGCTTTTAAAGAATTAAAAAATATTTAAAAGAATTATCATGATTGCAATGAACAATAATTATTCATTTTATGTGGAGCAATTCTACCTGTGTAAATGTTATGCCCACCACAGCATCACTCATAATATATTTCAAGAAACAAAGCTTATGCTAGATGGTGAAAAGAGCCTTGCTTAAAAATGACCAAATTGTTAATAAATTTAGGCCGCCCAAGTTTAGACAAAGTTAACTGTTTCCTTACTGCACATTACATAAAATTTTGTCATCTTAATGAGTAGCATGTATCTCTAAAATAGGATATACATTGATCATAGTTATGTGAAAACTGAGTAGGCAGTAAGCATAGCAGAAACCTGATTTTCAAACATATAATATAAAAGGAGTCAATATTCAAGTTCTGTGCTGGAAAGTTGATGGGCTAGAAATAGAAATCTGAAACCTTCATTGGGACGTTGAAGTTTCATTTAGAAATGACGGAATATTTCATGACATGTTGTTAAACACAAGAGATAACTACACAGATTATTATACCAATTTTCAGTATGAAAACCTGAATAGTTATTTCCACAAAGGCATGGTTGAGTGAGCACTTGCTTTCATCACTGTTCCCTCCAGAGGCCTTATGAAAATTACAAAATGATGTGAATAAAGAAAGTTATAAGCTCCAAGGACATTCAGGAGCTCTACTACAAAACTTACAAAGCTAAGGTTTAATGAAAAATAATTCATTCAGATGAATTAACAGCTTGAATTCAAGCTCACAGGGCATGGGGGCAAGAAGGTTGATCTATACTAGAGAACTTCAGACAATCTCAAGAATTACAGACCACTGGTGAATCAGAATTTGCTAACTTGAAGAATGGAAGTTCTGTAGAAGAGGCAATGGTACCTAGGTTCTCAGGCACACCTGAGGAATTCCTTTGTCATTCAGGAAAGGACTACAGGGTTGCTTTTAGATCACAATGAACTAGTAGTGGACTTAAGGCCCTTGGATTTGTGAATACCAGGTAGAACTGATGGCAAGACCACTAAGCAGAATATGGAGTAACGGCGTACATCTTCTCCCACTACGTTTCAGAAGCTTTGGGCAATTCACATAACCCCCAAGTAAACAATAGGAAGATGTCTCCTTGTCTATTTAAATTTTTTATTTATTTGTTTGAGAGAGGGAGAGAGAGACAGGCAGAGGCAGAGAGAGAGAGAGAGAGAGAGAGAGAGAAATGGAAAGACAGGGTATGCCAGGACTTCCTAGCCTCTACAAATGATCTCCAGACACACGTGGCACCTTGTACAGGTGGCTTTATGTCAGTTCTGGGGAGTCAAACACAGGCATAGGTTTCATAAGCAAGTGCCTTAGCTGCTGAACCATCTCTCCAGCCCTCTTCCTATCTTTTTAATGATCAAAGGAACTGAAATGATAGGAATGGAAAGAAGTCAAAATAACCACAGTAACATGAACTTAGGGGAAACAAAGACATTGCAAGAGCCAAAAAATATGCTGCCTACATTATATTGTATTTTTTTTTTTCAAGGTAGGGTCTCGCTCTAGCCCAGGCTGACCTAGAATTCTCTGTGTAGTCTCAAACTGGCCTCGAACTCATGGCGATCCTCCTATCTCTGCCTCCCAAGTGCTAGGATTAGAGTCATGCACCTCCATACCTGGCTATATTGTAATTTTTTAATAAATAGAAGAGTGGATGCTGTATTTATGAAAGATATGTCAAATGTTATTTTAAAATGCATAGGCAAAAGTGAAGTCTTAGAAAATTTGCTGAACAATAGTTGGAAGGCAATGTTAAAGTAATCTTATGAAGAATCCAATTTATTCAATAAATCAATAAAAATAACAATCAGTATAGGAAGTTGAGAGCATTATCAACTTTCTCCAAAAAATACGCAGTAATACAGTGGACAAGAAGATATCTTAAATAAAAAATCAGAGCCCTGTGAGATTGCAGTTTCCAAGTTGAACATGTTCCAATCAGATAAACGAAAGAAAAAAAGTCACTTGTCATCATGGATTTTAGAACATTGAGCAAAAGCATAAGCTAACTATTTCCAGAGAAATATATAAGGCATGTCATACATTCAGAGGAGATGGATTAAAAAACAGGTTGAGGGTTCTCATCAGCAACTGGATGCTGTAGGCCTGGGCATCTATCAATGGCTTCAAAGTTTGAATGAAAACCATTCTCAACATGAAATCAAATACATATAAAACTGTCATTAATGCAAGTGAATAAAGATAGCTTCCAATATAGTTCATTTCAAACCTTTCCTACCATGGATTAAAGAATGTATCAAGACAAATGAAAGTAAAACTAGTATGTTAAAATGCCATTAAACATGTGGAAGTAAACATGACCTTATGGTGCAGGTCTATAATCCCAGCTGCTTGGGAGTATGAGGCAAGTCTGAATGACAAAGTTAAAAAAAATTAATATATGAATAATAGGTTAGTGGATATAGCTTAGTGGAATAATATTTGTTTAACATATGTAAGGTACTAGTTTTAATTCCCTAGCTTTAACTGTGAAGGGAAGGGAAAAGATGGGAAGGAAGAAGTAAAGGAGAGAAGGAGAGACAATATCAGACATGCTGTTTGTATATATGTATATGCATATATGTTTGGATTTGTTTATGTCGTTTAAACTAGACAAAGATGCACAGTGTCATTTATATAAATATTGCTCAAAGTTCCAGGTGTTAGTTCCTTACAAATAATATGTTTTGTAAATATTTTGGTGAAATTGCCAAATAAATATTTTGAGAAAAATAGTATTTATAGTAATTTTACCTGACATAAAAATAAAATTCTTCCATTTACACAATAGAGTATACATGATGTTTTATTCAAACAACAAAAAAGTGTTTTAAAGAATTTTCTATTTTGATTATGCCAATTAAATTAGAAATTTTAATTGGGGAAATGAGATATTCATAATTTATTGGAGCACCTATGCTGTAGAACTATTGTTTTCAAATTTGTGGAAGGAGACTTTTAACTGTATTAAAGTTGTCTTTAACACAAGTAACTGAATCATCTTTTATTTTCAAAATAGAATATTACTAAGTTTTTATAGTTTGTAGACTTAACATTATTCAGTAGTAATAGTTCCTATAAATGCAAATGAGGGCTGAAAAAATAGCTCAGCAATTAAAAGTTTGTGCTTGCAAAGCATGCTGGCCAAGGTTCCCCACTACCCATATAAAGCCACATATTTCTGCAGTATGTTTGCAATGGCAAGGGGCCCTGGTCTGTTCTCTTTCTCTCTCAAATAAATGAATGAATGAAATATTTAAAAATGCAAATTAATTGATATTTTAAGTCAAATAATTTTTGGAATAGCAGAAAGAAAAGTGCATCAGTTGGTTGATCTCAAATGTCTGTAGTTTGAATGTTGTAAAAAGAAGAACTTGTAATGCATGTGTTTATTGTGCACATGCACACAGATATTGGGGGAACATTATTAATAAGCTAGAGTGCTGCCTCACAGGCAGTTCTGTTTTGAGTATTAGGTTAAAAGCATCAACCCTGAGAACGGACTTGGTCTGTCAGGTTCTATGTGTAATTTTATTTTGCTGAGCTCCATTATAAACAATGTTTGCACAGCCAGCCTGGCACTTGGTGTTTGCTCTTTTCTACTATTTACTTGTGGCCATATCCTCCGTGGAGCTGAGGGAGGAAAGGACTTGTCTAAGAACTCAACAGAGGGCCAGCTCTGAGCACACAGGTTTCACATTAAGTTCCAGCTATGCCTCGCAGTAGCTGTGATCTTGAGAAGAGTCTTCAATTTCCTCATATTTAAGACAATGATCTTAATAACTGAAATATCAGGAAGGTTATCCAGGGTGACTTCATATGTCCACCTAGACTTCTCCACATTTTGTCTCTTTAGCTGATGTTTTGTTCCTCTTTCCTCCTTCTATGTCTTCTCAAAATTAATTGCATTTTTTAAATATTTATTTTCTTTCCCATCCTTTTTAATGATGTCCTTCCAATATCTTCTTTTCAAAGTCAAAAAATAGGGCTGAGCCAGGCGTGGTGGTTCACGCCTTTAATCCCAGCACTCAGGAGGCAGAGGTCGGAAGATCGCTGTGAGTTCAAGGCCACCCTGAGACTACATAGTGAATTCCAGGTCAGCCTGGACCTACCTCGAAAAACAAACAAACAAAAAAAAAAAAGGGCTGAATTTTATTCATATGTGATAAAGGTTTTCAAATGGTCCCTGAAAAACAAAACAACTGAGAACACAGTGTGAATTCCAAGAGAACATTTACCATTATTAAGATCAATTTGAATTATCACGCTTAAGACTTTGCTTGAAATCTATACATGACATTCACGTGAGTTGATTTGAATTGCTTTCAAAACTTGGCATAAACTGAGTGGTGCACTGAACAAGAAAACCAGAATTCTGAACGCTGTCGGGGAAGTTCAACATGGAGGCACCAGCAGACTTGCTGTCGACTGAGTGGAGCAGAGCTGATTTTTCAGGGTAAACTGCCATGGAGGAAATTACCAGGGATCTCTTTTGCCCTCTTTTAGAAAGATAGCAATCTCATTCTTTAATCACATAATTACTTCCCAAGTTGCTTGCTACTTGGTAGATCTTTAAAATGCTCTACCTCCTTAAACCTTCACTTCAGAAGTTAGGATCTTAACATGATTTTTGTAGATTAGACATTCACATCATCAATTCCATCACAATAGTCAATGTACCAGATGATTCAAAGGGTTGGGTCATTTCCTTTAAGTACAGGACTGCTAAGAGTAAGGGGGTAAGTCAAATCCCAGCATAGTTCACCATAGTTTGGAACTTTTTCATGTTTATAATATGAAGCAATCAAATGGATAATTTGTTTATATCTCTTAGAATAAAACATTTCTAAAAGAGAACCTTTATTTTTTTTAAATTCTTGCTATGTATTGTTAATATAAAATCACAATACTCTTCAGTACCTTAATTCAAACATAGAAATGTGTGTGGTGGCAGATGCCTGTAATCACTTAGCACTTAGTGGGTAAAAGCAAGAAGTTCACTATCAACCTTGCATACCTAATGAGATCAATCTTGTCAACATGATACCATTTAATAAATAATAACTAAATAAAAAGAAATCAGAACATGGCAGGCTTACATGATTTTATTTTGATCACCCTGCTTTGGAAAGGCTAAGTAACATAATAGCACATTTTTATACTTCTCTGGAGCTCAACGAATCCTAAACACCTGCTTCATGTCATTTTACATAAATTCCTTTCATTTCACTTACATTGCTAAGGGTTCTCTATCTACTCTCCATAGGAGTGGACTTGTAGCTGGAACATGTTATACTGTGGAAATGGCTTCTAAAATGCACACTGACAATTGCTGTTATTAATGTAATTGATCACTAAGCTCTTGTGTCTGGAAGTAAAGGGTCAGCGTGTCCTTAAACAGATCCAGATCCTTACGGGCTGCCAGAGGGATGGTAGTCTGGTGAGAAGTTTAATCATGGAGGAAATGTGGAATGCTAAACCTCTCTTAACACTGACAAAATAAAAGCTATGCTAATTCTCGGCTAGCATACTCATTTATCCCCACTTAGTCTTGGCATTTGGTGTCTTAACATCCAGTCACTCAGGGTTCTGAGCATTGTAGGGAAGGTTCCATTGGCATCCCTTATTGCCATTAAAGAATGTCTCTTCTGAATATTGGCTGCCAAAGTATGTGGTATCCTGCAGAGCAAGATGACACGGACACAGATTTCTGTGAGGCTAAACAGTGTGCACTTCCTAGCATTGACAACAAGCATCAATCTTTCCTAAAGACAGCCCAGAACACATGAGAAGAAGAACTCTAAAAAGAACAAGCAAGCCATTATCCAACCAAGGGAGGTGGGAGGGGGAAAAAATGCCACCACAGCATTTTCCTCTTAAGTCTCTACAGAAGGATATGAAGAGAAATGACTTACAGTGTCATTATGGTTGTTTAAAGAACCAACTAAAAAGCAATGTCATTTATAATGTAGACAGTTTTGAGGTTGAAATGGCTCGGGACATAGCATTTGAGAATCATTGGATTGCACCTTGAAGTATGTGTGCATCTCATGTTTTACATGTGCATATCAGCTGGCCTTAGGGAACATGCTAATTTGGTCACAGTTAATACATCTCACATGGTGTGCAGCAACAAAAGTGACATCATTGTAGGAAATCACATATGGAACTTCTTAAGTTTTCTTCTTCCTTTGACAAGGTTTCATACAAGGCAATCCCAGGGACTAATAGACGTGTGGCCGTGCACTCATACTAACTACTGCAAAACTCAGAGATTGGGCAAGCAGTGGCTCACTAGTTAATGATTCTTCTTGGTGAGAGTACACTTAGAAAATATTTTGTTTCGTGACCTTTTAAATATAACAACTAAGTGTATTTCACAGTATATTCTATCACTACTCTTATAACCATTTGCAGACTGCTCTAGAGAGAGTTTATTGGATAAAGCATTTATGATGCAAGGATGGTACCAGAGTGTAGAGCTCTAGAAACCATTTTAACTGTATGCTGTAGCAGGCTCCTGCAAGCACAGTGTACCTAAGTTACAAAAGGAAATCAAGACAAGAGAATTACCCAAAGTTCATCCAGAAGATGATAGCCTGGTGAACAGAGCCTGGTATCAGGTATCAAGGAAAGACTCTGGCTAAAATGAGGTGTAAAGTGAGGCTCAACGCACCGCACACAATTGTCCCCTGACATCCATATGCGCACCAGGCCATGCACATGCCCACACTCCACACATGAAAACATACACACGTCATAAGAACATACACAAACACAAAATGACCATACCTGGTACTATCTTATACAGGGTGGTAATCCTAAGGTTGTGCTGTGCACATACACTCTGTGTGTGTGTGTGTGTGTGTGTGTGTGTGTGTGTGTGTGTGTGTGTGTGTTTCACAGGTAGGATAACTGGTTCACAGTTGGCTCAACCTCTTTAGATTGGGAGAAGTATGGAAACAGAGGGAATGACTCATGCAGGCCCTGGTTAGATATGAAGTTCAGGTGCAGATTAAAGCCCAAGAAGTATATGGACGTGTATGTATGTTTAAATCATTTCTCCTTGGTTTGGGCATTTTAACAATGAATAGATTTGATGTGCCATAGTTTTTTTGTTTGTTTGTTTGTTTGTTTTAATTTTGCTACATAAGGTTCAATTCCCCAGTACCCATGTAAGCCAGGTGCAAAAGGTGGTGCATGCATCTGGAGTTCATTTGCAGTGGCTAGAGGCACTGGTATGCCCTTTTGCTCTCTCTGTCTTTCTCTCTATCTGACTCTTCTTTTCTCTCTCTCAAAAATTAAAATAAATAATTTCAAAAAGATATTTGAGATGTCTCTTACTTTCTTTTAAATGTAGATACTTTTGCCTATAAACTTCCATTTTAGGATTGCCCTCCTTGTATCCCACAGGTCATACATGGGATATTGTTTGCATTTTCATTCAATTCTAGGAATGACCTGATTTCTTTTTATTTCCTTAAAAACACATTTATGCCAGGCATGGTGGCTGTAGCAGACAGCTTCAGGTTCGCTGAGATGAACTTCCAGACGAGGCACAGTTATGGAGGAAGGGATATTATTTATTGAAGCTTACAGATCCAGGGGAAGTTCCATAAAGGCAGGAGAAGCAGCCTGCTCTTCACAGGACCAGGCAAGAGAGCAAAAGCCAACCAGCCACCACAGCACACAGAGCAAAACTACCTCCAAAAGGTCACACAGCACACTTCAGGAACTCCTGCTAGGCACATTTGCATATCTTTACAATGGAATCTCAAACCCACCATTAACACCTTAAGACCAGCCCTCAGTGACATTGCCTCTAGCAAGGTGATTGCAGATGCAAACTATAACTAGTAAAACACTGAATATATTGGGGGACATATATTCAAACTACCACAGTGGCACATGCCTTTAATCTCAGCACTTGGGAAGCAGAGCTAGGAGGATCGCCATGACTTCAAGGCCACCCTGAGACTACATAGTTAATTCTAGGTTAGCCTGAGCCAGAGTGAGACCCTACCTTGAAAAAAACAAACAAACAACAACAACAACAAAAAAAAAAAACAATTATGATTGAATCCTGTGACTTGTATACATTCTATAGTTTTCTTGATGATGATTTCCAATTTCATTATATTGTGGTCAATATAATAAATTATTTCAATTTTATTATATTTTATTATATTTTTTAAGACTTGTTTTATATTCTTTTATATAATCTTTTTCAGAGAATGTTTTATACACTATTTTTTAATTTTTTTATTGATAACTTCTATACTTACAGACAATAAACCATGATATTTCCCTCCTCTTCCCCATTCCCCTTCAGAACTCCACTCTCCATCACATCCCTTCCCTCTCTCCATTAGTCTCTCTTTTAACTTGATGTCATTGCTAGGCACTGAAAAGTCATGGATATTGAGGCCAATTTCTGTCTCTACAGTTGCATTGTAAGGAGTCATATCTTTCCTTTGGCTCTTACATTCTTTTCGCCTCCTCTTCCAAAATGGACCCTGAGCCTTGGAGGGTGTGACAGAGATGTTTCAGTGCTGGACACTCCTCTGTCCCTTCTTCTCAGAGCTATGTTGCCTTTTGAGTCATCCCAGTGGTCATCACCATCTGAAATGTGAAGCTTCTCTAACCAGAAGTGAGATTAGCATTAATATGTGAATATGAACATTAGTGCTTACTGCATAGTGCTTTCAGGGCAGTTTGGTGGGAATAATAAATGTATTTAGCCAGACAAGAGCAGGCTTTATACCCCTAAGGCTCATGACCTCCCCTGCCATACACTTTTGATTAGGTTTTTCAGTACCAGGCATATATTCCCTCCTATAGAGCAGGCCTTCAGTCTAATTAGTGAGCAGTTGGTTTCCCAAGAGCAGACATGCCACTATTTCACCTGTTCGGTCATTGGGCCTGTCTGGCCAAACTTGTGGTTTCCAGTGTCCACTGTTTTCACTGCTGATTTCTGTCTCCCATACAGCTGCATGCAGTGCAGTTTTTTCCAGCTTTCATTTGGCTGGTCTACAGGGAGAAGGTTTTCTGCTCAGCACCAGCTTGCTTTCTCAGTGACCTTGCTGCTTAGGCAAGTGAGGTCTTCAGCAATAGGGTCTTACCATCTGTTTCTTAAAGGAAATTGAGGGCCTTGACAATAGCCTGTAATGTTTTGGAGGCTCCCTAGTCAACAATTCACTGGAAAGTATCCATTCCCAGGCACTGAAAATTTTCTAGTAACAATCTATAGCTTTTGTTTTGGTGTGGCACTATTGAGAAGAATGTGTATTCTACAATGTTTTGTTGAAATGTTCTGTAAATTTATGTTAGATCTATTTGAACTATGATGTCATTTAATGCAAATATTTCTATGTTTATTTTTATTGAGCTAATTCACCTATTGGTATGAGTGGGGTATGGAAATCACCCTCTATTATTATGATGCCATTAGTCTGTTCCTGTACATGTAGTAGTATTTGTTTTATAAAATAGGGTCCACTTGTATTCAGTATATATTTTTGTAATTGTGAGATTATTCCCTTAATTAGTGTAAAGTGACCCTTTTATATCTTCTGATTTTCTGGTTTGAAGTGGGTTATCTGTCAGATATTCAAACAATGACACATGCTTTATTTACCAATTGTATTGACTTAATTTTCATTCTTTTCCCCAATGCATGCATTAATCTTTAATGGTGAGCAACATTTATTAGCAGTGACAAATGGATTTGTTTAATCTAGTCTGCTTGGGTATATCTTTTTTTTTATTAAGTAGAAACTTTGTATGGACACATGTTTTGGTACCATCATTTCCCTCCTTCCTGTCCCCATTCTGCTGAGGACCCTCCTCAATGGGATTTCTGGTATCCCCTGGAGGTGTAAGTTATGAGATGTGAGAGAATCTTTCTGTACCCCTCTTCTGCAAAATTTCCTGACCTGTGGTAGGTATTTCTTTTTTTTTTTTTTTTTTTTTTTTTTTTCTCTTTGGTTTTTCAAGGTAGGGTCTCACTCTGGCTCAGGCTGACCCAGAATTCACTATGTAGTCTCAGGGTGGCTTTGAACCACTCATGGTGATCTTCCTACCCTGCCTCCTGAGTGCTGGGATTAAAGGCAAGCGCCAACCACATCCATCTGTGGGTGTGTTTTTGACTAGAAAATTTAGACCATTAATAATTAGTTGTTAATAAAAATATGCCTTAATTTCTATTATAGTGTTGATGCTGTAGTGTTTGTGTTTCCTTATTCTTCATTTTGCTTAATGAGCATTTTAGTATGGTCATTCTTCCTGTAGCCACACAGCTATATTTATCTTTCTCTTAAACATGAAGAAATCCTTCCAGTATCATTTGGAAAGCTGGTTTAGTAGTCATAAGTGGGGACAGGAAAATCTTTTCAAGAAGAAAACAAGCTAAAGGGATTTATGACTGAGACCCTGCCTGGTGTCTGTGATTGAGGTTCTTTATCAGAATTTACTGGATGTGGGCTGAGCTGGTCAGTCGAGCTTCTGACCATGATGTCCAAGCACTGATGCTTGGGAGGTAGTAACTTTCCAGGAATTCTCATGGAAAGGGGGACTCTTTTGAGGAACACCAGACCCTTCTGACATTTCAGCTTCTAGGAAGGTGGAGGCTGTGAGGACTCATTTAGGGAAAAGGGGATAGGGAAGAACCAGATTTCCACTTGTGGGGTCAAGGACATTTCCTGTCTTTCATTTACTTATGTGCTCACCATAAGCTTCCTCACATTCTTTGTTTTCTATATTTAGCATCCTGACTACAACATGACCGGGGGAGGCTTTTCTCTTGGCTGTTTGTTGTCTTAATTTCCTCTTGTACCTGGATAGTGCATCATTTTCCCTTGATGCAGGACATTTTTTATGATGATTTTATGAAAAATGCTTCCTGTGCACGAGATACTCATTTATGCCAATAATTTATAGATCTGTTGTCTTCATTGTGTCTGAACTATATTACATTTTCTGTTCATACCTTAATTCATCTTTGTCATTACATCAATATTTCAATTCCTCTAGCTTTTCTTCAAGTCTAATAGTCTGTTCTTCCTTTTAGTCATTCTATTAGCGAGGCTTTCTGTGCAACTTTTTAATTTACTACTTTGTTTTTTTTTTTTTTTCTATTTCTCTAATGAATTTCATATCCTATATTAACCTTCTTAGTTCATTGAGCTACATGTGTTCTCGCAGAATTCATTCAGGAGTGTATTTGTATTCTTTGAATATATTTATGATTGTGTTTGTAAATTCTTTGTCTTGTATTTTAGCTACTTCACTTTCATTGGAGGACAGTACTATGCTCCAAGGGAGTCATGTTGCCTTGGTTTTTCATGTTTTTTGTATTTTTGAATTGGGACTTGTACATTGAGATTAGGTCTTTGGTATAATGAAAAGACAGATGTAAAGAATTATAATCCATTACATTTGAAAAGTCCAATGTCTTCAGGTGGCTGAGACAAGAAGATCCACCAAATGAGCCTAGCCCGTGTTTTTTTTTTTTTTTTTTTTTGTAAAAGTCTATAAACAGGAAAATGAAATAGAGGGGAAAAGGCAGAATACAAAGGAGGAAGGGCTATAATAATGGATAAATCTGCTCTGTTAATTTAACATTAATAAATAAATGAGAAATAAGTTTGAAAGGGAAAAATGCAATGGGAGGTGTGACGTATGAATATAGCCAGCCTGGTAGCAATGTCAAGTGTCTTGATGAGATGCCTGTCACACCACCAGGAGGATTGTCACAGATGCTGAACCTGTCAGTGATGTCACAATGCTGGACACACTGCTGGGCAGATAGTCCTTCAGCTGTCAAGGATGCTATTCTTGACTCTTGTGGTCTTTGATGAGATCCAGGTGACTCACAGAAAAAGGTCCCATCAGTGTCTTGTCTATCAGGAGTGAGATCACAGATGCTGAGCACACCTCTGGGTAGTCCTTTTGTACTTCAGTTGGGAATGCAACTCTTGTCCCCGAGCAGATCTTTGCAATGTCTGATCACCGATCCAAGTCCAGTATTCACGTATCTAGTTACAAATTTTGGCTTCTTTCCTGCTGCTGAGTCAGCCTGGTCTTATTATTATTTTCTGTTTTTGTTTTTTCAAGGTAGCGTCTCACTCTAGCCCAGGCTTACCTGGAATTCACTATGTAGTTTCAGGGTGGCCTGGAACTCACAGCAATCCTCCTAACTCTGCTTCCCGAGTGCTGGGATTAAAGCTGTGCACCACCATGTCCAGCCTCAGCCTGGTTTTTAAAATGTGGTATTTCGCCCTCACTGTGTTTCTGTTAAAATGGTGCATCACTGCTGCTCTGGTTGGCTGCCTACGTGAGTGGACTTGCCTAGCATCTGTCCTCCTTCTGTTACTTCTCCATGTTTTTGGTCTCTATTCCTTTTTCTTTCTCTTTAAAATATCTGTCACTAAGAGTACTGGGCACACTTTCTGCGACTCTGTCCTAAGTGTGGCTTTGGTCACTCTTGCTCACTAGGATAGGAAGCTTATAAAGCATACCCATTTGACTAAGAGGAACTCTATTTTTTTCTGACATGCTTTGCAAAGTTTCTAATTTCACCTTGCTATTGAAGGCACAATAGGAGCAAAATAGCTGTTTATAGGCAGTTAGGGAGAACAACTCAAGGAGGGAACAGAGATGTGCTACTCTGTCCATACTGGCTAAAACAGAACATGGTCTGATTCTGTCTTACCAAAGATGGCAGCCACACCCACAAGTAGAAACTTCCTGCTTCTTCCTAGCTCAGCCTCTCTGCTACAGTCCCCTGATTCCACCCTCCAATCATGCCTTGGACCTAGTCAGAAAACACGTCAAGTCCTCCTTACACACCTGAATCTGATAACATGGCTCACCCTAATTGGACATGTGATTTATATAAAGGATCCATACTGGCCACTCCTCTCTTTTTCCTGCAACCTCATTTGCACACACTGGGTAAGTCTGTGTCTCTCTTTTCCAGCCTGCTGGGAAGGGAAGAG
This sequence comes from Orientallactaga sibirica, assembly GCA_036365145.1. Classification (NCBI taxonomy): domain Eukaryota; kingdom Metazoa; phylum Chordata; class Mammalia; order Rodentia; family Dipodidae; genus Orientallactaga; species Orientallactaga sibirica. The sequence continues at coordinate 17,857,360 of JAEOAD010000022.1, forward strand.
AACTTCTCCCAGCCAGGGTATTTTGTCATCTGTCTGTGTCATGCTTTGAGGTACTTTCTTACTCTGACTACACACATGATCTTTGATTTCTGAGTCCGTCACTATTTCTTTTATCCTCTCTGTTCTTTTATTTGAAGGTGA